>AP025075.1:23507360-23948438 GCA_036186865.1 Eustoma russellianum | reverse complement strand
TGATGTTGAAAATCCACTTTGAAAGCAAAGTGGTAGTGGAGTAGAATCATTTAAGCTTCGAACCACTCTAAATCTTGTGTCTTCACTCATTGTCTCTCATCTCCTTCTTTATTGATTTTGAGTGCATTTGTTTTGTATTGAGCTAAACCGAGAAAATTTCGCAAAATTGCACAACACTCTATTCACTTCCCCTCTAGAGTGTTCATCACGGACCTTACAGACAGTATATGAAATTTAGTTTTAGCAACAAAAAAATTACCTTGGGACCTTATGTGAAACTGGTATACCAAGAGATTCATCAGAGTGAGAGTTTTAGATATCTAGGATCCATATTATAGAAAAATGGAAAAATTGACAAAGATGTGAATCACATGCTATAGGCGAGATGGTAAAAGTGAAAAAGCGTGTCACGTCTTCTTTGTGATAGGAAAGTACCTTTAACGCATAAATAGAAGTTTTATAAGACGGCAATAAACCCGCACTGCTGTATGGATTTGAGATTTGTGCAATCAATTATGAGCATGAACAAAGGATGCGAGTGATGAAAATGAGAATGTTAAGATATATGTGTGGACATACAAAGAATGATAAACAAAAAAATAAACATATAAAGAGAAAGGTTGGAGTGACTTCTATAGATGAGAATATGAGAGGGTCAATGTTAAGATGGTATGGACATGCGTAAAGGCGTTCTGCAGATGCATCTGTTAGGCGGCGCGAGACAATGAATGAGACGCATGTTGAATGCCGAAGAGGGAGACCAAAGAAAACATGGAGAGTGACAATAAGAAAAGATATGAGATATGACAATTGGGGGAGTACATGGTTAGCGATAGCTTTGGCTGTCGTTGGGATATACTGAGTATGATTGTTGTTGTTGTTGTATGGTTAGTGATAGAGTACAATGGAGACACTAGATTCATGTAGCCGATGTCGTGTAGATAGCATAAGACTTAAGTGTGAATTTTAGCTACTTAGGCCAGAATCACGATTTAGATGATATGACATTTTGAAAGAGGCAAATTCTAAAGGTGCATATTATGCATTAGATATTAAGGGACACACGAGGAGGGTTGGATTCAGGCTACGACTCTAAAAATAATAAGTAATAAATAAAATAACATAAAGCACAAAAGAAATGTGTGATCCATATAGCCAATGCATATAGTGGGGAAAAAAGACTTGAATGTTATTGTATACGTTTCAAGTTTAGTTATGAGCATACAAGCCCCTTATGTCGATAGATTTTTCCTCTTTTATATGCTTAGTATGTTAATTTTCCCACCATGAACTTTACCATGTAGATTGATGATTTTTCATGTCATGCCAAAAATCAGGTATTGTCCTAGCTGCAAGAAGCATTGCCAAGCCAGTAAAAAGTTAGACCTTTGGAGATTGCCAGAAGTTTTGGTCATACATTTAAAAAGATTCTCGTACAGCCGTTTCCTGAAAAACAAGTTGGAAACTTATGTTGACTTCCCTATCCATGACTTGGAGTTATCTGCGCATATAGCCTACAAAAATGGGCAATCTTCTCACCGCTACGTGCTTTATGCAATTAGTAACCACTATGGTAACATGAGAGGTGGTCACTACACTGCGTTTGTTCATGTAAGTTGATCTTGCCGTTGATTTTGGTTTCTCCTGAGTATACTATTTTTGCATATTAGTTTTTTGTTGGTTTGTTTCTTGTCGCTTTTCTTTTTTACGCCCTTGCTCTGAAAAATCAGGAAAAATGTAATTTCATCTATTACAAGTCTTTACATTGATATCACATTAACTTTTCGATCTGAACCACTAAAATGTGGTTCATGACTTTTTCTTCTTGGATATCTTACCTTTGAAATGAGTTTAGAACAGCCTTGTGGACTTCAGTAAAGTGGCTTTGTTCTTTCAAGTGATAAACCTTAATTAAACTGTCGACAAGTTGATCTTCTGTGTCAATTATGGTTAGTTTACTTCATCATATTGGTGATGGTGCGGTTTCACTAAACCTTTTGGTTTTATAAGCTTCTAATTCACCTTCTATCCGCCCCTGCTCATTTTTGTGTGCTATAATTTTTGTTTTCTTTCAAATTTTCTTGTTTGCTAGTGAATGTGGTCGGATGTGGCAATTTGGTATGACTCTGTCTTCTCCATTTATGCAGTGCAGTTATAGATGATGCTTTGTTTGTTTTCCCTCTGCCCTTCTTTATGTATTCTAACTTCAGTGTTCTAATGAAGCATGGTGGCGATCAATGGTATGACTTCGATGACAGCCATGTTTCCACTATCAAGGAGGAAAAGATAAAATCTTCGGCTGCTTATGTACTGTTCTACAGACGAGTGCAAGACCCCGAGCAGTGAACAACTGCGCCAGAGACCGCAATTGACAAGAGTACTAACTTGGGCGCCTCTTTCGGATTCAGATAGTGAGAGTTACATTCATCTATAGATAGAAAATTTTGGTCCTTAGATGCTGATGGTTTTTTCTGGATTTAAGATGTGTCAGGACCACCCAGCTGATATTGGAAACTCATTTTAGGGACAGTTATAGCATCTTTTACAAGCAACAGAGTTGTGCTATAGAAAATAGTTTCCCTGTTGCTCATTTGACATATTGGAACAGGCCATTTTGCAGATAGCCATAGTTTAAATAGTTGGTAACAGTCAAGAAGGAAGTTTGTGTAGCGCCCCGTCCCGAACCCTAAGGTCAGAACCGGTACGCCCGCCGTATTCCACTAAGGGATATACAAGGCGTCTGTATGAAACCCCTGCACTTAACAAAACGACAGAGTATTCGATTGCGGAAGCGAATTAAATCAACTCAAAACCCTAAATCAAAAGTAAAATTCCCAAAATCATATAAAGTCAACATCAAGTCAAAATTCCCTATTGACATCATAAAGTATGTAAAATGAAATCCCTAAGCTAAGTCCTCAAATGAAATAATAAATAAAATAAAACTTCTTCAATACTTGATCCTCAATCTCCAAATAGTCTCTACGAGTCCCACTGAGCGCACTCTGAATCTTCTCCAACCCATGGGTAATCATATCCTGAATCGTCTGCGACAAAACAAAACGAACGGTGTGAGCGACAAAAACGTCACTCAGTAGGTACCCTGCCTGCATCGGCCAAGTGAGATCATACATGCTAGGACAGTAGTAAAATACATATAAGTACGTTGATACGAAAATAGACTGTCCACGTTTTCGCAAACACATATAACGGTCAGAACTTCTTAAAACAACGTATAACGGTCATATCTTTTTAAAACAACGTATAACGGTCATAACTTCTTAAAACAATCAAACATATAATCTTGCAGAATGAGCGTGAAATGCAATGTCACATACGTGATGCATGATAAACCTACCTTCTCAGAACATTCATCTAATCGTGCAATGCATGACCCCGGGTCCTAACAGAACGGAACGGAACAGATCAGATATGCGACTTATGTCTCGCATATCTTAACAGAACGGAACAGAACATATCATATATGCAATGTCTCGTGATGCATGAATGCACAGAAATCATACACGGAATCCTTCATTTACTTTCCTTTTCTTTTTCTTTTACTTTATCTTTTACCTTTCCTTTTCTTTTTCCTTTTTCTTTTTCTTTTTCTTTTCCTTTCTCTTTCATGCCCTCACTTCCGTTGAATTCCCTCCTCACGTTATCCTTCCCTCCTGCGATTTCCATCCCTTTTAGCCCCCACCTTCAGATTGCCACCAAATTCCCCCAGTTCTTCGTCCCCTAACCCCAGCCGGCCCTAATTCCAATCCCCCTGCCTCTCAACCGCCCCCCTCTCTACCTCAGCCCCCCCTTGGCATACCGCACCCCCTACCCTCTGCAAGTCCCACCCCGCCCCTCTCACCCGCCCAATCCAGCCCGCCCCCCAGCTAGACGCCCCCACCCCAGCACCCCCACTGACCAGCCCGCACCACCCCCTCAGCCCCCTCTCAGCCCCCCTTCACCCTTATCCCTCCATCCGGCAGCACGTGGTCATAGCCCACCATCACCGGCTACGCGCCGCCGGCACAAACACTTCTTCATGCGACCTCCGTCCGGCAGCACGTGACCATAACCCACCACCACCAGCCACGCGCCGCCGGCACAAACGCTTCTTCTTACGATTTCGGTATTCACACGCACATCAAAAATCAAATCTTTTCGAGTTTTCATACGAAAATAGCATCATACATATATATACATATACGATCATATATACGGACATACAATTCATCACATATACATATAATCTAATAATCAAGCATCTATATAACCACAAATACTAATGCACGATCTCGTTTTCATAGAGAAATTAAAGACTTTTGTTTGTTTCATTCAACGGATGTTAAGGGGGCACCTACCTGGTACTGGATACGCGTTGAAGAGCGTGATCGAGTGGTGATATTTCTCCCTAAAAGAGGCAGCGTTTGGAAGCAAGAAAGCGTCGTTGCCTCTCTCTGTATATGCGGCGCACGCTTTAGCGAGGGAAGGGAGAAGCCTAAGCGTGATTTAAATAGAAATTTGATTAGGGTTTAGGGAAAATTTTCCTAATCAAATTAGGTTTTCTAATTAATTAGGCCCAATTGACCTTTTTACCCTTAATTAAAAATAGGATTATAACATTCTCCTCCCCTTACAAAAAGTTTCGTCCTCGAAACTTGTGTGTTACGTAATCAATAACTTAGATAGTCCTTTATAATTCATTTACCTAGATCATGACCGACTTAGTGTCGATTACGTATTCCGATATGTTACTCATTCTACTTTCTCGCTACAGGACTAAGTCCTCAATTCCTTCAGTATGTATATGTATAAAGTAATCTTTAAAGCCATTGTCCTCCGCCTGATAGATCGTAACCTATTCCTTCTATAGTTCTTGAGTCAACCTTAAGGGTATCGTCATTATATTGGCTTTATAACTCAATCGTCGGTCTATATCGTACTTGTATTTGCTATCATAATCAACCCTCTAAAATCAGTTCTTAGGTGTAGTACAATCTTTAACTTAACGTCTTGTTCACAAGACTCATCCTTGAAGTTGTATGTAATTTTCGGAATACGTTGTACTCTAATACGATTTAAATTTAGTCATCACTAGCATCTCACAAGATGATCTGGTCCCTTTAAAGTTCAATCCTTACTTAATTATCTATAATTAGTGCTTACAAACTTCTACTTATACCACTTTACGTGTATCATTCAACTTATTGCAATCTACAATACCGGATTCTTAAACTTATCACATAAGATTCATCCCCTAGATAATTAATCATACTAACATCCTTTGTGTATGCCAATATGGTAACCGTTACCCTTCCTTAACACAACCGAGTCTTCAAAATCAGTTCTTATATACTTACAAACTAGCCCTATGATCATGCTCTTAATTTCTCAGAGTTATCGTCAGCAGCCTAGTATACGAAATATGTGTATGGACATATTTTTCTTCAAGTTAAAAAGGAAAGTAGCTTATGTAGCTATAATTTTGAATATAGCTTTAACTATTTAAAACACTGAACCTTCTAGTTTTTCTTGTAAACACAAAACTCAAATATCATAGATTTGTTTTCGCAATGCGATTTTCAAATAACCATTTTAAAAATGATAATATAACTTTTTCCCAAGGCATTTTGGTAAAATTGCGTCGAAACAGTTGAAAACTTAATAATGTAAGGTTTTATTAAACGATTTGAATGCTATACCTTCCGTTTTCAAAAACAGGTATATGTTTTGAAAGCTACTTCCTTTTTTTTTTTTTGCTTCACTCAAGTTAAGTTCATCGCAAACAGATAAATAACTTCAAAAATATTTAAACGGTTAAACTGCTTGCGATATCGATAGTCGTCAAATTAAATTAATTTTGACTAAAAAAATAGATGTAGCAAAAACGAAAATTTGAAATATTCTGTAAGAAATATATATAAACACATCGTTTTTTTTTGCAAGAACATCAATATCTTAATAGTTTTTCCTTTTTCGAGGCCGTCAAAAGAATTAAAATCTTTATTAAGCTGTTTTACAAGTATGGAAAAAAAAATTTAGCCTCATAAAGTTTAGTAAACTATATAAAGAAATGTGACTTAATAAGGTATTTTCAAAAATAAATGTATTTTGAAGTCCCTATAAAATATAGGTATAACTCGGTATACGTGCTTATATAAAATATTTATTTGCTAGAGAAATGATAGTCCAATATTTCGTATAATTTCTATAATTCATCCTTATTTTCAAAAGAACAATCTGTCTATGTATCGTTTCTTATAAGTCTAACATTCGCCTACTATGATAAAACCCCTATCTTAAATTGCCCAATCCAGCATGGCACACTGAATATTTATCGACTTAAGGTATTCTAATTCACCATGCTTCCGTGCGCCATACTGATCCACTGTATTTCTTTACTTGGTTATTTGAACCGCTAATTATCCTAGTTAAATCTCACCTGAACAAGCAACCACTACTGGTTCATGCTTACTCTATTCCAATTCAAGCCTACTTGATACATTAGTACTTACGCATTCCTAGGAATCGACACTTAACCCACAATTTGTAATGATATAGTACTCCAAGGCACATACTATAGTCGATTCTCGCATGTCGCTATTGTTCAATATCTTTAATAAGACTAATATCGTCGACCTATTTTGATTACCCTATATTCAACATCTTAACCCTAGACTATAAATTCCTTTGTACAATATCCTTAGTTAAACTCTACTGATTATAACGCTAATCATTATTTAGTTTCCATCATTTAACTATAAATCATCTCTTAGTATTTATCATACTAATATAATTCATTTATTAGCAGCTATGGTCCTAACTTAGACCTAAGCCTGCTCTGAATTTACCGTCCAAGTAGGGATATGGACCCGCTTTACTTTACTCTAATGGTATCGAGTACCATGTTGCAGTTATGGTAAGGCAGCCTGAGTTACTTCTTGACCAGTTAATATTTCAAGTAACGTTTGTAGTAGGGTATTCCGGTTAACATTACAATTCATTCAAATCATTTGTATAGTGTTCAACTAGGGTTACTAAGATCACAGCTTAGAGAGTTATGATCAACCTTAGATAAAGGAGAATTGTATGTGATATCCTAGGTATACGTGTTTCAAAGCTGATCGACTTCTTAAGTTTAGGATCATAACTTACTTCTAGAATCGTTCTTAGCATCGTCATTTCTTAAGTCTAAGATCACGTCTTAATTCCAAATCATAATTTGTATATAATCAACACTTATTATTAAATCAGTACTTATGTCTAAAGTCAACTCTTAATCGAGATCGTTACTTATGTCTAAGATCGTGACTTACGTTCAGCGTCATCGCTTATAACTGAGATCAGTAATTATGTTCATGATGATCGCTTATGTTCAAATCATCACTTATGTCTAAGATTGTGACTTAGTGGCAAAATCGTAACTTATTTTCTAATATCATGGCCTAATTCTACATTTCCGCTGTGCATCTAGAGTCATGCTCGGAAGGTCGTATTGTCGTCACATAATACCTCTTGAACTCATTCTGAAATTAGATCCAAGTGACCGGCGGTGTCATTTGTGCTGCGCCACCACTCCTCCGCATCCACTTGTAGAAGAATCTCAAGTTTGAGCGTGGTGGTGGTGGAGCCTGTGGCTGCTGATGTGGTTGCGCCACAACTTAGGCCATGACCAGTAGTGTGACGGTCAGGGCTTGGGGAAGTACGACCTACGGTGGAGCCCCATTCTCAGAGTGGTTCCCATTGTCATTCCTACCGTTCTCTTCTCGGCAGCATGTTTGCTGCAGCAAGGAAAATTTCAGTTTTTTTTTTGGGCAAGGGCATTTCAGGAATTTACAAAACTGAAGAAAACGGGAGAGAATCAAATACGGGAAAAAAAAAATCAAAACGGGGATGGAAACCAACCATGCCTCCGTCCAATCATCACTTAGTCTAAATCAAACTTATTCTAAGGTCAAACTTAGTCTCAGATCATAGCTTACGTCTAGAATCAAACTTAGTCTCAGATCATAGCTTACGTCTATAATCAAACTTAGTCTAATATCCAACTTACATTTACGATGAAAACTTAATTCTATAGTCATCTCTTACATCTAAAATCAATTCTTAATTCCTACGTTTTCTGCAGTAGATCTAGAGCCTGGTCTCTGATACCACCTGTAGCGCCCCGTCCCGAACCCTAGGGTCAGAACCGGTACGCCCGCCGTATTCCACTAAGGGATATACAAGGCGTCTGTATGAAACCCATGCACTTAACAAAACGACAGAGTCATACCCTGTCCGGGCCGGGGCGCTACACGTATTTCGTTCGAGTTCGTTCGTTAATTTTACTTAAACGAGCCGAATTTGAATACCTATTTGGGTTCGTTTAGTTAAACGAACCGAACTACCCACGAACTTTTTGACTCGTTTAAACAATTATAGTGTTATCGACCCGAACTCGAACTAATTTTAAAGCTCGTTTAGCTAAACAAACCGAGCCAAACGGTTCGTTTAGCTAAACGAATCCGAATTCGAAAACCTAGTATTCGTCTCTGTTTGGTTCGTTAATACCCGTAGTCAAGATGGGCCAGACTTTTGAAAGATCATAAAGACCTACATTGGACTACCATTATTAAAGTCTAAAAAGTCTAAAAAGAGCATAGAATGTGAGTGACATGGGATAAAACGTCTTCTTCCTGCGTTCGATTAAATTTGACGATTTGAGTTCAGTTGCTGAATTTGGGCTTCGTATACCCTTTATTTTGGCCCAAAGGTCATTTAATCAGTTTTGAAACATTTTTAATCCAAGATTTAATAAGTGGCCGACTTTTTAGTTAATTAGTCTAAGTTATGAATAAGTTAAGACTTGTAGATTAAATTATATAAGTCGTTAAAAGGTTGTTTTCCTTTCAGCTTAGGTTTTGCTTGTCTGTGAATACGGCACCACTTCGTATGTTTTTTACACAAGTTTTTCATCAATGAAGTCTCACAAAATTGAGCCTCTTTGCTCACCAATCTTCGTATGCAACATATTATGTCCCTTATGATCACGCAAAATGTCAATCTCCTAATAGTTATGTGTTTGTCTGAGGCGTGTTCTAAGATGACACTGACAACCTTGGGTCTTATAATGTATGCAACTAAAATACCAATATTCTTTCATGCTTCCCACAACATGAAAAACCTATTATGCTAAACTGACCATAATTGCATGGCACGTTACACGCCTTCTTAGGTTTTGAACAACATCGTATCTTAGACGTGATCAGCTTACCTTACAAAGACGATGTCTAAGCCCGCCACAATTCGCATATGATGAACAGCTTCCGATAATATGATTTGTAGATCGAACCATAATATTTATGTCCATAGTACCACCACCAACATTTGCAGCAAGTGGTAGAACATTACGAAATGCCACATATATCTCCATAGCTGGAAGGATTGGATAACGAATTGACACTTCAAAAGTTGATTCCAAGTATTCATCGGCAGAAATGTTAGCGAAGCTCATTCCAATTCTTCATCATCGGATGGATATCAGCAGACTAGCTTAATTGCTCCAATATCTCCATATAGCTCTGATATGATTTAACTCTCTCTTTAAACTCTGTATATGTGGTATCATTCGACATCCTTATCATTTTCGTGGAAGGACGATCATGCAAAATTTCATTGTGTGAATTTACCGTTTGACCAGCGCAATACAAAGCAATTTGGATTTGTTGATTTTTGACCGCCATTAACACATTGTAAAGATTGTAAAGAATGAATGTAATATCGCAGTTATATATTGCAAATGATTGAAAATTTGATGGTATATTTCTTTTAAATTGCAATAGCAGTGATAGATAGAGCAGATGCTCTAAGGTGCCATCGCAAATGAACAATGGCGTCTTAGGCACATTTAGGTGGCATTAGCAATGGCAACTTAAAACATGGCGGTTTTCAAAGCTTTCCGAAATAGTTTTCAGGTGTTAAAAGTTGTTTTGTGATAAAGCGTAATTCACAATGACGTCTTATAGCGCCATTAACAGTTTTCATGAGTTAAAAGATGTTTTGCGATAAAGTGTCATTCACAATGATGTTTTAAAGATGTCTCTAAGGCGTCGTTAGCTCCTAGGCACCATTCACAAAGGCACGTTACGTGTTTTTAGAATTTTTCCAAAATATATCCTATTTATGAAATAAGTTATTAAAACTATAATATTTGTAAAAATTTCTCATTCTTCTTGATATATTTGATGGTAAGCTTTTGTGATGATGGATGATTCATCAACCGATAAGCTATATACAAATTGATATGTTAATGATGATAGCCATATTAAAATTTACTAAAGATACATTATGTTTATAAACATTTTCTAAAAACTAATAAAGATCATCAAACTATAGAAAAAAATCACTCCATATCTACTATCGTACAGAATGGTTTTCCTTTTCCCATGAATAATTGAATATGATTTGCCCTTGTTTTCTGTACTTATATATTATTTATTTATTTGTTAATAATTTAATCATACATTCATTCCTTTCCATTTCTCGCACGTCAAAACCCTGTTGCCACCTCTCCGAATCCTCTTGCTGGTAAATCTATCGGAAACTTTTCGCCGATCTTACTTCTCCGTTTATGGATCTGCTGCAATCGTACTCCGACCAGAATGATGCCGAATCTCCGACCACCTCTCCACCACCCGAAACTTCTCCGGATTCGTCGCCGGTCAGAATGACTCTTCCGTCCAAGTCCTCAGCTCCAGCCGTCGACAACACAATGCTCGCCCTAACAGTGACCGGAGAAAAATCCCTGACCAAACCTCTCGATCCGACACAGCACGTTGTGGCCTTTAATCCTACATACGACCAGCTTTGGGCTCCGATTTATGGTCCGGCGCATCCCTATGCTAAGGACGGTTTAGCTCAGGGACTTCGCAATCATAAATTAGGGTTTGTTGAGGACGCTAATATTGAGCCGTTTGTGTTTGACGAGCAATACAATACGTTTTACAAGTATGGGTATGCGGCTGACCCTTCTGCGACTAATTATGTCGGTGATTTGGAGACTTTGAGTGAAAAGGGTGGTGTTTCGGTGTATAATATTCCGCAGCATGAGCAGAAAAGGCGGAAGCTTGAGAAGAAGAAGGAGAAATTGGAGAAGTTGGAGAAATTTGATGGGGAGGATGATGGGGTTATGGTTGATTATTCAGAAGTTGAGAATCCGGCTAGTGAGGCATGGGTTAGAAGGAATAGTAAGAGCCCGTGGGCTGGAAAGAGGGAAGGAGTTGGTGGAGAGTTGACTGAGGAGCAGAAGAAATATGCTGAAGAGTATGCTAAGAAAAAGGGTGAAGAAGAAGGAGAAGGCGAACATAATAAGGGTGGTGGTAGCAAGACGACGGATAAGAGTACATTTCACGGAAAGGAGGAGAGGGACTATCAAGGGAGGTCTTGGATTGAGGCACCTAAGGATGCCAAGAAAACGAATGATCATTGTTTTATACCGAAAAGATTGGTGCATACATGGAGTGGGCATACAAAAGGGGTATCAGCTATTAGGTTCTTCCCAAATAAGGGGCATTTGATATTGTCAGCAGGGATGGATTCTAAGGTGAAGATATGGGATGTGCTGAATTCTGGGAAATGCATGAGGACTTACATGGGGCACTCTAAGGCTGTGAGAGATATTTGGTTCAGTAATGATGGGACTAAGTTTTTGAGTGCCGGATATGATAAGAACATCAAGTATTGGGATACAGAAACAGGGCAGGTTATATCTACATTTTCTACTGGGAAGATACCCTATGTGGTGAGGCTTCATCCCAATGATGATATGCAGAATGTGCTTTTGGCTGGTATGAGTGACAAGAAGATTGTTCAGTGGGATATGAACACTGGGCAGATAACTCAGGAATATGATCAGCATTTAGGGGCGGTGAATACAATCACATTTGTGGATGACAATAGAAGATTTGTAACATCTAGTGATGATAAGTCCCTTCGTGTTTGGGAGTTTGGAATTCCAGTAGTTATTAAATATATTAGTGAACCGCATATGCATTCCATGCCATCAATTTCAGTGCACCCCAATAAGAATTGGGTTGCTGCGCAGAGTTTGGATAATCAGATACTTATTTACAGTGCTAAGGATAGGTTTCAGCTTAACAAGAAGAAGAGATTTGCTGGGCACATAGTTGCTGGCTATGCTTGCCAGGTTAACTTTTCCCCCGATGGGCGATTTGTCATGTCTGGAGACGGTGAAGGCAAGTGCTGGTTTTGGGATTGGAAGAGTTGCAAAGTGTTTAGGACGCTCAAATGTCATGACGGGGTGTGCATAGGTTGTGAGTGGCATCCACTTGAACAGAGCAAGGTTGCTACTTGTGGCTGGGATGGTTTGATCAAATACTGGTGAGATACACGCTCTTTTCCTTGATGTTCTGCCAAAGTTTTTCTTACTTTATGTCACTTTGACTTGACAATCTTAAATTAATTAGACCAATGTTTCTTCCTTGATTCTTAAAAAATAAAAATAAAAATAGACCACCTTTAATCTATATTTTGGCCATTCTGTGAAGGGGTCTTGATAAGTTGGTATTTAATAGTGCATTGCGTTGAAGCCTTTTTCTTTATAATTGATGTGTGTCGATAGTGTTTTTCGTTAGCTGCTTGGAGATGGTTATGCACTCCGCCTTTTTAAACCTCACGAAAGCTTGAGGGTTTTTAGAATAGTTTGGTTTGCCTGGTGGTTGAGTTTCAAAATTTTTGCCGACTACCTTTCCCTATGCTCTTCTGTTTTGCATCAGGATCCTACTTATAATTTGATTCATATGCTTGTAACCCCCTTTCATGATGGAAATTGACCGGGTATGTTGATTGTGTCGTGAGTGGTTTTGCATTTCCTTTCTTCTACCAAATCATTAGACTGAGACTCAATGTGACCAAAATGGTCTCAATTATCCCATTTATTGCATATTATTAGAACTCCTAGCTACATAGCATTCCTAGTTTATTTGTTACTTTTGATGTCTCCATTATGTTTCATGTGCCTTCTGTAACTTTTGTCACGAATAAGAAGGCATGTCAGAAGACTGATATTCTTCCACTTTAATCTGTCTTTCAGGGACTAGCTTTAAGTTCAGGGGATCAGCTTGAAAGTTTCGGGATCCTTGCATTTAGAGATTTTCATAATCTGTAAGCCAGCATGGATTGTACCAGACGTGGCTCATGTTCATGGAGGATTGGAGCTGATAGAGGCGGACTCATGATACATATTTCTATGCTCGTGTTTTATGAACTGAAAGCAGCAAGTTTAATTCTTGTCTGCAAGAGAAATACCTGATATCCTTTCTAGCTGAACAGGTATGAGAGTACTTTTATCTTACAGATTTGTACGACTTCTAGCTGTTCTTTAAATTGGATTATGATTCTAGTCGGTTGTTGTCTTTATGGTCTGAGTAGGAATACAACAACAACATTATTACCTCATTGCCTTAGAGGGTCCCGTCTATGGCGGGGTATGGAGAGTCGGATGTACGCAACCATAATCTATTAGCTATGCATCATTTTAGTTTTTGGTGATTAGCTAAGATGATCATTTGGTCGAACGTTATTGAATCGTTTAAGCGTTAAAAAATGTGTTTAAAACTAAAAAAAAGAGGAAAAAGCTAATGTGATCGTTGTAGTATTTGTGCATTAGTTAGTATGATCATCCTACTATTTTGTTATTTCCTAATGGATCATCTTTCTACTATTGGATATTGGCTAATAGGATGGTGTCGAGTGAAATGGATGATATATCTTTTTCCCCTTTTTTTTAACATGTAGTTAGATCCAGCTGACATTTCTTGTTTAATTGTTGTTTCACAGGCCAATGACTAATTTGGGGGCACATGAATAAGTTGGTTAATTGATTATTTTGGAGTCCCCCCCAACCACCACCCCCTAAAAAAAAAGGCTGGAAAACTGGGACATGGGACATCTATCATACCTTGAGTCCCTCAATTTTGGCGGTTTGGATGAGGAGAGGTTAAAAGTGAGGGAAAATATAAGGCCTCCAATCACGCGTCGCCACGTGTAGAAAAAAGGAAGAGGTTTAATTTTTTTTTATTTTTTTAGAAAGAGCAGTTTGTACACGTTATGACGCATGATTGGAGGTCTCATATTTTACCTCACCCTTGACCTCTCCTGCTCTGAAACCCAATTTTGACGGCTAGGACATTTTATGGCATTATGTTCTGCATGGCATTATAATAAAGTGAAGTTTATGTTGCTCTTATAATTATTACAGAGTAACCTGCAACCGTGATTGGTCATCGTTAGGAGATCACTATCTATTGTAGAGTGATTGAGGAACTAGATGATCCAAAAGTTGACAACTCTATTTGTATGAAGGAGTTCAAGCCAATTTCTTGTTGCAATACCACTTATAAGGTCATAGCTAAAATTCTTATCTCAAGATTAAAACCTCTTCTCCCCAACTTGGTAAACAAAAATCAATCGGCCTTTATCAGAGGTAGACAAATCCAAGACAACATCCTCCTGATGCATGAAATGGTGAAAAATTACAAAAGAGTAGGAGGGCCAAAAGATTGTGCAATTAAAGTAGACATAATGAAAGCTTTTGACATGGTCAAATGGGATTACTTGACTCTACTACTTAAAAAGATGGGATTCCCTGAAAAATATGTCAATTGGATTTGGCTCTGTGTGTCAAGACCTTTCTCCATTAACTTGAATGGTTCACTAGTTGGAAACTTCAAATCATCTAGAGGAATTAGACAAGGTGATCCTCTTTCCCCTTGCCTTTTTGTCTTAATCATGGAAAGTTTCACACAAATTCTAAAATCAAAAATCATGGGTTCATCCTTCAAGTACCACTCAAAATGCAAATACCTTGACTTATCCTCCTTGGCCTTTGCTGATGACTTGTTCATTCTTTCCAAAGCTGAGAGCACTTCCTTGCTGGTCGTTAAAGAAGCATTGATGGCATTTCAATCTCTATCGGGTCTCCAACCAAATCTGGCAAAATGTGAGATTTTCTTTTCCGGGGTGAGTCCTCAAAGTAGAATTTCCCTGTCTAATACCTTGGGTATGAAACAGGGTACCTTACCCATCAGATATCTGGGTGTTCCTCTTATCTCTGGGCAACTCTCTTTTTCTCATTGTGGACCATTGATTGATAGATTAAATGCCAGAGTTTAGAGCTGGGCGTCCTCGCAGCTTTCATATGGTGGCAGACTTCAATTGATTAAGTCAGTTTTGGAGTCTATCATTAGATATTGGACTGTAGCCTTTCTTTTGCCTAAGCAGGTTATAAAGGAAATTGAGAAAATCCTTAAATCTTTTCTGTGGGGGGGAGGGACTAGAAAGGCAAAGGTAAAATGGAAAGATGTCTGTTTGCCCATGGAAAAAGGGGGACTGGGCATTCAGACTTAAATGTGCTCAATCATGCTTATCTACTGAAGAGCCTTTGGTATATATGTGAAAACAAAGAAAGCCTTTAGGTCAAATGGATTCATACAGTTATATATTAAAGGATAACACCATATGTGAAGCCAAAGTAAAGGCCTCTGACTCTTGGCTCTGGAGGAAACTCTTAATGGTTAGAGACCTTTACTTACACTGTATGGTTAAAAGAATCGGCAATGGAAATACCACGTCTTTTTGGGATGATCCTTGGCATCCATGGGGTATTCTTTCTTCCACTCATCCTGAGCTTAAAAGGAAAATTAATCTCCCTCAAAATGCCAGGGTGTCCTCTGTTTTAGATGGCTCCAGTTGGAGAATACCTTATGGTAGAGGTTGGGATCGACAGGTAATGGCTTTTAGCCAAGAATGCCGAGGAATTGCCTTTGTAAATGGAGAAGATGTCTGGATATGGAAGCCAGACAAAATCTTCTCCATTAAAAGTGCAATTAAGGCCCTTAGTCACGATGGCCCATCCCCAGGGTTAAAACTATCTGGTGCACTCATTTTCTTCCGCGATTTGCTGTCATTTTATGGCTTGCATGTTGGAAGAGGATGAATACACAAGACAAACTCATCATGTGGGGTCTCCTCTCAACAAACCTTTGTTTTCTGTGTGAAAGAGCAACCGAGAATCATGAACACCTTTCTTTCAGATGTCCTTTCTCTGACAAGTTATGGCATTCCATGCTCGCGCGTTGCTTACTTTCCCCGCCTTCCTTGGACTGGGATACAAATCTCACTTGGTTGGAAACTAATCAAAATTGGAAATCCAAACTTCAAAAGCACCTGGTCACCTTCTGTTTCTCTGCGACGGTCTATTTCATATGGTTTGAAAGAAACAGGAGGTTGTTCCAAAAAATAACAAGGAATGTAAATACGGTGGAGTTCGAAATTCTAGAGAGTATTAAATGTGCAACTCACTCTTGGAAGGGGTATAAAAAGTCTAAAGTCAACTGGGATTTGGTACTTGAAATGGGGTTATCAAATAACATACTTTCTGTGGGTTTATTTGCATTGGGGTTGGATTTCAACGTTTTTAAACTAATGAACATTTGGTTCCTTTTATTACCTCATTGGGTCTCGGACTGGATTGCATCACCCACCATCCCTCCATCCCACCATCTCTCCATCAGGTGCTATATTCCATGACGCGTATTACTTCCGTCGTTTATATTATGGTCTCTCTACATATATAGTTTTTGGTGCAGTTTGATCGTTTTCCACCTGCAGGTTGTGGGCTGTGGACTTGGCCAATGGCCGGATTGGAAATGCTGCAGTTCTTCTGTGGCGGCATTGGGTAATCTCACAATCAAATGAAGTTATCACTGTAAATACTATTTTTTGGCTCCTTGCGCCACTCTCCACTGGAGTTGATACGCTGCTGCTGAATGGAATCTCACCACTCCCTATCTGCTGCAATGATCGGGATTTAATCATTCCGAACCGAAAAATTATCATGATGAGCTCCAAGAGAGATAACATTTCAGCTGAGGATGGGTCTTGGCAAAGCTCCCCTGGAACATGCTTTGTGCCATTTTGTGCTATTGATCTTATATTTTGAACGATACGCTGCTGTTTTTGCGTTGTAAACCATGTAAAGGTCTTTGTACTAGATTAGTAAATTAGTAAATCAATAGTTGATATATGGTCTCCCTGGGCCACTTTTTGCTAAAAGGTTGGCTTTAGACTAGCTCATTTTGTAAGCCCCCTTTGAAACCTTGCATCGACGAGTATGCTTTGTCGTATGCACCATTGTATACTTGCCATTCTGGACTGTTTATGAAATTTAACTTACAAAAAAAGGAACTAGATGATACTTGTGAAACAACTATCTCAAAATTTGAGAGCTGTGAAAGTAGAAAGAAATTTGATTAGCATCGGAGTTGCTTATGTTATCCTGCTTGCCATAGTGTCCAGTGCACTCTAAACCCAACTCACATAATCCATTAATCCTACATCAGAAACGATGTCTTAACGTTGGTATAACTTATGGATCACTATTATTAGGAACTCAATCTTTACCTCAACTGTATTATGCATCATACAAGGGCATAAGGCATAATTAAACCTATGATTAGGATCTGAAACAAAATCTATGACATCGGTGTAGAACAAGTAGTGATTTTAGTCTCAATTTCTTTTGAGTATTGATCCAAGCGCTTTTCCTAACACTTCCGAGACACATGAAAGCTGGGATGAAAGAAATAAAAGACCAGGACATAAAAATTTTTAAAATTCATCAGTGACTTTTATAAGTTTCTATTTCCAATGGAATCAAAGACACACTCTTCCTTTTTTAGAATATGATGGAATAAAACAAAATGACTCACTAAATTGGTTGCGCTTCTTATATTAAGAAGTAGCTGTTGACCGACACAGCTTGACGCAATTTTCATTATGGATAATCAGGAACAACCTTTGTGTTTTTTTAATATGTGGGTATGGTTGAGTACATTTGACTCTCCATATCCGTCATAGACGGAAGCCTCTAAGGCAATGGGATGATGTTGTATCTATGACTTTTATAGGTCTCTCTTTTGCAAGTTTATATTCCTTATTACCTGAATCTCTATTTCTTCTTTCTTCAGAACCTTAAAGAACTAAAGAGAAGCAACATTTTTTGGGACCCAAAATGTTTCATTCACCAACAGACATCACACGTCCTCTGAGAGAGACACAAACGGCGCTGCCGGAGAGATTCCACATCCCATGATCCTCAAGCTGCAATGGATGCACAGTGGAGGTCATGGGATCAGCTAATAGGTGCGTAGAGCAGGGAGAAGACTCTTGTGATGGATCCGTCAGACCAGATTAATGTGGGCAAGAACAACCATGT
Source organism: Eustoma russellianum (assembly GCA_036186865.1). Taxonomy (NCBI): domain Eukaryota; kingdom Viridiplantae; phylum Streptophyta; class Magnoliopsida; order Gentianales; family Gentianaceae; genus Eustoma; species Eustoma russellianum. The sequence continues at coordinate 23,930,164 of AP025075.1, read as the reverse complement.
TCCTGTACAGCACCAGAAACGCGCGAACTTTGTTCCCATGAATCTAAAGGAGCCGCTTGTGCACGGCCTGTGCACGAGGGATGTGGCGGGTATGCTTCTCCCTTATCCCCTCTTATCTGCTTCAGTGAAATGCTTAAGGGCGGGTAGTAAAGGGATGGGATCCACCATGCTACCACGTGTCGCGTGGTCATGAGTGGAGTGAGGAGATTGAGGGTGAGGAGATCCTATCCCAGTATTAAAGCGCCCTGCATTCAGCAACAGCATTTGGATTCCATGGCATGTTAATAATATAACCACTGAGAAATCAGGAAAAAAAAAACTTCAAAAGGTTCGTTACAAGTACATCAACAAAAGAGAAATCCTAGTTTGATAAATAAGCAAAAGCAAAGAGATTCCTTTAATACTTTAGCTGTATTACATGCTGTACGCCCTTCCAGGCACGAATAAAGAATGAAGTACAGTGCAAAACTGCACAGATTCTCTGGGGAAGAATTTTAGTTACTTGCAATCTTTCACTTCTAACAGTTGGACACTAGGTGAAATCAGTCATGCGACATGCGGTTGATGGTAGTGTGGAACAACAAAATTATACATTGTTTTAGATACTCCTGTCTATGTCGAGGTAAATGGCAGAGTGGCAGTGTGGAACAACAACATTATCCCATTGTGTTAGAGGTTCCTGTCTACGACGGGTAAAGGGCACAGTGGCAGTGTGGAACACAGTACAGTTTCTTCAAATACAAACGACTGGTACAGCAATTATTCACAAGAAAGAAAAGAACCATTGGTACTTGCCCAAACTATTAAAGTAAACCAAGCGCAAAAAGGTAGCATTTCTTTTTTAGTTTCCGAAGGTAAACAAGAGTTGCTGCTCCAGTTCCTTCCCTGGCATGTTTACAATGCCTTTCTAGCTGTTCAGGGTGGTACTGCGCTATTGTCTTTGTAACCCGATAATTCATTTAGTTTTCTTAGCTGTAGCAAAGTATTCATTACTTCCAAATTTGACTTTCATTTGTAGTAAACTCGACTTTGCTCTATATTTATATATGACTTCGATTTTTATTTTGTTAGAATAAGGAAAAAAAGTTCAGATATAAATTTCGGACATGAGAATTATCAGCAACCAGAAAAGCTAGGGGCGGGAATCTCATACACGCATGAAACACGATCCGAACCTGACACGCTCCTTACGAGTATGGGTATAGCCTTGGTGGTTGCTTATACAAATCGAGCAAGACCTGAAACTTATCTGCTAAGAGCGGGTCGTGTCCAGGTACTCCTGTGAGTCACCCATTCAAATCCGTCATACCTGTTTTTTAAATATATTCTAAATATAAAATATTAATTATCAAAGTTAAAAATATAAAATAAAAAATCATAAAACCTAACCCCTTACCCTTTGCCCCCTCGCCTTGTCGCCCCTACCTCTGGCTATCCATAAACCATCATTCTATCTTCTCTTTGAACTGTGAACTCTTGGCCTGCATCTCCTGTTCCTCCAGCCTCTGTCTCACTCTGGCCTTTGTCTCGCTCCGTCCTCCGTCTCCCTCTGTTTCCTCTCCCGTCTTTAACAACCGCGGTCGTGGCCTTTACCCTTTGCCCACTCGTCGCCCCTACCGCTGGCTATCCATCATTCTCTCTTCTCTTTAAACTTTGAACTTTCGTCCTCTGTCTCCTGTCCTCCCTCCCTCTGGCCTCCGTCTCCCTCTATATCTATTCCCGTCTTACCTTACCTTTTGCAGTTTGCCCGACTGCCGCCCCTACCTCTGATAAATACACGAAACATGAAAAAACATGAAAAATACCCGAAATAACCCGAAAACGACCTGAAATATTTATACTTGTCAAGTTTGTGGGTAAACCTGATACACGACATGAAACTTGACATGTACAGGTTTTGGTATCTATTTCCGTACACGCAAAAAAAACGGGTCAGGTATGTGTTTAGTACTTTGATGTCCGAAACCCGAAAAACACGAAATACGACATATTTACTTCCCCGAAGAATAGCCGAATAAAACACAATAATCATAGGGCACCTTTGCGTCCACAGAAGTAAAAACTAACAGAAGTACCTCCTATGATGCCATAAGAGGAAAACTAAAAAAGGTACCTCCTATCAGGACCTTCTCAAGCCGCAACAGTATCACTCACAGTCAAGATAGCCACACTAACATCAGGATCTTTAGGTAATGCAACAACATATTTTTCTGATGTGTTTTCTTGTTTGGCGTCTTTATGCTCCAGAAACTATTTGCAGGAAGAAAAAAAAACCCCCCAGAAACTGTAAACTACCTTTCCAAGAAGCACCAATCATGCCAGAAATGACTGCCAGCTGGCATTAACTTCCCACGTGGAGGCAAAACCAGCAAAGCATTTGCAGACTCCATGCTCGAGAGTTGGCTACTCATTTGGTGTTCAGTGTTCTCAGCAAGGAACCTAAAATACATAAACAAGGAAATGATTCAAAAATTGTGTCCGAAGAATACCACCAACTTGATCTGTGTTTCTATACTCCTACTTCAAAGAAGTGTCCCCTCGGCTTCCCAGCTAAACTAAAGAACTTCTTACCCATGAATGCCTTTTGGCTCGTCAAGCTTCCAACCCAGAATAGCACGGTGAATTTCAGGACGAACTGGATCAGTTTTAATGGGCTGCTTACGACGAGCAATGTACTCTGATCACAGGAACGAATTTTGTTAATGTTTAGCATATTTGATGAATTCCATCAATAACACACTAGCACATCATATTTCTATTATTTTGTCATTTATTGTTACAACCCAATAAGAAATAAAATAGAAAATTAATAATAATAATAATAATAATAATAATAATAATAATAATAATAATAATAATAATAATAATTCCATAACCCCCACTTCCCCATTTGCCTCTCATAACCTCCAACCCCATTAAACCACATTACTTCTCCTCAATTATTCCCCACTAATTAAATAAGGACTAATACTTACTTTCCCATCCCCAATTCCCCCCCCCCCCCTCCCCCCGCTGCTTCGGCAGTAGCACCAGACAGAAAAAAAGAGAGAGAGCAAAGAGTGAGGAAGGAAGGCTGCGGCAGAGAGGGAGAGCAGGGGAGGAAAGAGAAAAAGAGAAAAGAGAGGGAGAAAGAGGGAAGAGAAGAAAGAGAAGCCAGACAACCCACACCGAATCCAGCCACTGCGTATAGAGAATTCTTCGACTAAGAGGTAGGTTACCCTCCCCTCTGTCGGATTGCTTTGGATTCCCTCGCATTCTGTTTTGGGAATTATTTGATTGTCACTGTATGTTTATTTTTGATATGTCCACTGCTAATTCTCTATGATTTGGTATGGAAATTACGTGTTTGGCATTAGATGTAGATCACATAGCATGGAAATAGGTTGGAATGGGTTTGGGTTATCGAAAAACGCGTACGGAGGCGGTGCGTGTAGCACACATGCGGCGGCCACACGCGGGCCTGAGCGGCGGGTACTGTTCACGCGTCGGCGTGTCATTGGCAGCGTGTGCGTGACGTTAAAAGAAGACCAATGGAATTGTTTTGGGGTTAATCGGAGTTAAAACGAAGAAGTTATGGACTTTTGAATGAAATTAGAATTTTTTTTTAAAAAAAAGAGTGTAAAGGGCCGCTGGCTGTTTCAGCCAGCAAGCCAGCCCCAACGACAGTAGGCCAGGAACAGTAGGCCAGGAAGAAAGGCCCAAACCGGTGAATTTATACCAAATAACACGGAAATTTTTAAAAAAAAAGTCTTAAGGCGCCTGGCAGGCCAGCAGGCCAGTGGGCCGCAGCTGCCAGGGCCAGTCTGTGTAGAAGTGCTAAATTTCATTAGGGCCTGAATTGTAGGATATCAGCAATAGTAAATGTGTAAATAAAGAAATTAATGTAATTGGTATTTAATTAAACAGGGAATCTCGTAGCTAAAATAAAATAAAGTAAATAAGAGAAAAATAAATAAATAAATAATAACATTAACAAACTTAAAAAGCACATATCAAGCACAGTAAATAAAGAAAAAAGAAAAAAAAATATAGGTGTTACGTTACAGTAGCCGATGTTAAGGAATATATATATATATATATATATATATATATATATATATATATATATATATATAAAATAGTAAAATGAAATGAAATAAACAACATACAAATTTGTAATTAACTAAATGAATAATGTTTTAACACTAAGAGAAATTTAGAAACCCATTTAATAAATTACATTAAAGAAATAAATACAGTAGGGGAAGATAACAATATTTTAATAAAAGTTTAAAGTGTGTGAAAGCCTAGAAAAATAAAATAAAGTGTAGAAACCTAAAATAAAGTCTAGAAAGATAAAATAACGGTAGAAGATAAAATATAGTAATGAACCCCACGCAACATAGGGTAACTACGGAATATAGGTAATACGCAACATAGAACGGAGCATGCAACATAGGTGAAACGGAAGTGTGAAAGCGTGACGCATTTATGGCACGAGCATTGCATTTGGCCTATGAGCCGTGTGGCCTGACGAGGCGTGTGATGGGTGTTGGTAATAATGGTTACCTTCACCTAATAGGACCCGGGACATGCATAGCATATCATGGAAAAGAAAGAGCATAGCGTGTGATATTAAATGACTGCGTGTGACACGGAGATAGAAGTGCATGCATCATGATGTTGCGCATTGCATTTGTTGTTGTTGAGATTATTGTTTATTTTGTTATTAAGTTGTTTCAGTGCCATGTTTTGGGATACGGATCGGGTCAGGTATGTGCTATTTATGCATTTATGCTCTATTTGCTTTATTTATTCCTCTGTTTATGCTTTACGTGCTTTATGTGTTTACCCGACTCAGTATGTGACAGTCCCTTTTCGGGAGAGATGGGTAACCTACGAGTGACTCTCATCACTCACCCCCCAACCACCCCTCCACAGGTGAACAGGATTAAGAGTATATATATTTATCGAGGATGGGATAGATTACGCGAGCTGGGAAGAGTGAGCTGGGCTCGAGAAGGGATCTTGTTGACCGGGAGCTTGTTCTTGGGGGTAGTCAGATAGACCTCCACCTAGGTTTATTGTATGATTTTAGTATCTCATACTTGACTTAGCGGGTTTCGTCAACCCTTGTACTTGATTTTATTCTGATGGATTTAATTTAATCAAGATGTTTATTTCTTTAATTATCGTTTCCGCGAAAATTTTTACGTCAGTTCCGACATGTAAAGGAGTTTGAACGACGCTTTGTAGTCCTCATAGTAGGCTAATGCAGGTGCACTGTTCCCGATGCTAGGGCTCGAGAGCGGGGCGCTACAGGTGGTATCAGAGCCGAAGCTCCAGATCCGCCTTGGAAACGCATGATTAAGTAGATCACTTAGACTTAAGCTATGATATTTTCCTAAATTGACGATTTTACCCTTAAGCAACAAAATAGGGTTAAGTGATGATCTTAGACTTAAGTTGTGATCGAGTTAAGGGGAGTTTGAGCGTTCTTTCGTTTGCTTTAGTTGTTTGCGTTTTACCCCTGAACCTCTACATGCAACCCCCTAAGTTGTTGGAAATTCCAAAAGTACTCTTAACTTAGCATGTACTTAAATAGATAGATTTTGGATTGTTCTAAATTCCAGTCTAATGTCAACAAGACGTGAACAATACGATAATAAAGGAAATGGTGGTGAGAACCAACATAATCAGGGGATCATCTCCAAGTACTTAAAAATGACATAGTCACCATGACCAACACCTTAGCACAGTAGCATCAGCTGCTAAACTAGCAGGCACCGCCTCCACCACCACCGCACTCAGTATAAGGATACGCGGATAAATGGTAGCACAACACAGTTGACACCACCAATCAATTGGATTTAATTTCGGAATGAGTCCAAGAGGTATTACGCACCGAGAGTACGACCTTCAAAGAACGATCCCAGATCCATGGCGGAAGTGTAGATTTAGGCCATGATATTAGAAGTTAAGTTAGACATAAGTGATGATTGGAACATAAGCGAAGATCATGAACGTAGGTACTAATCTCAATTATAGTTGATGATCCTGAACATAAGTTACAATCTTAAACATAAATAACGATTACGATTAAGAGTTGACTTTAGTCATAAGTACTGAAGGTAGTCATTAGCGTTGATTATACAATGAGTATGATTTTAGAAATAAGATATGATCTTAGACTTAAGAGATGACTATACTAAGAACAATCCTAAAAGTAAGAGATGACCTTAGACTTAAGAAGACGATCAATTACAAAACATGTACACCTAGATTATCCCATACAATTCTACCTTATCTAAGTTTATCATAACTCTTTAAGCCGTAATCTTAGTAATCCTAGTCTAATATTAGATAATTAAATTGAATGAATTACAATGTTAGCCAAAATACCCGACCACGACCGTTAGTGATATATTAATAGGTCAGGCGATTTTGGGCTGCTCCAACATAAAAGCAGCATGGGACTCGGTACCATTAGAGTAAAGTAAAACCGGCCCATATCCTTACTTAGATGGTAGCATCAGAGCAGCAGACTTAGGTCTCAATTGAGATAATAACTACTAAGAAATGAATTATTATATTATGGTAGATACTAAGAGAAGATTTATATAGAAATGATAGAAACTAAGTAACGATTCATAAGCATTTTAATGAGTAGCGCTTAGTAAGAGTATCATACAAAGGAATTTACAGTCTAGGATTAAGATGTTGAAATTTAGAGTTATTAAGTAGGACAACGACAATAGTCTCATTAGAGATATTGATCGGTTGCAAAGAGCGTGATCGGCTATAACAAGTACATAAAAATGATGAACCCCTACAAACTTTCATAGTTATGTGTTGATTTATAGGAACATCAAATTACATGGCTTGAATTGAAATAGAGCGGATATGAACAAATAGTGGCTGCTTTTCATATGAAGTAGAATAAGATTAGTGGTTCAAATAACCATATAACGAGATACAGTGGATTAATGTGGCGCACGAAAGCATGGCGAATTAGAACATCTTAAGTCAATCAATAATTAGTGCGCCGTACTAGGATTGGACCAATTAAAGCTAAAGATTTGATCATGAGTAGACAAACGTTAGATTTATAAGAAACTGTACGCAGGAGACCTTATCCGAGAAAGGAATTGACCTATATGATTATACGAAATATTGGACTGATGTATTTTTCTAACAGATAAATATTGTATATCAGCACGTACACCAATGTGTAACTAAATTCTAACAAAGACTTTAAAGATTTTTGCTTCGGAAATACCTTATCGAGTCTCATTTTTCTTTTTGTATTCTGTTAAACTTTACGATGCTAATTTTTTTTCTCTGTATATGTATATCAACATAATAAAAATTTCAATTCTTTTAAAGACCTTAAAAAGAGGAAAACTTTTAAACTACTGATGTTCCCAAAAAACCGACATGTTCCTTACATAAGATTTCAAATTTTCATTTTTGTTACATCTATTTTAATCAAAATTAATTTACGACTATTGATATCGCAAGCAGTTTATCTGCTATAGTGTTTACGAAGTTACTTATCAATTTGCGATAAACTTACTTATTTTTTTTATGAAGCCAGAAAGTAGCTTTCAAAATGTATATTTCTTTAGAAAACGAATGGTATCATACTCAATCGTTTTATAAAACCTTACCTATTAAGTTTTCAACGGTTTTAACATAATCTTACCGAAATACTCTGCGAACAAATTGTAACGTTATTTTTATGAGAGGTCCTTTGAAACACTGCTTTGCGAAAACGCGTATATTATTTTGGTATATTATTTTGGTTCTTGTTTAAAAAAAATAGGAATGGTATTAATTTAAAACAATGAAAGCTATATTTTAAATTATAGCCACATAAGTTACGATTTTATAAAAAAAAATTGTTCATACACATATTTCGTATATTAGGCTAATGATATTTTCAAAAAGTAATGGCATGATCATAGAGTTAGTTCGCAAGTCTGTAAGAATTGATTTCGAGGACTTGCTCTTTTGTAACAAGTACCATGTGGGCGTACATTAAGGATATTAGCTTGGTTAATTATCTAAGGGGGTGAATCACATATAATGAGTTTAAGAACCCAAAATTGTATATTGCGATAAGTTGAATGACACACGTCAAGTGTTATAAATAAAAGTATGTACATACTAATTATAGAGAATTAAGTTAAGGATTGAGCCCTATAAGACTAGATCAATCGTGAGATGCTAGCGCTGACTAATTGAATCATACTAGAATAAGATGTATTCCGAAAATACATACGATTCCAGAGATGAATTTTGTGAATAAGGCGTTAAGTCACATATTGTAGAACACCTAAGAACTGATTTACAAGGGTTGCTGAAGACCGTAGACTTAAGTAAATTATAGACCAAAGATTATGTTGTAGAACCCTTAGTATGATTACAATACCCTTAAGGTTGATTTGATAATCATAGATGGATTATGAACAGATCTTAATAAGCAAAAGGACAATGGATCGAAATTACCTTGTTGGTGTACAAGGAATGATTTTGAGGCCTTAGCATGTGATAAAGAAGTGAAGTGGTTAGCATGTTGGAAAACGCAAGGAATGTTTAAGCTTGATCATTATCTAGGTGAATGGATCAAGTAGAACTAAATTAAGTGTTGACTATGTAATATGCAAGTTTCGAGGACGAAACTTTTTGTAAGGGGGGAAGTATGTTACAACCCAATAAGAAATAAAATAGAAAATTAATAATAATAATAATAATAATAATAATAATAATAATAATAATAATATATTAAATTCCATAACCCCCACTTCCCCATTTGCCTCTCATAACCTCCAACCCCATTAAACCCCATTACTTCTCCTCAATTATTCCCCACTAATTAAATAAGGACTAATACTTACTTTTCCATCCCCAATTCCCCCCCCCCACTGCTTCGACAGTAGCACCAGACAAAAAAAAAAAGAGAGAGAGCAAAGAGTGAGGAAGGAAGTCTGCGGCAGAGAGGGAGAGCAGGGGGAAGGAAAGAGAAAAAGAGAAAAGAGAGGGAGAAAGATGGAAGAGAAGAAAGAGAGCTAGACAACCCACACCAAATCCAGCCACTGCGTATAGAGAATTCTTCGACTAAGAGATAGGTTACCCTCCCCTCTGTCGTATTGCTTTGGATTCCCTCGCATTCTGTTTTGGGAATTATTTGATTATCACTATATGTTTATTTTTGATATGTCCACGGCTAATTCTCTATGATTTGGTTTGAAAATTGCGTGTTTGGCCTTATATATAGATCACATAGCATTGAAATAGGTTGGAATGGGTTTGGATTATCGAAAAACACGTATGGAGGCGGCGAGTGTAACACACGTGCGGCGGCCACGCGCGGCCCTGAGCGGCGTGTACTGTTCACGTGCCGGCGTATCATTGGAAGCGTGTGCGTGACGTTAAAAGAAGACCAATGAAATTGGTTTGGGGTTAATCGGAGTTAAAACGAAGAAGTTATGGACTTTTGAATGAAATTAGAATTTAAAAAAAGGTGTAAAGGGCCACTGGCTGTTTCAGCCAGCAAGCCAGCCCCAATGACAGCAGGCCAGGAAGAAAGGCCCAAACCGGTGAATTTATAAAAAAAGAGAGAGATCACAGTCTGCAGGCCGCTGCCAGCGGGCCAGCTGCAGCAGGCCGGCCCAAATAACGCATAAATTTTAAAAAAAAGTCTTAAGGCGCCTGGCAGGCCAGCAGGCCAATGGGCCGCAGCTGCCAGGGCCAGTCTATGTAGAAGGGCTAAATTTCACTTAGGGCCTGAATTGTAGGATATCAGCAATAGTAAATGTGTAAATAAAGAAATTAATATGATTGGTATTTAATTAAACAGGGAATCTCGTAGCTAAAATAAAATAAAGTAAATAAGAGAAAAATAAATAAATAAATAATAACATTAACAAACTTAAAAAGCACATATCAAGCACAGTAAATAAAGAAAAAAGAAAAAAAAATATAGGTGTTACGTTACAGTAGCCGATATTAAGGAAATATATATATATATATATATATATATATATATATATATATATATATATATATATATATATATATATATATATTAAAATGAAATGAAATAAACAACATACAAATTTGTAATTAACTAAATGAATAATGTTTTAACACTAAGAGAAATTTAGAAACCCATTTAATAAATTACATTAAAGAAATAAATACAGTAGGGGAAGATAACAATATTTTAATAAAAGTTTAAAGTGTGTGAAAGCCTAGAAAAATAAAATAAAGTGTAGAAACCTAAAATAAAGTCTAGAAAGATAAAATAACGGTAGAAGATAAAATATAGTAATGAACCCCACGCAACATAGGGTAACTACGGAATATAGGTAATACGCAACATAGAACGGAGCATGCAACATAGGTGAAACGGAAGTGTGAAAGCGTGACGCATTTATGGCACGAGCATTGCATTTGGCCTATGAGCCGTGTGGCCTGACGAGGCGTGTGATGGGTGTTGGTAATAATGGTTACCTTCACCTAATAGGACCCGGGACATGCATAACATATCATGGAAAAGAAAGAGCATAGCGTGTGATATTAAATGACTGCGTGTGACACGGAGATAGAAGTGCATGCATCATGATGTTGCGCATTGCATTTGTTGTTGTTGAGATTATTGTTTATTTTGTTATTAAGTTGTTTCAGTGCCATGTTTTGGGATACGGATCGGGTCAGGTATGTGCTATTTATGCATTTATGCTCTATTTGCTTTATTTATTCCTCTGTTTATGCTTTACGTGCTTTATGTGTTTACCCGACTCAGTATGTGACAGTCCCTTTTTGGGAGAGACGGGTAACCTATGAGTGACTCCCATCACTCACCCCCCCAACCACCCCTCCACAGATGAGCAGGATTAAGAGTATATATATTTATCGAGGATGGGACAGATTACGCGAGCTGGGAAGAGTGAGCTGGGCTCGAGAAGAGATCTTGTTGACCGGGAGCTTGTTCTTGGGGTAGTCAGATAGACCTCCACCTAGGTTTATTGTATGATTTTAGTATCTCATACTTGACTTAGCGGGTTTCGTCAACCCTTGTACTTGATTTTATTCTGATGGATTTAATTTAATCAAGATGTTTATTTCTTTAATTATCGTTTTCGCGAAAATTTCTACGTCAGTTCCGACGTGCAAAGGAGTTTGAGCGACGCTTTGTAGTCCTCATAGTAGGCTACGGTGGGTGCACTGTTTCCGATGCTAGGGCTCGGGAGCGGGGCGCTACATTTATGTAGGTACATATTGAGCCGGGGGTCTCACTGGAAGCAAACTCTCTGTCTCTTGCGATAGAAGTATTGTTTGCCTGTCGTTTACCCTCCGCGACTCCAATGATAGCTTTTGCTTTCGTTAGAATATACTGGATATGATTGATGATGATGATATTAAATGGTATAAGGAGAGAGAATGTCCCTTTTCCCCGCTAAAAAGAAAAAAAGAATTACATGTAACCTCAAAACGGAAAGAGAAAAAATACTACAACAACAACATTACCTCATTGCCTTAAAGGTTCCTGTCTATAGCAAGATATGGGGGGTCGGATGCATGCAACTATACTTATGTGTTAGAAACACATAGATGTTGTTTATCGATGTCCCATAATGATGCGTCAAACTATGTCGATCAACTGTTACTTCACAATACAAGAAGCGCAGCAAATTTAGTGAGTCATTTTGTTTTATTCCATCATATTCCAAAGTTAAGGAAGAGTATGTATTTTACTACAATGAAAATGAAAACAAAAGAGAAAAAAGACTAAGAATGTATTATTTTTACCAACCTTGGAAGTTGAGGATTTAACCATCCCGAAAGCAGTCCAATTGCATGAATGAAAGTGTCTAAAAGTGGATTTCTCAAAGGTAAAATGAAATATACTTAGGAGATTAAGAGTGAATTAAAATTATACATCAAGAGAGTAAAGATAATTTTTCCAAATTAAAATATATACAATAACAATCGTGTCGTGATCTAACAAATTTAACATCATATATATTTTCTTGTTAAACTTTCTCTCAGTAAATAGATATTCATTAATTAATAAAATAAAGAACAATTAGTGATCTGTGTACGAACTAAGTGTTCTGCCTCTGTATTATTTATTATTTATTATGTATTTATTAATTATTAAAATAACGTTCATATGTAATAGTGATTAAACGAGTAATTATTATTAATTAATAAAATAAAGAACGTTCATATGTAATAGTGATTAAACGAGTAAATATTATTAATTAATAAAAAGAACAAGCAGTGATCTGTGTACGAACCAGGCGTTCTGCCATTATTTATTATTTATTATATTTTGTTATTCTCCGTTCATAAGACTAACGAGTACTTTACTCATTAACCACAGTCAAATTTGCCTTGGTCTTTAGCCTATTTCCAAACAGCAAAAGAAGTGAGCATTGATTACAGCACACCAGAACAGTTTTCCAAATCTCACGAATTGGGGAAAAAATGGGGGAAGCAGGAAGCTTAGAATCAGAAAAGGGTTTTTTCAAGAAGCACTGGGAAGGGTACAGAGAGTTTTGGGGTGAGAGATTTTCGTTTTTGGAGAATTATTCCAAGTTCGTGAAGCGTGATAAGCCCCTTCCATCATGGTCTTCATCTGATGTTGAAGAATTCATTGCCTCTGACTCTATTCACGGCCCTGTGGTATGCGCCCTTTTTTTCCCATTTTATACGAGCTAAGTTTGATAGATGCAAAATCTGGGTCTCGAAATTATAATATAGTTTTATTTCTAGATTCTGTTTTCTAGTGATTCTTTTTTCTTTATGGGTTTTTGTTGCCTTGGCGTTTGTTGATTTATGTGGTGCGGATAAAGTTCCTGTTTTTATGGGTTTGTGCATTCAATAAATTTGGATGTCGTACGGTTCCACATTCCCTTTTACTTGATTTGTGTGAATTAGTGGATTTCTGATTTATGATTTAGGTGTCTATTGCAACTGAACTTTTGCCTCTTGTCCTTTTTATTCATCAAGGATAGGATCTTCCTCTCACACTCCTATCTTGGAACTTTAGATGTGCGTGTTCATGTATTTTTACCTCCTTCTACTTCTAATGAGTGTCTGCAAATAGTACTCGAAAAAATATTGAACCCGTGAGGAAAGAATGTAACGTATTCAATTGGGATTGGGAGAAGTTCAGTTGAGATAGTTTGTCCATGTATAGAGCAACCTTGTACATAGCTATCAGACGTCATGGAGTTTGAATAGTTCCTCTTGCTAGGCAAGGGCATGGAACTCCGAAAAAAATTGGAGGGAGAAGAAGAAAGAGACATGACCTAGTTGGGCAAGGTGTTGTAGTATATGGTTTACAAAAGCATAATTGTGAGGAAGAGGCTACTTGGCTGGCTCCAAGTTAGGGAAATAAGGTTCTCGCTTCTTTGTTTCTTCACAGCTACATCATCCTACTTACTGTTCCAATTGAAATAATGGCATAAAATTAATGTTTCTTTCTCTGATTTGCTTACAAAAGTGTAGTTCTGCTACAATTAACCATGATGTATTAGAAAATATACTTTGCACGAATTTGGAGGCTTAGGATGTTCTATCTTACAACCAAATTCTTATCGAATATTTTAAGATTTTCACTATTTTATTGCCTGTGCTAAGCAGATTGGAATGTAACAAACAACAACAATAATCATACACAGTATGTTCCAACGACAGCACAAGCTATCGCCAGGGTCTGGGGAGGGTAAAATGCAGACAAACAATACCTCCATCCTAAGAGATAGAGAGTTTACTTCCAGTGAGACCCCCGGCTCTAGATATACCTGCACAGATATCATAATAATAAGAATATGTACTAGTGCAGATTAGAATGCAGTGTAGTTCAATTTTCAGGTGAACAGAGTGGTTTTGATATATGCTTTCATATTCACAATTTCTCAATTTTAATGCATTACATGTGGAAATATCAAAGTTCGATGATCACTGAACCTGTTATCAATCTATCCACTGTAGTGTGGCATAATCCTTAGATATAACTGTTATTGTCTCAGAGTTGCACGAACATAGATGTGTGTTTGCTCCGGTTAGATTTCCATTTTTGTTTTCTATACATGCCCAAGTAGTACATGGTTTTTCTTTTGGTTGTGAGCAAAAACTCTCCATGAAATCATATATTTTACAATGTCATATTCAAGTTGATTGCTGCCGCATATGCTTCCCACTTACCTTGTAGAAGAATGTTGAATTTTATGATGCATGATTTCACCTGCCAATCCTTGTCAGCTATTCCGTATGTCACCAGGAAAGTGGCATGTGAAAAGAGATTGGTTTCTTCTTGTTTGCTCTTACTGTTTTCAGTCCTCCTTTTTTCTTCCTTATCTTTGTTTCTTAAGCAATTTATGGGGATCAGATGAGGGGATGTGCAGCTCTATTTGCTAATATTCTACTTCAAATCTGGCAATGAAAAATGCGTTGTAGCATTTGAGGCAAAGACCTGAATAAGTCTAGTCTACCTACATGTTCGAAATTGTTGATGTGCTTTCCAGGTCACATGTTTACTTTTATCTTATTGTATAACCTTTTTGATTGTTTGGCATTTTTTCTCATTCCAGCTTAAGACAGCACGTGAAGCAACCAAATTTGGCGCTGCAGGAAGTCTTTTAGGGGCAGTAACAACTGCTGGTTGGGCTTGGAAGTATTCAAGAAGTCCCCATGGTAGCATCTTATTTTATTTTCTTACTTCTCTTGCTTCTAACTGGTACTTTTTCACATTTTAAAAAATCATATTTCTTGTTTTGATTAATGGACCATTATCTGTTAATTGATGTCCGACTTCTAGCAGCAGAGCATGCAAATATGTTATTATGGTTTATGTGAAATCTGATGATTGCGTGTTTCCATCTTTTGTCCTCTTATGGCCGGCATGTCAATGGTATTGAAAAAAATCCTTTGGTTTGCATATGCAATCTGCAGATAAATCTAATGAAGCTAGAAGGCAAAACTCCAGATTTTTTGGTATTGGTCAGTTTACCCTTTCTTGGTCGATACTTCACTCCCTTGCACAATAAAGATAGATCATGTATGAAACTGCTAGAAAAGTTTTCTGAATTTGTCAGTCATTCATGCCAAATTTACCTTGCTTCAGTTAGGCAAAACCTAAGCAACATAGAAACCAAACATTGGCTGTGGTTATTGTACCAGAATATCAACTCAACTGGTCAAGTCTCTATTTGACATCCTAATTTGTTGTTTGGCATCATACAAGCAATCCTTGTACCTGATATCCAAATGACCAGAAATATTTGCAGCTCTCTTACATACATGCTATTTAACTTGGCAAAGGTACCAATAGTCAAATTTTAAATTGTGACACTTCTATATCTTGCCTTACACATGCTCATCACTGATTTAGGCCTGATACATATACTACTTTTTTCTAATCTTCCGTTGTGCTGAGTCCATTTCAATCCTAACTTTGAAGATAGGAGTAAAAGAATGTTACTTTCATTTCTCTCTAATTTGGATTATCTGTACTTGACCATAGATAATTTGAAATGCGGATAGGGTTACCCTAAATCAATAATGTCGTAGAAATACCAATTTGGGATTAAGATGCCCTCTGTTTGAGAAGTTTTTATATGGAAACATCATGATTATGGGACATATAGGGTACTGGATTTTGGTGAGGGAATGCCCATAGTTTCAGAATTTGTTATATGTGTCTCCAGTTCGGGTTTGAGTTTTGGAAACAACCCCTTATGGAGATAGAAGGCATGGCCTCATAAATTTTTAAATGGACCGAATGCCTTAGCTCTTAGATATTTTTGGTATTTCCTCCTCAGAATGTCTTGAGGCTCATGCTGACAGCCTGCTCTCGTATTTCTCATGAAAACAGATTTCTATTTTTTGTGTGTATGTCTATATATATATATATATATACATATATATATATATATATATACATATATATATATATATATATATACATATATATATATATATATATATATATAATGTGTCTGCTTATTGCTTCAATGTGTCTCATGAAACTTCTGCATACGATTGGCATGCTTATAATCGTTGATACTAGTGTTTGACCAAGGGATGATGCGAGAACAGATCAGTTGAAATTACATGATTAACGATTCCAAAAATGCATTGCATCACTACCATGATTACAAGAATTTTGCTACAAGGTCCCCGTACACATACTGCAGGTACGGCGCTGTCTTTGGGAGCCGGGGCTGTCTTTGGCTGGACCTTTGGACATGAAGTTGCAAACCACTGGTGTCAGCTGTATCGCCTGGACACCTTGACGGCACAGACCAAGTTTATGGAGTGGTGGCAGAGCAAAGTGGAAGGAAGATCATAAAGCTCGTCTTTTGATGTTACAAGGATGTTGCAAATCCTGTAATAATTACCAAGCTGAAGGTTATGTGAGGATCGGTGTTTAACTTGCCTTTTCTTGGTTGTTTCCTATTGAGTGCAAATGGAAATGTTCTGATGTTGCTCTTGTTTTCTATTTTTGTCTTCAAGAGTTTTTCAGATTATGGATTATAAGGTGCAGGGTGTGAGAACTGTGATAATCACTCTCTTTTTTCTGTTTTTTCTCTGTCTTTTCTTATCTTACTCCCCCTGGAGCAAAAGGCGAAATCCCTCGCTCTGGTCCCCACCGCTCTAGCTCCAAGGAGCATTGTGGATGATGCAAATCAGGAGTCCAGCGGCCTCCTAGGTTGGGTGAGGACTTATGCAGTGACGTATTCAAGGTGTCCTTTGCAAACCAGACAGTGGAACATCAACACTGCGTGTCCCTGGAATCGAACTTTTGACCTCTTAGAGTAAATTCTAACCCGAGTACCAACTGTACTATGTCCTTGGGTCTTATCTTACTTCCCTACATGCAAGAGGCGTTTTGTTTACAGTTATCTGTGCTCCACTTTTTTAATTTGCACCACAAACTGTCATCACATCTTAGATGGCTAAACACCACGATCTTGCATAGACATAGCACATTGGAAACAGTAATTCTTCTACCTGTATCAGACAAAACCCATCTTCATAGACATATCACATTGCAAAAATACTGTGTATTAGCATAAATGTGGGTGATCTACAAGGTGAAGGTCCAGTATTCTAATCTTGGCAAGGGTTTCAATTTTCGAACATTTCCTTTAGTTTGTATTTCTGTGGTTATATATAGGGTTGTAAACGAGCTGAACGAGCCGAGCATTGCGTTGTTCAAGCTCTGTTCATTTAACTTAGCGAACGAGCCGGGCTTGTTCGTTTATTTAAACGAACATATTTACTTGTTCAAGCTTGGTTCGTTTAACTCACGAACAACATTAACGAGCCGAACATCTTAAACGAACGGTGCCACTTACCGAGCTCGAACAAAAAAAAAGGTGTTCAAGCTCTGTTCATTAACTTTTTATCCGAGCCGAGTTCGAGCTCGGACTCAAACAAACGAGCCGAACAACCGAACGGTTTGGTTCATTTACAGCCCTAGTTATATATAAGCGAAGTCGTCTAGTATAACACATATTTCGAAGGTCATTGATGTAAATTAAAGGAGTATTTTGCTATGGGAGTTTGAGAAACTAATCAATTAACAGAGATTCCTTGTCATGTCAAGCTAGACTGGATAAGAGGATTCGATTAGGTAATTGTTTCCAATATGTTAATTTTACGTTTGTCAAGTGATACGTCCCTCCACATCTGTTATCCATTGGTTTTTGTTATAAATACAACACCACCAACATTACCCCATTACTTTAGAGGCTTCCCGCCATAGGTTGAATGTCCGCAACGATACACATGTATTAGAAACATACAGAGATTGTTTTTCGATGACTTATAATAAAAATTGCGTCAAACTGTGTCGATCAACTGTTACTAGTAAGTGAAATAACATAGTTGCTCTCCTTCTTCTACTTCAGGTATGCTAGGAAAATTTCAGCTCTAAACAATGTTCTATGTTTCAAACTTGGAAGCTCTAATATAGTTAACGATGTTACATCAAATAAAATCAGTCTAGCAAACATATTTAGAGTTTGAATGGGCGCATGAAGAGTCATGAGAGAAACTTTACGCTGGTATATATGAAAGGTCATTAGTGATACACATTTGAGGGTACGTTTATTTTTATAACAAATACTTCAAAGTTAGTATTATTAGACACATGCTTAGGTCCGCATTTCTTGTAATTCAAATTTCGCGCACATTTTTTTTCATTTCCAATAGATTTAATGACACAATCTTCTTTGACTTTGGAATATGATGCAATGAATCACTAAATTGGCTGTGCTCTTATATTATGAAGTAGCAGTTGATCGACACATCTTGATGCAATTTTTATTATAGATCATCGAGAAACAACATCTGTGTGTCTAACACATGGTTACGATTACATACATCCGACCTCTCATATCCAGCTATAAATGAGAGCTTCTAATTAAGACAATAGAAAAAACTAATGTTTTTGTTGTCGAATTTCCAAAATTGACTTAAGCGTCGAGCATCGAAGGATTTTTTTTCGAAGACAAAACTATTAGAAATCTAACGATCTTATTATTTTACAAATCAAGTTCTTCGTTTCAAAATTATTGACAGTTCGCGTTAATTATGTAGGTGATGAAGTCATGCTTCGTCACCACTTAAAAGATAATTCAAAATGGAAACCAATGCAAGACCTTCCCTTGCGAGAACCAATCTTCGTGAATGAGTTGATTAGTTTGGGAATGCTTCTTTTTCCACCCCGTTCCGACCTAATACTAATTTAAGGAGGAAAAAAAAAAGAGAGGGAGATGTTGCATGCGAAAGGAAATATGGAAAGGTGACAATAGAGAATATGAGATTTCAACAGATTTGATCTGAGAAGTTTTTTTTGACGGATCTATAGAATGAAGAACAAACGAGGCTCGAATGGCCAAGCCTGCGTCCCGACCCGGACAGCGGATCCGAACCGGTGCACCCGTCGTAGCTTACTGGGAAGACTACAAGACGTCTCATCTCTCGAATACACATCATCAATGACGTAAGAGAATAAACACGGAGACACGTGCAAAATAGAATCTAAACCATCCAATTCGTACATCAAGTGTAATGAAATCACAAAAGAGTGTTCATGGTAAACCAACTAAATCCACGAGTGAATGAAAGAAACTGAAATAACTAGCAACAGTCTCGACTATCTCCCAATGAGACTCTAAGCATCCCATTCGGTCCACTCGCCGTCGTCCTCTATGAAGATCATGTCATAGCTAGGCTCATCTGCAAAATAAAGGTAGTACTCTTAGCGAAAAACGCTAGCAAGTACCCGCTTATAAGACATAGGGGATCAACGCATGGCAAGACATGAGTAATATGTAATTCAAGGGATTGATAGGGCACATGTCCTGTATAACTTCAAAAATATAGATTTATACCATGACAGCATAAGAACACTAATTAACAAGCATTCAATAATCCAAATACCACCAAATTACCAATCAATCATACCGAAGCAACTCATGTGATGCATGACAAAATATGCACTACACTACACAGTCACAAATGCTTATGCAATTTCTTTTGAAAACAGTGCAATGCATGTCACAATGTCCGGTCACATAACTTTATACCCTGTGGTGAGTCACAGCTTGTCTTTATACCCTATGACGCACCACAGCTCAACTTTATACCCTGTAATGTGCCACAGCTTGTCTTTATACCCTATGACACATTACAGCTCACTTTATACCCTGTGATGGTTACAGCTTGTCTTTATACCCTGTAACGCATCACAGCTCATTTCGCAAACTTTATACCCTGTGCCGAGGCACAGCTCTTATCAAAACATTATGCGAATGCAAGTGCCATGATGCAAGAATGCAAGACTTCTCATATCAATTTCGTTCTTCAATCACATACTTCAAATCACATTCAAATGTCAATCAATCATTCGAGACTCACCTCATTCGCACACCCGAGTGTATCCTTTCCGACAAGTCGACATCACCTAAACATTCATGCTAGAACCCAAAGGATAATATAGGAACCCTCACATTCCACCTTTTGAACTCTGTAGAGCCTCATACGTTCATTCCTAACCCCTTAGGTCATTCACGTTGAAGTCTGATTCGAATACCCTACGAAGTCTCCACATTTGATTCACCATCTTAAGTCATGTTCCCAAGACTTAGATTAACCTCAATCATGTCCTAAGAAGTCTTTAAGGTCATACAAAGGGTCCCCCAACTTCCCTCTTTCTTCCCTTATTTTCCCACAAAACTGGTTGACATCATACCCTCACATCGATCGATCGATGTGATTTCATACCCTCCATCGATCGATCGATGTCCATCAGAGAACATCGATCTCTCATCCCTTTATACATCGATCGATCGAAGTGACTTCGAACCCTTACATCGATCGATCGAAGTTCATCAGAGAGCATCGAACTCTCACCCCCTTATACGTCGATCGATCTACGTACTACTGAGACACATCGATCTCTCACCCGTCAGACATTGATCGATCGATGTACTTCAAACTCTGACATCGATTGATCGATGTCACCGTTTTTCCAGAATTCCCTCTGCGAATTTCCACAGAAACTGCAGATCTCAACCCAAACGTTTTTCCAACTCCCTTCCAATCATTCCAAGCCTAATCTTCACTATCAATCCATCCTTAATCCACTAAAACAACACCTTTAACGTACCAAACAAGGATTCAATCCTAAAACTCAAATCTTTATCAAAACCAACCCCAAAATCTCACCTTTTTCTTCACCCTCTTAACCCTCCATCCGAAACTAGCACAAGATAGGGTTCTTGGGATTGGGTTTTGCATGATCTCACATATTTCAACAACAACAATAATGATTCCAACATATAGTGGCCAAAACTCAAAATCAAAACACATAAGGCACATATAGGTTCACAGAAAGAAACTACTGCATGGTGATCCAATTTGATATCAAAAGTAGGCCTTTTTCTTTCGCAAATCGTAAGAACTCATAAGTAGATTACTTGCCTTTGATTACTAGATGATGGATCGAAGAACGGACGAAGAACGGATTGAAGATCTTGAGGAATCTTCCCTAGGTGCAAAGGAGGAAACCGCCTAAGGAGGATAAGAGGAAAATCGCCAATAGGGTGAGTGGGAAGTGGCGTCGGTTTTTCCGTGGAGAATAGGAAAACTGGCGTCTTGTCAGTTTGATATGGGAAGGGTGAAATTTGAGTTTCTAAACTATATCCTATTATCTTATTTATCTTAAAGGATTAAATTCTAATATTTAATTCTAAATTAAATACTACTTAATTCTATGTTTAATCCTCTCAATAAATTTCAATTAATTCTAATACTTAATTCTTTATTCATTGTTATTAATTGTCCTTATCCTATTTAATTCCTATTTATCCTTTATTTGTTTCACGAAGGGTGCAGGGCATAACATTCCACCCCCCTTACAAAAAGTTTCGTCATCGAAACTGACGTACCTTATTGGAAAAGATGTGGATATAGTTCCTTCATTTGCTCCTCAAGCTCCCACGTGGCTTCACGCTCCGTATGGTTACTCCATTGAACTTTGACATACGGAATCACGCGTCTGCGTAGGACTTGATCTTTCCTATCCACAATCTTCATTGGATGCATGAGACATCTTCTTTAACATCCAATGGTTGGGCTTCAAGGACATGGCTTGGGTCCGATACATATTTCCTTAGTTGGGACACGTGAAATACATTATGTACTTGTGATAAGATTGGAGGCAACGCTAGTCGGTATGCACTTTCTCCAAATTGGCCAAGCACCTCGTATGGGCCAATATATCTAGGGCTTAACTTGCCCTTCATTCCGAACCTCGCCACTCCCATGGTGGGTGAAACTCGCAAATAGACCTTTTCCCCAATCTCAAAGTGTAGGGGCCTTCTTTTAGAATCTGCCCAACTTTTGCTATGGTCTTGGGCCACCTTTAGTCTTTCTCTTATCACCTTCCCAATGGTCTGCTCCACCAGTTCTGGTGCAGTGATTTTACTTTCCCTAACTTCGTCCCAACAAACCGGGGACCTGCACTTGCGACCGTATAATGCTTCAAACGGCGCCATGCCGATCGCACTGTGATAGCTGTTATTGTATGAAAACTCCATCAATTTCAGCATGCTATCCCAGTTTCCTTTGAAATGCAAGGCGCATGCTCTCAACATGTCCTCCAAAGTTTGGATGGTTCTCTCGGATTGTCCATCCATTTGAGGGTGGTATGCGGTACTCATTCTTAGCTCGGTATCCATCGCCTTCTGAAATGCCCTCCAAAACTTAGAAGTAAACTTGGGATCACAGTCCGATACAATACTGACGGGGACTCCATGCAAGCTCACAATGTTATCCACATATATGTTGGATAATTTCTCATAAGATGTACCATGTGGCATAGCTATGAAGTGAGCTGTCTTTGTCAAGCGGTCTACAATTACCCAAATCATCTCATTCCCATTTCTGGTTTTGGGTAATCCCATCACGAAGTCCATAGTCACGTGCTTCCACTTCCATTCTGGAATCTCTAGTGGCATCATCAAACCACCAGGTCGTTGATGTTCAGCTTTGACTTGTTGGCACATTAGACACCTTTCAACATACTCCGCAATAGTTCTTTTCATTCCTATCCACCAATAATTCCTTTCGAGGTCTTTGTACATCTTTGTGCTCCCGGGGTGGATAGACATTCTCGAGTTATGCGCTTCGCGAAGTAACTCCATTCGAAGTTCATCCTTATCAGGTACGCATAACCGATTCTGAAACCATAAACTTCCGTCTCCTCGCAATTGGAAATCTTTTACTGGTCCCATATGTAGTTTGTCGCGAATTCCTTTCAGTGATACATCTTCATACTGCGCTCCTTTAATTCTGTCTACCAAATCTGGGGTGATAGACAGAGCTGTAAGAACATTTGCCACTGAGTCTATAACATCCAGTCCAAACTCTTCGATCTCTCGCTCCAAAGGGGACTGTCTTGCGTGGCTAGACTTCCGGCTCAACGCGTCCGCCACTCGGTTGGCTTTACCGGGGTGATAGTTGATGGTTAAGTCATAATCTTTGAGCAATTCCAACCATCTTCTTTGTCTCATGTTCAGCTTTTTCTGCGAGAACATGTATTTCAGGCTCTTATGATCGGTGAACACTGCACACTTTTCTCCATACAGATAGTGCCTCCAGATCTTAAGAGCAAATACTACAGCCGCGAGCTCTAAATCATGCGTCGGGTAATTCTGTTCATATGGCTTCAACTGTCTCGACGCGTACGAGATAACTCGTCCGTTTTGCATCAAAACACAACCTATAAACAAGAGGTTAGTTTAAGACTAGCATATGTATATACAATGCATTAGTTGTAATGATGTACATACCTAGTCCTTTCTTGGACGCATCACTATAGATCACAAAATCGTCGGTGCCGGAGGGTTGTGCCAACACTGGGGCTGTGATTAATCTCTTCTTGAGCTCAGAAAAGCTCTGCTCGCATTCAGCAGTTCATTCAAACTTAGTCTTCTTCTACGTAAGACGACTCAATGGAACTGCTATTGTAGAAAATCCTTCAACAAACTTCCTATAGTGGCCTGCCAAGCCTAGGAAGCTTCTTACTTCAGTCACGTTTGTAGGTCTTGGCCATTCAATAATGGCTTCTACCTTCTTAGGATCTACAGAGATCCCATCCTCCGAAATCACATGACCGAGAAAGGCTACACTTCTTAGCCAGAATTCACACTTGCTGAATTTGGCATAAAGCATTTGTTGCCTCAAAATTTCCAACATCACTCTTAAATGTTCCGCATGAGCTTGCTCGTCAGGAGAGTAGACCAAAATGTCATCGATGAACACCACAACAAATTGGTCCAACTGTTCTCGGAATATGGTGTTCATCAAATCCATAAAGGCTGCTGGGACATTAGTCAATCCAAAAGGCATCACCAAAAATTCATAGTGCCCATATCGAGTCCGAAAAGCTGTTTTAGGTACGTCTCCTGCTTTCACGAGCAACTGATGATACCCTTGACAAAGATCAATCTTTGAAAACCATCGGGCTCCCTTTAGTTGATCGAATAAATCCTCAATCCTTGGCAGAGGATATTTGTTCTTGATGGTTACTTTGTTCAGCTCTCTGTAGTCAATGCACAATCTCAAACTGCCATATTTCTTCTTGACAAATAAGAAAGGGGCTCCCCAAGGTGATACACTGGGTCGTATCAACTTCTTGTCTAACAACTCCTGTAATTGACCCTTTAACTCCCTAAGTTCAGCTGGAGCCATTCTGTAAGGTGTCTTGGATATAGGTTCAGCTCCTGGGATCAAATTGATTTCGAACTCCACTTCTCTCGAGGGCAGAACTCCCGGTAAATCATCCGGAAATACGTCCTTGAATTCATTGATTACCGGAATCTGATCTATAGAGGGAACTTCTTGCTTAGCATCTGCAGCATACACCATAAATCCCTCTGCTCCTTTTTGCAAAGCCTTAAAAGCTTTAACCGCCGTCAAGTATATTTTCTTCGGGGCTTTGGTTAGCTTGATATTTCCTTGTACCATTATTTCATTCATCTCAGGGTCCTTAACGGTCACTTACTTAAGTCTACAGTCAATATTGACATGATTCTTGGTCAGCCAATCCATGCCCAATATCACATCAAAATCCTTCATCGGAATTGGAACTATTGTCACAGAAAACACCTTCCCATCCAACTCCAACTCACAGTCTTTGTACTGGTGGTGTGAAACCAGCACTTGTTCGCCGGCTGCTTGCACCCTGAAGGGGGTTTCAAGCCATTCGGGTAGGAAGTCGAGTCCTTTGACGAACCGCTTAGAAATGAATGAGTGACTCGCTCCACTATCAAACAATACGTTCGAAGGCACTTTATTAACTAGAATCACACCTAAACACAAAAAGTGTAGCACATAAAGGTTTTCACATAAAACACATTTAATCTCCAACTTAAACGACTAATGTTCAACCTAAACAACTAAGATTTAACTTAAATCGTACCTGTCACAACATTCGTGCCCTCCTGCACTTCGGCGTCTGTCATTGCATGGACTCTGGCATTGGCCCTAGGCCTAGCTCTCTGTTGCTGTGATGGCCCGGCATCTCCCTGTGGCTTTTGCTTCCACTCGGGACAATCTTTGATTCTGTGGCCCGTCTAGACACACTTAAAACATGCTCCCGTCTTCTTCCAACATTCCCCGATATGATTTTTCTGGCAGTGTGGGCACACTCCGGGCGCCTGACGATCAGGCTGATTCTGTTGCAGTGCCCTCTGAATTTGTCCCGTATGTCCTTTTATAGGAATCTTGACTCAACGTCCGGGTATACCTCCACCTCTGTCATCCCTCGGTCTCTTGCTTGTTTCATCACGAGCCTCTCTAAGCTGTGACCTGCGCATGTCACTCTCCACACGGTAACAAGCATCCAGCATCTCCTCAAATGTCTTCACACTAGACCCTGCTATTGCCGTCCGTATGCGGGGGTTCAAACCTTCTTCGATCTTAAGCATCTTCATTCTATTGTTCTCTAACACCATGGGCGTGACTTTGCCCAAGGCATGGAATCTATCGGCATAGTCGGAAATGGACATCCTCCCTTGTTCAATTTATCAAACCGCCTCATCTTCTCCAAAATGGCAGTTTCAGGCACGTAGTAATCCTTGTAGGCCTGTACGAATTGTCTCCACAGAATAGGGGGAGTCATCTTTGGCAGAATTCCACTCCACCAGGCATTCGCTCGGCCACTCAATAAGAGCGTGACCACATCCACTTTCAGTTCCTCAGGCACTTGCACTAGTCTGAAGCATTTCTCCACCTCATCCAGCCAGAATCCGGCTACTTCTGGATCGGTGGTCCCCTCAAAATTTGGGGCATGCATCTTTCGCATCTCCCCAATGTAGTAACGGATGCCGTGCTGAGGTGGTGGTGGCAGAGGGGGTTGTTGTTGCTGTTGAGCAACTCCTTGTGCTATCACTATGATAGCGTCTATTAGTGCCTGGGGTACTATCACTTGTGGTGGTGGAGGGTTCTCATTCCCATTGCCACCGTTTCCTTGGTTATCTCTTCTGGGAGGCATTGTCTGCAAGATCACGCTTTTTAGCATTCAGTAATTCCTAAGATAATACTGAAAGCCCTTATGCGTTGTACAGAATGGACTTCGTAACTAAATAAAATAACATTGATTGATTAAATTTTATCGCGCTCGCACACACCCATCTCAATCAAACTTATATCTAAGATCATATACTTAGACCTAAAGATTAACTTAAGGTCAAAATCATAGCTTAAGACTCTACATGACATAACCTAGGTCTCCGAGGTAGATCTGAAGCCTAGGCTCTGATACCACCTGTAGCGCCCCGACCTGGACAGCGGATCCGAACCGGTGCACCCGTCGTAGCTTACTAGGAAGACTACAAGACGTCTCATCTCTCGAATACACATCATCAATGACGTAAGAGAATAAGCACAGAGACACGTGCAAAATAAAATCTAAACCATCCAATTCGTACATCAAGTGTAATGAAATCACAAAAGAGTGTTCATGGTAAACCAACTAAATCCTCGAGTGAATGAAAGAAACTGAAATAACTAGCAACAGTCTCGACTATCTCCCAATGAGACTCTAAGCATCCCATTCGGCCCACTCGCCGTCGTCCTCTATGAAGATCATGTCATAGCTAGGCTCATCTGTAAAATAAAGGTAGTACCCTTAGCGAAAAATGCTAGCAAGTAACCCGCTTATAAGACATACGGGATCAACGCATGGCAAGACATGAGTAATATGTAATTCAAGGGATTGATAGGGCACATGTCCTGTATAACTTCAAAAATATAGATTTATACCATGACAACATAAGAACACTAATTAACAA
Organism: Eustoma russellianum; assembly: GCA_036186865.1. NCBI lineage: Eukaryota > Viridiplantae > Streptophyta > Magnoliopsida > Gentianales > Gentianaceae > Eustoma > Eustoma russellianum. The sequence continues at coordinate 23,903,297 of AP025075.1, read as the reverse complement.
GCATTCAATAATCCAAATACCACCAAATTACCAATCAATCATATCGAAGCAACTCACGTGATGCATAACAAAATATGCACTACAATACACAGTCACAAATGCTTATGCAATTTCTTTTGAAAACAGTGCAATGCATGTCACAATGTCCGGTCACATAACTTTATACCCTGTGGTGAGTCACAGCTTGTCTTTATACCCTATGACGCACCACAGCTCAACTTTATACCCTGTAATGTGCCACAGCTTGTCTTTATACCCTATGACACATTACAGCTCACTTTATACCCTGTGATGGTTACAGCTTGTCTTTATACCCTGTAACGCATCATAGCTCATTTCGCAAACTTTATACCCTGTGCCGAGGCACAGCTCTTATCAAAACATTATGCGAATGCAAGTGCCATGATGCAAGAATACAAGACTTCTCATATCAATTTCGTTCTTCAATCACATACTTCAAATCACATTCAAATGTCAATCAATCATTCGAGACTCACCTCATTCGCACACCCGAGTGTATCCTTTCCGACAAGTCGACATCACCTAAACATTCATGCTAGAACCCAAAGGATAATATAGGAACCCTTACATTCCACCTTTTGAACTCTGTAGAGCCTCATACGTTCATTCCTAACCCCTTAGGTCATTCACGTTGAAGTCCGATTCGAATATCCTACGAAGTCTCCACATTTGATTCACCATCTTAAGTCATGTTCCCAAGACTTAGACTAACCTCAATCATGTCCTAAGAAGTCCCTAAGGTCACACAAAGGGTCCCCCAACTTCCCTCTTTCTTCCCTTATTTTCCCACAAAACTGGTTGACATCATACCCTCACATTGATCGATCGATGTGATTTCATACCCTCACATTGATCGATCGATGTCCATCAGAGAACATCGATCTCTCACCCCTTTATACATCGATCGGTCGAAGTGACTTCGAACCCTCACATCGATCGATTGAAGTTCGTCAGAGAGCATCAAACTCTCACCCCCTATACGTCGATCGATCTACGTACTACTGAGACACATCGATCTCTCACCCGTCAGAGATCGATCGATCGATGTACTTCGAACTCTGACATCGATCGATCGATATCACCGTTTTTCCAGAATTTCCTCTGCGAATTTCTGCAGAAACTGCAGATCTCAACCCAAACGTTTTTCCAACTCCCTTCCAATCATTCCAAGCCTAATCTTCACTATCAATCCATCCTTAATCCACTAAAATAACACCTTTAACGTACCAAACAAGGATTCAATCCTAAAACTCAAATCTTTATCAAAACCAACCCCAAAATCTCACCTTTTTCTTCACCCTCTTAACCCTCCATCCGAAACTAGCACAAGATAGGGTTCTTGGGATTGGGTTTTGCATGATCTCACATATTTCAACAACAACAATAATGATTCCAACATATAGTGGCCAAAACTCAAAATCAAAACACATAAGGCACATATAGGTTCACAGAAAGAAACTACTGCATGGTGATCCAATTTGATATCAAAAGTAGGCCTTTTTCTTTCGCAAATCGTAAGAACTCATAAGTAGATTACTTGCCTTTGATTACTAGATGATGGATCGAAGAACGGACGAAGAACGGATTGAAGATCTTGAGGAATCTTCCCTAGGGTTGCAAAGGAGGAAACCGCCTAAGGAGGATAAGAGGAAAATCGCCAATGGGGTGAGTGGGAAGTGGCGTCGGTTTTTCTGTGGAGAATAGGAAAACTGACGTCTTGTCAGTTTGATATGGGAAGGGTGAAATTTGAGTTTCTAAACTATATCCTATTATCTTATTTATCTTAAAGGATTAAATTCTAATATTTAATTCTAAATTAAATACTACTTAATTCTATATTTAATCCTCTCAATAAATTTCAATTAATTCTAATACTTAATTCTTTATTCATTGTTATTAATTGTCCTTATCCTATTTAATTCCTATTTATCCTTTATTTCTTTCACGAAGGGTGCAGGGCATAACATTCCACCCCCCTTACAAAAATTTTCGTCCTCGAAACTGACGTACCTTATTGGAAAAGATGTGGATATAGTTCCTTCATTTGCTCCTCAAGCTCCCACGTGGCTTCATGCTCCGTATGGTTACTCCATTGAACTTTGACATACGGAATCACGCGTCTGCGTAGGACTTGATCTTTCCTATCCACAATCTTCATTGGATGCATGAGACATCTTCTTTAACATCCAATGGTTGGGCTTCAAGGACATGACTTGGGTCCGATACATATTTCCTTAGTTGGGACACGTGAAATACATTATGCACTTGTGATAAGATTGGAGGCAACGCTAGTCGGTATGCACTTTCTCCAAATTGGCCAAGCACCTCGTATGGGCCAATATATCTAGGGCTTAACTTGCCCTTCATTCCGAACCTCGCCACTCCCTTGGTGGGTGAAACTCGCAAATAGACCTTTTCCCCAATCTCAAAGTGTAGGGGCCTTCTTTTAGAATCTGCCCAACTTTTGCTACGGTCTTGGGCCACCTTTAGTCTTTCTCTTATCACCTTCCCAATGGTCTGCTCCACCAGTTCTGGTGCAGTGATTTTACTTTCCCCAACTTCGTCCCAACAAACCGGGGACCTGCACTTGCGACCGTATAATGCTTCAAACGGCGCCATGCCGATCGCACTGTGATAGCTGTTATTGTATGAAAACTCCATCAATTTCAGCATGCTATCCCAGTTTCCTTTGAAATGCAAGGCGCATGCTCTCAACATGTCCTCCAAAGTTTGGATGGTTCTCTCGGATTGTCCATCCATTTGAGGGTGGTATGCGGTACTCATTCTTAGCTCGGTACCCATCGCCTTCTGAAATGCCCTCCAAAACTTAGAAGTAAACTTGGGATCACGGTCTGATACAATACTGACGGGGACTCCATGCAAGCTCACAATGTTATCCACATATATGTTGGATAATTTCTCATAAGATGTACCATGTGGCATAGCTATGAAGTGAGCTGTCTTTGTCAAGCGGTCTACAATTACCCAAATCATCTCATTCCCATTTCTGGTTTTGGGTAATCCCATCACGAAGTCCATAGTCACGTGCTCCCACTTCCATTCTGGAATCTCTAGTGGCATCATCAAACCACCAGGTCGTTGATGTTCAGCTTTGACTTGTTGGCATATTAGACACCTTTCAACATACTCCGCAATAGTTCTTTTCATTCCTATCCACCAATAATTCATTTCGAGGTCTTTGTACATCTTTGTGCTCCCGGGGTGGATAGACATTCTCGAGTTATGCGCTTCGCGAAGTAACTCCATTCGAAGTTCATCATTATCTGGTACGCATAACCGATTCTGAAACCATAAACTTCCGTCTCCTCGCAATTGGAAATCTTTTACTGGTCCCATATGTAGTTTGTCGCGAATTCCTTTCAGTGATACATCTTCATACTGCGCTCCTTTAATTCTGTCTACCAAATCTGGGGTGATAAACAGAGCTGTAAGAACATTTGCCACTGAGTCTATAACATCCAGTCCAAACTCTTCGATCTCTCGCTCCAAAGGGGACTGTCTTGCGTGGCTAGACTTCCGGCTCAACGCGTCCGCCACTCGGTTGGCTTTACCGGGGTGATAGTTGATGGTTAAGTCATAATCTTTGAGCAATTCCAACCATCTTCTTTGTCTCATGTTCAGCTCTTTCTGCGAGAACATGTATTTCAGGCTCTTATGATCGGTGAACACTGCACACTTTTCTCCATACAGATAGTGCCTCCAGATCTTAAGAGCAAATACTACATCCGCGAGCTCTAAATCATGCGTCGGATAATTCTGTTCATATGGCTTCAACTGTCTCGACGCGTACGAGATAACTCGTCCGTTTTGCATCAAAACACAACCTATAAACAAGAGGTTAGTTTAAGACTAGCATATGTATATACAATGCATTAGTTGTAATGATGTACATACCTAGTCCTTTCTTGGACGCATCACTATAGATCACAAAATCGTCGGTGCCGGAGGGTTGTGCCAACACTGGGGCTGTGGTTAATCTCTTCTTGAGCTCAGAAAAGCTCTGCTCGCATTCAGCAGTCCATTCAAACTTAGTCTTCTTCTGCGTAAGACGACTCAATGGAACTGCTATTGTAGAAAATCCTTCAACAAACTTCCTATAGTAGCCTGCCAAGCCTAGGAAGCTTCTTACTTCAGTCACGTTTGTAGGTCTTGGCCATTCAATAATAGATTCTACCTTCTTAGGATCTACAGAGATCCCATCCTCCGAAATCACATGACCGAGAAAGACTACACTTCTTAGCCAGAATTCACACTTGCTGAATTTGGCATAAAGCATTTGTTGCCTCAAAATTTCCAACACCACTCTTAAATGTTCCGCATGAGCTTGCTCGTCAGGAGAGTAGACCAAAATGTCATCGATGAACACCACAACAAATTGGTCCAACTGTTCTCGGAATATGGTGTTCATAAAATCCATAAAGGCTGCTGGGACATTAGTCAATCCAAAAGGCATCACCAAAAATTCATAGTGCCCATATCGAGTCCGAAAAGCTGTTTTAGGTACGTCTCCTGCTTTCACGAGCAACTGATGATACCCTTGACGAAGATCAATCTTTGAAAACCATCGGGCTCCCTTTAGTTGATCGAATAAATCCTCAATCCTTGGCAGAGGATATTTGTTCTTGATGGTTACTTTGTTCAGCTCTCTGTAGTCAATGCACAATCTCAAACTGCCATATTTCTTCTTGACAAATAAGAAAGGGGTCCCCAAGGTGATACACTGGGTCGTATCAACTTCTTGTCTAACAACTCCTGTAATTGACCCTTTAACTCCCTAAGTTCAGCTGGAGCCATTCTGTAAGGTGTCTTGGATATAGGTAGTGTGAAACCAGCACTTGTTCGCCGGCTGCTTGCACCCTGAAGGGGGTTTCAAGCCATTCGGGTAGGCAGTCGAGTCCTTTGACGAACCGCTTAGAAATGAATGAGTGACTCGCTCCACTATCAAACAATACGTTCGAAGGCACTTTATTAACTAGAATCACACCTAAACACAAAAAGTGTAGCACATAAAGGTTTTCACATAAAGCACATTTAATCTCCAACTTAAACGACTAATGTTCAACCTAAACAACTAAGATTTAACTTAAATCGTACATGTCACAACATTCGTGCCCTCCTGCACTTCGGCGTCTGTCATTGCATGGACTCTGGCATTGGTCCTAGGCCTAGCTCTCTGTTGCTGTGATGGCCCGGCATCTCCCTGTGGCTTTTGCTTCCACTCGGGACAATCTTTGATTCTGTGGCCCGTCTAGCCACACTTAAAACATGCTCCCGTCTTCTTCCAACATTCCCCGATATGATTTTTCTGGCAGTGTGGGCACACTCCGGGCGCCTGACGATCAGGCTGATTCTGTTGCAGTGCCCTCTGAATTTGTCCCGTATGTCCTTTTATAGGAATCTTGACTCAACGTCCGGGTATACCTCCACCTCTGTCATCCCTCGGTCTCTTGCTTGTTTCATCACGAGCCTCTCTAAGCTGTGACCTGCGCATGTCACTCTCCACACGGTAACAAGCATCCAGCATCTCCTCAAATGTCTTCACACTAGACCCTGCTATTGCCGTCCGTATGCGGGGGTTCAAACCTTCTTCGATCTTAAGCATCTTCATTCTATTGTTCTCTAACACCATGGGCGTGACTTTGCCCAAGGCATGGAATCTATCGGCATAGTCGGAAATGGACATCCTCCCTTGTTCAATTTATCAAACCGCCTCATCTTCTCCAAAATGGCAGTTTCAGGCACGTAGTAATCCTTGTAGGCCTGTACGAATTGTCTCCACAGAATAGGGGGAGTCATCTTTGGCAGAATTCCACTCCACCAGGCATTCGCTCGGCCACTCAATAAGAGCGTGACCACATCCACTTTCAGTTCCTCAGGCACTTGCACTAGTCTGAAGCATTTCTCCACCTCATCCAGCCAGAATCCGGCTACTTCTGGATCGGTGGTCCCCTCAAAATTTGGGGCATGCATCTTTCGCATCTCCCCAATGTAGTAACGGATGCCGTGCTGAGGTGGTGGTGGCAGAGGGGGTTGTTGTTGCTGTTGAGCAACTCCTTGTGCTATCACTATGATAGCGTCTATTAGTGCCTGGGGTACTATCACTTGTGGTGGTGGAGGGTTCTCATTCCCATTGCCACCGTTTCCTTGGTTATCTCTTCTGGGAGGCATTGTCTGCAAGATCACGCTTTTTAGCATTCAGTAATTCCTAAGATAATACTGAAAGCCCTTATGCGTTGTACAGAATGGACTTCGTAACTAAATAAAATAACATTGATTGATTAAATTTTATCGCGCTCGCACACACCCATCTCAATCAAACTTATATCTAAGATCATATACTTAGACCTAAAGATTAACTTAAGGTCAAAATCATAGCTTAAGACTCTACATGACATAACCTAGGTCTCCGAGGTAGATCCGAAGCCTAGGCTCTGATACCACCTGTAGCGCCCCGACCTGGACAGTGGATCCGAACCGGTGCACCCGTCGTAGCTTACTAGGAAGACTACAAGACGTCTCATCTCTCGAATACACATCATCAATGACGTAAGAGAATAAGCACGGAGACACGTGCAAAATAAAATCTAAACCATCCAATTCGTACATCAAGTGTAATGAAATCACAAAAAAGTGTTCATGGTAAACCAACTAAATGCTCAAGTGAATGAAAGAAACTGAAATAACTAGCAATAGTCTCGACTATCTCCCAATGAGACTCTAAGCATCCCATTCGGCCCACTCGCCGTCGTCCTCTATGAAGATCATGTCATGGATAGGCTCATCTGTAAAATAAAGGTAGTACCCTTAGCGAAAAACGCTAGCAAGTAACCCGCTTATAAGACATATGGGATCAACGCATGGCAAGACATGAATAATATGTAATTCAAGGGATTGATAGGGCACATGTCCTGTATAACTTCAAAAATATAGATTTATACCATGACAGCATAAGAACACTAATTAACAAGCATTCAATAATCCAAAGACCACCAAATTACCAATCAATCATACCGAAGCAACTCACGTGATGCATGACAAAATATGCACTACAATACACAGTCACAAATGCTTATGCAATTTCTTTTGAAAACAGTGCAATGCATGTCACAATGTCTGGTCACATAACTTTATACCCTGTGGTGAGTCACAGCTTGTCTTTATACCCTATGACGCACCACAGCTCAACTTTATACCCTGTAATGTGCCACAGCTTGTCTTTATACCCTATGACACATTACAGCTCACTTTATACCCTGTGATGGTTACAGCTTGTCTTTATACCCTGTAATGCATCATAGCTCATTTCGCAAACTTTATACCCTGTGCCGAAGCACAGCTCTTATCAAAACATTATGCGAATGCAAGTGCCATGATGCAAGAATACAAGACTTCTCATATCAATTTCGTTCTTCAATCACATACTTCAAATCACATTCAAATGTCAATCAATCATTCGAGACTCACCTCATTCGCACACCCGAGTGTATCCTTTCCGACAAGTCGACATCACCTAAACATTCATGCTAGAACCCAAAGGATAATATAGGAACCCTCACATTCCACCTTTTGAACTCTGTAGAGCCTCATACGTTCATTCCTAACCCCTTAGGTCATTCACGTTGAAGTCCGATTCGAATACCCTACGAAGTCTCCACATTTGATTCACCATCTTAAGTCATGTTCCCAAGACTTAGACTAACCTCAATCATGTCCTAAGAAGTCCCTAAGGTCACACAAAGGGTCCCCCAACTTCCCTCTTTCTTCCCTTATTTTCCCACAAAACTGGTTGACATCATACCCTCACATTGATCGATCGATGTGATTTCATACCCTCACATCGATCGATCGATGTCCATCAGAGAACATCGATCTCTCACCCCTTTATACATCGATCGATCGAAGTGACTTCGAACCCTCACATCGATCGATCGAAGTTCATCAGAGAGCATCGAACTCTCACCCCCTTATACGTCGATCGATCTACGTACTACTGAGACACATCAATCTCTCACCCGTCAGACATCGATCGATCGATGTACTTCGAACTCTGACATCGATCGATCGATGTCACCGTTTTTCCAGAATTCCCTCTGCGAATTTCTGCAGAAACTGCAGATCTCAACCCAAACGTTTTTCCAACTCCCTTCCAATCATTCCAAGCCTAATCTTCACTATCAATCCATCCTAAATCCACTAAAACAACACCTTTAACATACCAAACAAGGATTCAATCCTAAAACTCAAATCTTTATCAAAACCAACCCTAAAATCTCACCTTTTTCTTCACCCTCTTAACCCTCCATCCGAAACTAGCACAAGATAGGGTTCTTGGGATTGGGTTTTGCATGATCTCACATATTTCAACAACAACAATAATGATTCCAACATATAGTGGCCAAAACTCAAAATCAAAACACATAAGGCATATATAGGTTCACAGAAAGAAACTACTGCATGGTGATCTAATTTGATATCAAAAGTAGGCATTTTTCTTTCGCAAATCGTAAGAACTCATAATTAGATTACTTGCCTTTGATTACTAGATGATGGGTCGAAGAACGGACGAAGAACGGATTGAAGATCTTGAGGAATCTTCCTTAGGGTTGCAAAGGAGGAAACCGCCTAAGGAGGATAAGAGGAAAATCGCCAATGGGGCGAGTGGGAAGTGGTGTCGGTTTTTCCGTGGAGAATAGGAAAACTGACGTCTTGTCAGTTTGATATGGGAAGGGTGAAATTTGAGTTTTTAAACTATATCCTATTATCTTATTTATCTTAAAGGATTAAATTCTAATATTTAATTATAAATTAAATACTACTTAATTCTATATTTAATCCTCTCAATAAATTTCAATTAATTCTAATACTTAATTCTTTATTCATTGTTATTAATTGTCCTTATATTATTTAATTCATATTTATCCTTTATTTCTTTCACGAAGGGTGCGGGGCATAACAAAGCCTATGATCGTTTGGGGAGACTTTTTGGTGAGGTTATAGAATGAGTTGGAAGAAGATCTTTTTACACACGTTTATATATTGAGTGCGAGCTAGTTTTCATGCTTTTTTTGAGATGAGATCTGAGAAGGTAAAATATGAGGCAAAATATGAGGCCTCCAATCACGCGACGCCACGTGTTCAAAAGAGATTTTTTTTAAAAAGGAAAAAAATAAATAGCGGGCCCTTTTGTACACGTGGCGTTGCATAATTGGAGGCCTCATATGAGGTCTCCTCAGATATCATCTGGCTTTTTTTCCTCATATTTTGAGCAAAAAAGTCATTTTCTGGCCTTTTAAAGGTCTACCATTCCAGCCCCAACAAGCATTGTGAATGATGCAAATCAGGAGTTTATTGGTATCCTAGGTCGAGTGAGTACTTGCGCAGTGACCTACACAAGGTGTCTCCTCCGTAAACTAGCAACAGTGAAACACCCACACTGTGTGTGTTCTTAAAATCAAACTCTTGACCTCTTGGAACAAATCCCAGCCCGAGTATCAACTGAGCTATGCTCTAAATTTGTTTTTGGGTTAATTACCCTTTACACACTTCAAGTATTGTCTAATCTCCCTTTACCCTCCTAATGTTTCAAAATGAACCCTTAGCCGCCTCCAAGTTTGGGTTAAAGTGGCAAACTGCTTAAAATGGTGACACGTGGCAATGAATTTGACAAGAGGCCGAAATGGCAAAATTGCTACTGCTGAATAAACTAAAAATTAACGGCAAAACGCATTAATCCATTTGCTAAATTTAACGTCCATGGGAGTATGCAAACACGCAATCCCACGCTTCACCTTCAGCTTCATTCTTCGTTTTTTCCAGCAAACAAATGCCACTCTTGGATTCTTCTGATTTCAGTTGATGTTTATGCTGATGAAGCAATAGAGTGAAGCATTTCAGCGTTAAGCACAAGGAGGACAATTTTGTTTTGCAATCAAAGTGATTTCATACTCATTTCTATCGACTGATATTGTAAGAATCTGGCAGTTTAATAAAGAAACTTGCTTTATGTTGCTTCAGATGTTTTGAAGATGGTATAGTGTATGTAGGTTGCATGTCTAGTTGTGTGTAAAATTGTTGTGATCATGTAGTTGATGATGTTGTCTGTGTGCATGTGTGGTTGAATGTGAATGTTTTTGACTTGACATGCAAAAGTGTTAGTTAATAGCAAGCAAGAGCTTCTGCAAAGTGAATCAATCATCTGGTATGTAAGGTGATTTTTAGCCATGAATGCGATGATGTTTTGTTTGTTTGCATATGGTTGAGCGTGAAATTGTTTGAAGTGAGAATGCAGAATTGTTAGATAATACAAAATTGTTAGTTAATTGGTACATCTTTTATGTGTGTTTAACTGATTTGATGTGGTGATGATGGTCAACTGTCTCAGTAAAGGGACTGAGAACTACTGTGTACTTGCAAAATAAACATGGACATACGTGAAGAATTGAGTTTAGTGGGAATATCACTAGCAAGTGAAGATGTTTCTGTTAGGGATAAGGAAGTGGTTGCAAGTAAGTTAGTACCCGTCAAAAGGAAGAGTTGGCAGAGAACCCCACCAAGAAAAAAGACCATTCTGACCAAGGAAAAATCAGTAAATTTGCACCCTATTAGACCTGATATGGCTCAAGCTCAAACCTCTACAAATGTGTCTCATTCAACTCCAAGGCCATCAGATTTCCTTTCTGATACAGTTGAGACAATACAAGCTCAAGCAACAGAAGTTTCACCTTGTGAAGATGTTGGTTCTCACAATCTATCATTGGTTGGTCCATCTCAAAATTCTGAGCATGGTGGTACGTATGAGGGACTAGATTGGATACTTGATGATGATTTTTTCAATGACTTTCCAGGGAGGCATAACCAGGATGAAGAAGGTGTAGTATTTGATTTCAATGACAGGGAACCAGATCCAGCTGAAACTGAATTACAAAGGCAAGAACATGTGCCTGCAGCTGCAGTTGAAAGGCATGAAGAGGCTGGTCAGTCTGAGATTGAAGGCATATATGTTGGTGATTGGAATGAAGCAGTGGAGGATGAGCTAGTATTTTTCTACAGTGATCCAGAAAAGGTAAATGATTACTGTACTTTTGATTTGGAAGATGAGTTTAGTAAAACTGAATTTGAGTTAGAGTAGGTCAACAGTTTGCATTTGCTGCAAAATTTAGAGAGGCTCTAATTGAATGGAATGTTAGAAGAGGATATGAAAAGGTATCATAAGAATGAGGCAACCAGGGTCACTGCCTCATGTAATAGGGGATGTAATTGGAGGATCCATGCTTCAGTTGTGGGCCATGACTCTACATTCATGATAAAGACATTGATAGGGGAACACAGGTGTGGTAGGAATTACAGAAACAAGCATTGTACTTCTAGGTATCTTAGCAAAAGATACAAAGATCAATTCAAGGACAATCCAGATTTCAGCATCAAAGGTCTTACACATCAAGTTAGGAGAGAGTTAATGGTAGATGTGAGTAAGACACAGTTGTATAAAGCAAAAAAGAAGGCAAAGGAGGAAATTGAGAGTATGTCTGGGGTGCAGTACAAACAGCTATGGGATCATGCTGAAATGATTAGGAAGACAAACCCTGGGAGTGAGGTGAGGATAAAAAACACAGTGCTTGATGATACCTCACCACCAATATTTGAAAGGTTGTTTGTGTGTTTTAATGCTTGTAGAGTTGGTTTTCTTAATGGATGTAAGCCAATTATTGGTCTGGATGGTTGTTTTTTGAAAGGCACACTGAAAGGGCAGTAGTTGAGTGCAGTTGGAAGGGATGGTAATGATAACATGTTCCCCATTGCTGTGTGCGTTGCAGAGGCTGAGAACTTTAGTAGCTGGAAGTGGTTCTTGAAACACCTTAATGAGTGCATAGGTTAGAGGCCTGATGGACTGCAATACACTATAATTTCAGACAGGCAAAAGGGATTAGTACATGCGGTTAACACTGTTTTTCTCACATGTGAGCAAAGGTTCTGTGTCAGACACATGTTTCAGAATTTCAAGGGTAAGTACAGTGGTAAGGATTTGGGAGATGCACTGTGGGCTTGTGCATCTGCCTCACATCCTGCATATTTCAATATGCACATGGAACATCTTACCAGGCTTAATGAGAAAGCTGCCAACTGGTTGAAGAATATTCCATCAAATCTTTGGTCAAAAGCTTTTTTTTTTCTTTTACAAGTGTGATGTCTTGGTAAACAATTTGTCTGAGTCATTCAATGCTAGCATTTTACCAGCAAGGGAGATGCCAATCATTAGCATGATAGAGTACATTAGAAAGCAAACAATGGCCAGAATGCAATGCAAGAGGGCAGGAATCACATCATATGATGGATCACATTGCCCAAACCTGGTGGCAAAGCTGGAGAAGGTAAAGGCAAGCAGTAGAAGCTGTATTGCCTTAATGTCAGATTGGAAAATTTTTGAAGTTCACACTGGGTATGTGTTAGGAAATCAAACGAGATCACTGCAAAACACGCAGCGGAAAAACAAAACTTGATCTCCGATTTCCTACCAAGGATCCATGTTGTTCGTTTAATTCGACAAAAGAAACGTAAAATTACCTCCAAAGATTCGAAATCTGCAGGTGGAAGAGGTGCGAAATCACGAACATCCTCTGTCGGTATCCACACGAATGCTTCCGCCCGGAGTGCTAGCTCTTGAACGACGCGGCTGAGAGAACTCGCTTTTCTCCAAAAACGGCTCTAGGGTTTCTGTTGTTTTTCGTGTGTATTTTTGTATGTCCCTATGTACGAGATGCATAGATATATACACATATATGGACATTAAAAACCGAGTCCTAATCGGTTTCGTTGATGCCAAGCAAAATCCATATCAGATATGGATTCTGTCAGGATATTCAAAATCCATATTAGATATGGATTCTCTCATAATTATCCGACAATATATATATATATACATATAACCACAAAAAACAAAAATAATAATATTAATAATAATTAATATCCAATATTAATATTATTAATATAAAAAACGATAATAATAATAATAATAATTAATATCCAATATTAATGTCATTAATATTATTAATCTCAGCCATACGCATTCTTGTGTGTGGCCCGATAGGCCCATATTAATTGGCAGTTGATTAAATCTCTATTAAACCAACAAGTCGTAATTGGTCTCTAGCAAGACATTACGACTATCCAATTAATACGAGTAAAGTCCAACTAGCCTAATAATAGCACATGCATTAATCCCTTTGTCACATGATATCTAGTTTGAACATAAGTCATGGTCAGCGTCATACTTATATTGTTCAAACATATGATTACTCGATCTCTAAATAGACTGATAAAAAAATGATATTGATCACACTATCAATTCATTTGAGCACGACCATGCATTTCACAGTCTCACTAATCGAGGGGCCCAAAGATATCTCTCTCGAAAGAGAGGGACAAATTCTATCTTGATTGTTCAATATCCTCTACATAATTTCTATCACATTCAATCATGACCTTTATTATTATCCAGTTACGGATAACGTTTGATCATGTCAAAATATAATAGTCCTTATGTTGGAAATTATGACAATCTCAAGTCAAAGGATTAAAACATGACTATCATGAGATTTACCTATGACGCTAATCCATGTAGTAATCTCATGATGGGTCTATCCAATACACTGTTCTCTAACAAGTATCTATGAGATTGATTCGCATCACCATACACATAATCATCTCATGATTATCAAATCAATACTCATACTGATTATAAATTATTTTATCTCTATAACAATAATGAATCAGGGACATATATCAAAATTGTGTAACATACTAACCAACAATAATGATAATAAAACCTCTTTTATTAATAATAAATGCATAACATAAATATCCAAATTATGGCCTAGGGCACATATACTAACAGTATGGTAGTTATGTAGTTAATCTTGATACCAAAGAGTGCACCTGCAGGATGTTTCAGCTGGTTGGTTACCTATGTAGACATGCCATTGCTGCAATACAGGTTGAAAGGGGATGTATGTATAATTATGTGCATGAGTTTTATTCAAGAGCAATGTATGTCCAGACCTATGTACCAGTTCTGTATCCAATACCATCAAGCAATTACTGGGATCAAACTCATCTAGCCCCAATTTAGCCACCTGAAGTCAGGAAGCAAAGTGGGAGACCAAAGAAACAAAGGAAGAGGACACAGGAGGAGCTTAAGAGTCATGAAAGGGTTACAAAGAAAGGGTTGGACAACCACTGCACTAGCTGCAAGCAGAAAGGTCACAACATCAGGTCATGTAAAGCTCCTGTTCAACCATCATCCAAGTCAAAAATGGTAAGCAACACTGTTTTTTTGTAATAACTTGATAATTTCCCTTGTTCTTCCAAAATATAACAATCAGTCTGATTTGTTTGTAATGTAGAAGCAAAAGGCAAACCAGTCTGTTGTATCATCATGGCCTACTTCATCACAAGTTTCAGAACAAGGATCAACTCCACCTTCAGGGCAACCAGAGCCCATGTAGTGTAGGAGTGGCAGTAGTTATCTAATTTAGGCTAGTTTCTAGACTTGATACATTATATTTTGGCAGGAAGACTAAACCTGTACTACTTTGCAGTCAAGTCTGACTAGTTATTTTAGGAAAACATGGATGATTATGTACTATTTTGGCATCCTGGATGGTTATGTAAAATTTGAAAGCTTAGTGTTTTGTTGTATTTCAGGTACGTATTTCACAGTCTTATGTGACAGTGAATCATTAGCATGTATACGGTGGCATTAGCATTTGTATGTTTATGGTGGCTGTGCCATTGGCACGTTGGCACTAGCATTGGCACGTTGGCACTGGGAGTGGCAGTGGCATTGGCACGTTGGCAGTGGCATTGGCACGTTGGCAGTGGCTTTTGCATTGGCACGTTGGCAGTGTCCTTGGCAATGGCATGCATTGTTTGGCATTTGATGTCATATTGGGTTTACAGTAGCATTACCACGATGACAGTGTGTTTTGTTGATTCATTGGCAATTTGTCTTGGCATTGTCATTGACATTGGCAATGCACTTTGTCATTAGCTGTGACATTGGTATTTGTTGTGCCATTGGCATTTGCATTTACATGACATTATCACAGTTCACAATGCCATTGTCAATGACAATGACATTGAACATTGCATTGCATCAATTACTTTACACATCTGGATATCCCATTTTCACAATTCAATGCAGTCACAAAAACACAGAGGTCAGTCCCAAACACATCATTTTATTTCATCATTAAAAGTAGCACAATTACATCGGTTGGGCTCAACAACACTACACATTACCACTGCTATATTTTGCCCCTCATTGCCTCAAAAACAGAAAACAACGCTACACATGTGCACACACACAACATTACCCACATATACTTCATGTTTTGTTGCATCATTCTCATGTCCCCATCACATCCATATGACTTGCTCTTCTCACTGCTGCACTTGCTTTTGCCTTTGCAGATTACATTCGATCTCTTACATTTCCTTCCCTACTGATTGGATTACACCAAGCCCAGAAATCACACTTGCTACTGTCACATTTGAAATAGAGCATGCCTTTGGAAGGTCTTGCATGCTTCACAATCTTCAAATCAACATCCTTACCGCATTTGCATACTTGGTACTCAAATCTCAGGTCCTGAGCTCCCTTATCCAGGTATCCCCTGTTTTTGTTTGATGAAGATCTGTCCATGTATGAAGCTGGCAGAAACACAGTGCGTGTAGAACAGAATGAGATGAAGATTGTTGCTTGCTTTTGGAATGCCTCTCACAACCAACAGAAAAAATGAAGAAATCCTGCAGAGATGATTGAGTTTGCGCAGCACAGAAGAAGAGAGGAATAGTAGGAGAGAATTGTTGTATTCTGTGTGTTGAATGTGTGTGCTGTGCAAAACGTATTTTATCATTGAAAGAGAGGGTAGTTTAGTCCACATTATGTATAATTATGTAGGGAAGGAAAAAACGACTGTTGTTTGTGTTTTCATTGCCATGTGTCACCATTTTAAGCAGTTTGCCACTTTAACCCAAACTTGGAAGCGGCTAAGGGTTCATTTTGAAATATTAGGGGGGGTAAAGGGAGATTAGGCAATACTTGAAGGGTGTAAAGGGTAATTAACCCTTTGTTTTTTCATATTTATGTGCACAGAGTCCTCATTCTACAGTTATATTGTAAGAGATGTTTTAATTATCAAAAACACAGAATGAGGATAGGTTAAATGTCCACATTCTTTGTCTACAACCGGGTATCTCATCCTTTGAACTTAAAAAGCTATTTTAAGAAAACTAACGAGGTTTGAACCGTTTATCTTTAATGAAGACAGTCTGCCAATATGCCAGATGTAAGTATGTAAACATTTGCCCCTGAAACAGACATGCTTATATCTTGGTTGATATGATATGAAATGCTAAAAGGCAAAATCTCTTACACTCTTACCGACGGTAAAAATTTCCTGGGAACATAATCAAATTCAAAGTGCAAAAATTGATGGAACAAAGCAAAATGACTTACTAAATTGACTGCGCCTTATTATATCGTGAAGTAGTAGTTGATCGACATATCTTGACGTATCATTATAGGTCATCGGAAAACAACCCCATGTGTTTCTAACACATGGCTATAATTAGGTACATCCGACCCTCCATACTCCGTTATAAGCGAGAGCCTCTATGCCAATGAGATAATGTTTGTTGTAAAGTGCAAAACTTGAGATAATTATAACACAACACACACGTAAGCTTATCACGGAACTTCTGATTCTTATAATTTACTCAAAGTTATAAATTTAAGAAGAAAATAATAAATACATATATTTCTTTTATAAAGACTCACTTTTTTTATTTTACATCGCTCGTTGCATTTGATGATTTTTTTTACCATTAATCAAAGTTTATTTATCCAAAAATTGTATGTATTTATCATTACCTTTTAAAAATACCATCCCAATTATTAAATCTTATTCTCCTCAGGGAAGGATTAAATGAGGAAATCTGGCATATAGGATCTTGAAAATGAGGAAATTTCGTAGGACCTTGTGTTTTTGTGGCTTTTTTTCAATATATCTAGTAACTTCATGTTAAATTCAATAAAAAAAAATAGATATGATATGATCATAAAGATGCTAATGTGTTAAGAAATGACAAAACATATCTAAGAAAATTGGTATGAAAAGAATCAAGTATTAATTTATCCTATTATTTGAACAGATATTAGATTGCAGATATTATTTTGAAAAGATGTTCGGTGCCATATTTCACTTAGAGACAATACCCGTGACCTTCTGTTTTTGTTTTCTATTCCTTCATCAAAATATTCCTCTCCATGAACTAAAACTGTAAAGACCCACAATTTCATATTGAATAATATGAAAATTGTTACATGGTATATATGAATATAAAAATTGTTACATGGTATATATAAATGGTATATAAAATCGTCTTCATCCTAAAAGACAAAAAGCTAGAAGAAATCTACCAGATGAATTCAAATCGTTACCAAGAAAAGTCGTACGAAAAAGCAATGCTAACGTGGTCCGACCTATAAAAGCACAGAAGGTCTGAAATATAATAGGCTGACCCAAATAGACACAGAAACTTGAAATGTACTAAGTGAATCCATAAGGTTATTAAGAGAGACTCAAAACTGATGTACTCATCAAGTAAAAATACTAAAAAAAAAGCATTGGAGAAACGCCATTCATCCACCAAAATAAGAGTTGTTTTTGGAAATATCCCTCACATTTAATGTGCAGAATTTCAAGAAGTTTGTACAAACGGTATAGCTTGTTTAGTATTCAGATTGAGACATTGTTTTAGAAAGGTACATGTTCGAACCAGGACACACGCTGCGTAGATGCTTTACTGCTCTATCTGGATCAGTAATGACTATGTCATTGTATCTGATCTAATTAAGTTAGAGGGTTACTGGTTCAGTTTGCAATAAGCACTTGGTGTGGGTTCTTAACTATGTTTTGCCAACCTAGAAGCCCCCGAACTCGTGATTTGCATTTTCTAGACCGATAGAGACCTACGAACACAAAGTTTCAAGAAGTTTCATCAAGTAAAAATACTAAAAAAAAAAGCATGGAGAAACGCCGTTCATCCACCAAATTAAGAGTTGTTTTTGGAAATACCCCTCACATTTAATGTTCAGAATTCGATGAAATAAAACAAAGTTATTCACTAAATTAGAATATGATGGAATAAAGGAAAGTAACTCATTAAATTGGCTAAGCTTTTTATATTGTGAAGTAACAGTTGATCGACACGTAATTTTTATTATGGGTCATCAGAAAACAAACTATATGTGTTTCTAACACATGAATATAGTTGTGTACATCCGACCTTCCATACTCCGCCATAGGCGAGAGCCTCTAACGCAATGTGGTAATGTCGCTGTTGTATTTAATGTGCAGAATTTCAAGAAGTTTCGGTTCATAATAGTTGTTTTTGGAAATACCCCTCATAAATGTGCAGAATTTCGCATTCAGTCTCACCATTCTCTGTTACCAGGTGTCACACGGTGACGCGTGAGGTGAGATAAGAGAGGATCGTAACACCATTTAATGTGCAGAATTTCCAGAAGTTTCGGTTCATAATAGGTTTGTCAGGTTCCCCAAAAGTAATAGGTTTGTCAGTTTCCCAAAAGAATTTCAATTGAAACTGATATATCAAACATACTCGTATATTCCAAGTTTGCTTTCAAACCCCAAACTGAAATCTTAAAAAGAAAACCAAATGATATTGCTATGCAAATCAAAACACTCAAAAATCACGAAGAGTAAAATTCTTTCCATAGGTAAGAATTCATACAAGCAACAAACAAAAGCCAGCCAACATACCAGGAAAAAAATATATACAATAAAAGGATGAGATCTTCTCACTTTTTTTCCATTTCTTTTTCACGTAACAGTCCGCCACATAACAGCATTGTATGATGAGAATAAAAAAAGAAAAAATAGAGAGGAAGATGTTTATAAGGGAGGTGGATGACACGTGACATGTGGTGCGGAAAGGAAAGGTGAGAGTAAAAAAGACGAGATCTCATCTCCAATAAAAGGCATCAAACAATCAGAAACTTCATTCTTATACCAACTTATACCATTTGGCAACACATTATATACATTTCGGCTCCCATCTTTCTTGATCGATTTATCGATCAAAATCTATCGTCTGAAGCTAGCCCGCCGTAACCATTTTTATCCATCATATAATGCTAGACTTTTGACAATACAAACAATATATGTCTAAACCAAAAAAAAAATAATACAAAAATGAAATTTTATGCAACTTTATATCAAAACAAAACTAAAAAAGAAAATTCCACTCCGATTTATTCACTTTAGGTGTTGTTTCTGATTTTCGTTCTCAATTTCATCTCTTTGTGAAGGGCTCCTCCAGAATCCTGTACCATAAAACCGTTCCCACATCTCAGAGTCAAATTCAACGGTTTCGATCACTCCAACACCCTCCACATCGTCATCGTCGTCATTTCCATCAACAGCACCCTGGCCGTCCGATCCAGAACCATGATCAATTCCATCAAGGGCCCCACTTTTCTTGTTGATTGCCATCCGTTGATTTTTCTCCTCAATCAAATTCTTCTTTTTCTTATTCATCAGTCTTTTCTGATGGGTTTTTCTATAAGCTTTCTTGCAAAGACCGGTGGGCACTTTATAAACCGCCAGCACAAGAAGGTGCATCATCGCGCAAGGACAGCAGCAGCACACGGCGGCGCATCCCGCCACCGTTCCTCCGGCGACTTCCCCAATTCTCTTCCCGTTCAAGTGCCCATTTTCTGGTTTCACCCCCATCGCCGTCGCTAGCAGTAGCGGTTGACCACGATTGACCTCCGGCGAGCCCATCGCCGGTTGCCTATTCACCATCATACCTCGACCAACCCCGGCGCATCAACAAGAAATGGATTGGGCTGCTCGAAAAACGTGTAAAATGTTGGAATTCTGGTAGAATGAAAATGGGTTTTTGACAATTAGTAATATTTACAACGAAAAAAAGGGAAGTCAAGATTAATAATGAATCTTTGAACTTTTGAGATAAGAAAGAACGGATAGGAGAAAATAAATGAAGAGGAATTATTAACTGAATGTGCGAAGGAGAGGAAAGATTTTATGAGGGTGGAAAAGGGGTGAAAGCTGCGTCAGCAAAGAGAAGAGAAAGCAGAGAGAGAAAATAGGCGAAAAATGGGGATACTATAGGGGGAAAGGGGAGGCGGGCAGGTTTTTTTTTTATTTGAAAAAGAAAAATAACATGGGGGAGTGTTTGATGTTGACTTATAGTGGTGTTTGGGTGGGAGGTTCGTCTTCTTGTTGGATATGCCCTACTTCATTTGAGGGTTCCCACTTCTCTTTCTTTTCAATGTGTTTCAAGAATAGCAATACCACCGCATCCAATTATTTCACAATTAAGACATGTAAAAGAGGAATTGGTGAAACCAAAGTCTACCCGCTAAATAAGACAAAAAAATTCCCACATTGGTCAACAAGCGGTCAGCGGAAGGTGAGTCCAGCTCGGCCACCTCCTGGTGGTCGACATGTTGCAACTCTGGCCGGTAAGGTCTCCCACCTTTAGTCAGGCCCGGCTGATATTGGCCCGATGATTGAACAAGAATTCTCTAAGTCCTCAAGAGGGGCAAATTTCTGCCTCATCTCGAACTCCGCCTCGGCCTCGGCCTCTCAAGGTTTACCCCTTAACAAGCTTGGCCACATCAAACAGGATTTTTACTGAGTGCCACTTAGGCCCAACCAGGACACCTCAGCAGGCTCCTGCCAGGTGTCAAACAGAGCTCAGTACAGCAAAGGATAGTGCTACATGGCAAACATGCAGAGTCATGAGTCACCATTGCTAGCTCACTACGTGTTATAAGCCCAGCACTCAACGCATGCATTGGAGTGTCCAGACAAATAAAAGCAATGAAAACAAGAGAGAGAGAGACAAGTTGAATCAAATACAAACTTTCACCATCTTCTCCACGTAAAAGAGGGAAATCCAGGTTTTTTACCAGAAACCTACAAAAAATCTACAAATATATAAATTCTCGTCATAAATGGCACAAACTGACTTGAGCGTCGGAAGGTTCTATCTGGAGCAATAGTCCCTGGGTCCTCTAACGTCGTTTCCTGTGCAGGTCGGCTGGTAAGGTACCAACCCGCAAGTTGACGGAAGAGTAACAGTGTAACCTCCTCGGATCATCCCTGGTCCTTGGTGAAGATCCGACTTTATCAGGAATGTTATTTTATTTAAGTGATTATAGAGAAAGCATGGTTCAAACTTACTTTTATGTTGATCATTAAAATGATTTTAGATGACGGATAAATACTCATTGATTTGTATCAAGGGGTACAAACGCTCCAAGCTCCTTGAAATATTCAAATGTACTATGATGCTAACCTTGCATCGAGTCAAGAATGTACCATGTACAAAACCTTGATATGGATCAAGGGTGGGTGCTTTTTGTCTTTTGAATGTGGTGTGAGCTTGGCTCTTATGCCACTTATTAGACCGGAACACCTGCAAGAAACAAAACTAGAGGGAGAATGAGTAGTGTTTAGCAGACATTACACCATTTTTTGACCATTTATAAAATCTATCTAATCTGATTCTGAAAATTTTGATACCACTACCCATTTTTTTTAAAAATGTGTAACTCTCAATATACAAATTCAAAAATTATGACACTTTGCAGAAATGAATTTCAACGTGTTCACTACGATCTTTCGAAAAGTGAGTAAAAACTAATGATTTTTGACCCTTGACATAAGTATAAACTTCAAAGCACTCAGACTGGACATAATTAGATACAAAGTTGAAAAACTTTGCAAGACTCTAAATTTTTGTGTACTCATTCAAAATGTTATGCCAACTTAAAGCTTAAGATGTACAAACTAGTCAATATATTGACAAACTGGTGCAATAATTATTCAAAGACTGATTGACTAACTTTCCTTTGTTCAAATTCAATAATTCTTATTGTAAATAAAAGCTAACTGTTTGATGTTTATTATCACCAAAAATCAAAGATTTTAAAGGCGTTTTACTATTTAAAACATGAGCGGAAATTTAATTACGGAAAGTATCAAAAATGGAATGAAAAGCAAAAAAAGACAATAATGCAAGGATTTATGCTAGTTCGGTCAATGTGATCTACCCAGTCAAAAGAAACACCTTTCCTTCAATTTTCATTATCATAGTCACCTTTCAACAATACTAAGAGCTTGATACTTTGGTGATACCCCAACCCTATCAAGACTTCAACTTTTCAACACTTTATGTACATTTTTCACCCAAAACAACTATCACCTCACCAACTTATGGTTTAGTCATATACTTTGGCTACTCAATTACAACTCTTATGAATATTAACGATGAAAATTACATTAAATAAACAACTACCAATAATACAACTCAGCTACACAACAAAGGACAAGAATGGAGAAGAAGAGAAAGAGAGAAAGAAGAGAGCCCAATGTGCATTCCTTCATCTTCATATTCTCTTCCTATTTATATGTGTGAACAACCCTTTAGGCTGACTTGGATACTACTTTTTCATCTCAATGTCATCAATTTTACTTGTCTTCATTTGACTGGATGGACACCTCACCACTTTGCACATTTGGTACCTTGAAGAACTTCCATTAGAACACCTCATCTCATCTCATTATGGCAAAAATTTACATAAAAAACGACATGAAAATAAGTCTTTAAAGAATAAAATCCATATATTGTTTTCTCCATCCTTATCCCATCTATCCCTCCAACTCCTTAATGATTTAGTTAGGATAAGAGCTGACCAGAGTAGCTCCATTTTTGCCTCCAGTCAGTCACCCCACATGTCACACAAGCTCCTTTGTTGGCAATTTTTGCCCACAAGTTGATTTCACGCATTTCGATTAGGCCACATAGTGTAGTCTTGCATATATGTCAAAAATTGGTCCACCTCACATAAATTTACATACACATTTTGCGCATCCAAAAAATGATGGGAGATCTGATTATACATGCAAAAATGAATGGATAATAATATGAATAGATAGCATTGTAAACTCCACCGTGTGATCCAAACCAATTATCTTTTTCTCTCCTTGGAGTGTGACCAATTTTCCCACCAAAAATACTCCATAGACCTAATTTTGCAATTTTTTGATGATAAAAAGTCCCAAAAATAATATACATTAGAAGCTATGAAGGCCATATAATATGACAAAATAGATGTCATATTTCTATAAATAAGAATATCGAGAAATCCAAGGTTCTCACAATATCGGGCTGATATATATATATATATATATATATATATATATATATAAAAGAAAAACCATGAATAACATATACAAGAAGACCATGTAGTAAAAATTTCAGTATTAAACACAAAATACACGTGTGTAAATGACTAAAATGCTCTTGTAACTAAAATAATGTAAATGCCCCCAAAAATCTAACATACACATTTATGGCAAATGACTTAGTAAGAATACTTGTCTTTGTGTCCCTCTATGTTTTTCCTTAGAAGACAAACCTAGAAAAACTCAAATATATCCTTTTGCCCTTATTGGTGAGTCATCGAAACTTCCAGAGCAAGTTAGTCAAAATATAATTTTAATAATTTACGCACAAAATCATTATATATATAAACCATTATATGCATAAAAAACGCATTAATGTCATTTTTCAGCATATATATAAAAAGACCAAATATGACATATTACTAACATCGATCGATTTGTCTCAAATTTAGAGACTGATTTCTATTTCGATCAATGTATGTGCTTCAGGTTAAGAGATTGATGCCTGACAGTGTGGTTCAAATTTCAATCTTTCTAACGTTGATCGATCTATGTTGGATATGATCGATCAATCTATGTTCTTCAGGTTGAGAGATTAATGCTTGAGAGTGTGGTCTCAATTTTGCAGCTTACCTACATCAATCGATCAATGCTTCTTATTTGAGAGATTAATGCAGACATAGATCGATGTGCTTCTATATATGAGATAGGTGTTTTTCTTATTTGTTCGAGCCTAAAGTAGAAAATGACTTTTAAATTCATCTTTTAAACTTCACTATCAAGGCATTTCGTATTCTAAAAATTATGCTTTTAAAAATCATTTGAACACATATACAACACCTTTGTCATGTAACTTACCATGAAACTTCCTCGATCTTATATTTCTCTTATCTTTTATTATACTCCATCTGTATTGTAGTGCTTTCATCACTGAAAGTTTATTTGACATAGTGTTATATACTTTTATTTCAACTATTCTATAACTGGTGTATTACTAATAAGAAAATGTACGTTATCAGAAATAAAGACAACGGTAATGACACAATCGCATTTTAGAGAAGAAGTGTACAAATTGTATGTTGTCTATAATGTCATTTGAACCAGTTACAGATGAAACTAGAAATGAATGCTTAACACATTATGGTTATGGAACATTATTGTCACACATGATAAAGAAACCATCATGTTAAATATCAACCGAACGCATCTTGTGCTCTAATGGCATAGCGCAGTTGATACTCGGTTAGGATTTGTTCTAAAAGGTCAAGAGTTCAATTCGAGGGACACGCACAGTGTAGGTGTGCCTTTGTTTCAGCCCTGGTTTCTAAGGAGACACCTTATATGGGTCACTGCTTAAGTCCTCATCCAACGTAGTAAGCTGCTGAGCTCCTGATTTGATTCTTCAACAATGTTTCTTAGAGTTAAAGCGGTAGAGGGTCTCAGGGCTAAAGAATGACATTTTGCTCCAACTGAACGCATCATGTCCTGAAGCATCTACATCATCTAATGCAAGTGGTGATTAAGGTGATGTATAATAACGTCTAAAAGATACATGTACTTTGACTCTTTTGACGTTGTTGAAATAATTAGAGATTTATTTAAATATGTTAATAATTTGATTATACGTTTTGTTGATTTGGCCTTTTCTAGATTTATTTGTCTAGGTTATTTTGTATTACGCCCTCTCTTTCTGTGTTAGTCTCTAAATATATACGTGTATCCTTTTACAATATCATGCCATCCAACATGTGTTTTTCATATTATTCAATGCGATATCAAACATTCATGCTCAAGTCTTCTGGCAAAACCTCAAAATATCTTATTTACGATCGGAATAAACACAAAAATCTAATTATTGGGATTTTTTATTAACTAATAAGAAAAAAATAAAAAGCTTAAGTATCGAAAAAAGAATTATCTTTTGTTTAGGGAAAATTTCGGGATAAGGCACCCGTTCTTCCAA
This sequence comes from Eustoma russellianum, assembly GCA_036186865.1. Classification (NCBI taxonomy): domain Eukaryota; kingdom Viridiplantae; phylum Streptophyta; class Magnoliopsida; order Gentianales; family Gentianaceae; genus Eustoma; species Eustoma russellianum. The sequence goes on along the minus strand of AP025075.1, from coordinate 23,877,989 downwards.
AGTTACGGTGCTATTTTGCTAGCCGCAGGGATTTTTTTTCATCTTATATCAACCAACAATTAACCAAAACCGGCTAAACCGAAATGCATAAAACTTAAGTTTAAATTTATAATTTCTCTAAATTCGACGTTTTCTGAAACCATGATCATATGTGCGTCCACTCAAAACACCACAGCGTTAACTTTGATGCCTCGAAAACTTAATAATGCAGTCTTAATGGCTAAATGAGAAGTAATAGATGGAGGTTGTGCTGAGAATCAATCTAAATTAGGAAAGATTTTGATAGAATAATTTACGTCGTAGTATATTGTGATCAAATCATTATAAGATCACAATCAAATTGTTAATAATTCACTAGAGTTTATTTCGATACTGTAATCAGGAAGCGTATTATTTATACATGTGCATATGTGATACAGAAATCAATGAAAAGAGAGTTAGTTTATTCATACCGTGTTTATTTTTTAGCATGGCATCAGAGCATCTTTAATCCTACGGCTTCAAAAATCTTCTTCACCATCCAAACAGATTCAGAAACCAAGCCCAAACCGAAAAAAAAACAGAACACACAAACAGACAGTGAGCAGTTTTTTTGAGAGGACTCAGATTTAATCATCATTGTCCAAATATACCTTTTTTCTCCGCCAAAATGACTCAAGTTTGATATCCATCCAAAATGTCAGGTGAAAACTCATAACCCAAAACTGACTCCGGCTTATCTGACGAATTCACATTACAATTAGCTTAGTTCCTTCGGCAGAGTCTGGGATCTCAGGCTCTGACCACAACATCAGAAAATCTCACCATAGGAGTTAAGCTCAACAGCGAGAACTACTCCTTATGGGCAACACTAATCAGAAAAGCTATTGGTGGGAGGGGGAGGAGTTCTCATCTCACGGGGATTCCTCCACCACCCCCATCAACAGACCCCGGCTACACTCGCTCGGAACAAGATGACGAATGCGTCTTCACGAGGCTGATTCAGAATATTGAATCTAACTCGTGAACAACATATCTCAATACCCAACGGCTAAAACATTATGGACAGACTCATGGTGACTTACGGATCTGTGACTGATTCCCTCCAGGTATTCGACTTGCATAAGAGGGCTAACACTCTCAGGCAAGGAACACAAACACTGGAAGAAGTATGAAACAGATTTCAGTCAATATGGATGACAATAGATGTGAAAGACTCCAATCCGATGAAAGACTCAGAAGATATACGATCTATAATCAGAAAGTTCAGGAACAAAGATTGTTCTAGTTTTTAACTACAGTGGATGATCGATTTGAGACTGCAAAAAGGAAACGGGATCCACTACTTTCGGTTGATGTCGCGTATGAACTCATCCGAAGGGAGGATGCTAGAATTCAGATATTGCGAGGAGACCCCTCAGTTGTTGAGACATCATCGGGGTATAGCTTGGTGACCCGAAGTGGTGTAGGCAGAGGTAGGGCAGGACCATCACGGCTCTTAGAAGCTCCACTACACTCTGTAGAGAAAGAAGATAAGCCTAATCTCCGATGTTCCCACTGTGGCCGGAAGAAACACACTAAAGAAACGTGTTTTTTCTGGTTGGGTACCCGAAGTGGTGGACTAGCCGGAGTTAGTCCGGTGGAGATGCCATTGGACGGGGTGATGTGGCCATAGGCACTCCAGGAAAAACCAGCAGAAATACAGATGAAGAGAGGAAGGCATACTACGGTCAGGTAAGTGGAGTGAAGGGAGATGGCGTGAAGATCAACAGGAATGAAGAAGAATCTGGCAGAAGCAGAACAGAAGGATCCAGAATGGACCAGGAAGAGGCGGTCGAGTATCAACTAAATCCCAACACGTTACACAGTCATTACATAGGGGACGAAATGTCCCCTCTAATCCCTCCTTTTTTACAAAAATCCCCCAAAGTCCTTCAAGTATCTTCAGTTTCCCAAAGGGCTCCCTTAATCCCTACATGTTACGATTCATTCACCTCAGTTCATCAAAACTCCAATCAAGCCCTTCAAGTTCTCACAAACTCCACAGGTCACCCTAAAATTACCAATTTTGACTCACAGTCTACTATTATCTGGATTTTTGATTGCGGTGCCACCGATACCATGACCAATGATATCAATGATTTTATAACCTATTCTTGCCCATCCGAAACACATATTGAAACAGCCAGTAGTGAACGACCTCCTGTTTGTGGTGGAGGAACTATCCAAATCTCTCCCAAACTCGTTGTGCCTAATTGTTTATATGTTCCTGCGTTATCTTTGAATTTGCTTTCTCTTAGTCATGTTACTAGAGAACTTGATTGTACCGCACTGTTATATCCCCGTGTTTGCCTATTGCAGGACATACGTACGAAGGAGACTATTGGGCATAGAACTGAACGTGGCGGCCTCTACTATGTCAACGAAGTTGATCAACAGGGTCAGTCTATGCTTGTTCACCGAACGACTCATTGACAGTTGTGGTTATGACACTGCCGCCTAGGTCATCCTTCTTTTAGCTATTTGAAATTTTTATTTCCTAACCTGTTTACTCAGTACATTGCACCACTCTAGTGCGAAACGTACATTCGTGCTAAAAGTCATCGTACCACCTTTCGACCCAATAATACTAGAGTCGCAAAAATGTTTTCACTGGTCCATTCTGATGTGTGGGTCCCAGCTAATGTACCTAATATTCATCAATTTCAGTACTTTATTCTCTTTATTGATGACTTCTCAAGAATGACGTGTGTTTATTTTTTCAAACATAAGTCAGAGGTCTTAGAAAAGTTCATTCAATTTTTCAATCTAATCTGAACACAATACAATACCACTATTCAAACTCTTCGCACTGATAATGGCATCGAGTATTGACCTTTAAGCACACTTTTTCATTCACATGGACTTGTACATCAAACTACCTGTCCTCGTACTCCTCAACAAAATGGGGTCGCTGAAGTAAAAAATCTGATTATCCTTGAAATGACCCAAGCCATGCTTCTTGAATCCAGTGCCCCAAATATCTATGGCCGGATGCAGTGGGGACAACAGTTTATTTACTCAATCGCCTACCCACAAAAGCCTTGGATCATAAGACTCCCTTGCAAATACTGGCTACCCAAGCTAGTATAACTCCAATTTTAACTCCGCCTCCTCGTATTTTTGGGTGTTCTGTCTACATCCACATACAGAAATCCAAACGATCCAAACTTGACTCCCGTGCAGAAAAATGTGTAGTTATCGGGTATGCAATCCATCAGAAAGGGTATCGCTGCTACAACCCCTCGACCCGACGACTACATATTACCATGGACTGTATATTTCTTGAAACAAAATATTACTTTCACCACCCAGTTGGGTCTCAGGGGGAGAAAGTAAGTGAGCCCCCATCCTTTGAGCGGTTACATAGCTTCAACTGGCTGGAGGTTGTCCAACACGAGCAAGCGGGTGGTGCCACCAAGCTGACTTCAGTTGATAGAGAAGAGGATCAAGCGTCAGTGTCCACTCCCGAGACGTCTGCTTCGGAAAATGCCCTCCAAGAGGTAAGTCATCCGTCTATCAGTTTGAATATTGAATAGTCTGTGTCTCATTCTATTGAAAGATAAGAACATGTTCTCCCTCCAAGAAGTACCAGAGGCATTCTGCCAGATCGATACTCATCAGAACCAGTCAATCGAACCTCAAGGTATCCAGTCACTCCTGAGCGAGCCTTATTTACTCCAATATACTCAGAATCTATTCCACATACAGTACAGGAGGCGAGCATGAAGAAAGAATGGCGAGCAACAATGGAAGTTGAAATGGAAGCATTACTTAAAAACGAGACTTGGGAAAAATGTATTCTCCTGGAAGGAAAAATACCAGTAGGATGTCGGTGGGTGTTCACCATCAAGTATAGAGCTCATGGGACAATTGAGCGGCATAAAGCAAGACTGGTGTCTAAAGGTTATAACCAAACTTACGGAGTCGATTGTTCAGAGACTTTTTCGCCAGATGCGAAGATAGATACTATTCGGGTGTCATTTTCTATAGCAACTAATAAAGATTGGCCCTTGTACCAGTTTGTTGTTAAAAACGCGTTCTTACATGGTGAGTTGCAAAAAGAAGTGTACATGGAAGCGTCATCGGGTTTTTTGGGTGATTTTCAGAAAGGTGAAGTATGCAGACTCAAAAAGGCTTTATATAGGCTCAAGCAAAGCCCACAAGCATGGTTTGGGCGGTTCTCATTGGCAATGAAACAAAATAGGTACAAACATAGCAATGCAGATCACACACTGTTCTGAAAAGGAGTGGGACATTAATAACGTGTCTAATTATATATGTTGATAATATGATTATCACTGGAGATGATGTTGAAGAAATTACTCAACTCCGTCAGAGATTATTGCAGAATTTGAGACGTAAGATTTGGGAACGCTATAGTATTTTTTGGGAATTGAAGTCTCGCGCTCCAGACGAGGTATTATGATTTGTCAACAGAAGTATATTCTTGATCTATTAGCAGAAGCGAGAATTGTGAATTGTAAACCCGCAAAGACACCAATGGTTGTGAATCATAGACTACAAATAACTGAAGGAGAACCTGTGGTCAACCAGGGACGATACCAGAGGCTAGTCGGGAAATTGATTTATCTTTCTCATACTCGACCAGATATCGCGTACGCAGTGGGAGTCGTTAGTCAGTTTATGCATCGACCTCAAAAAGCACATATGGTAGCAGTTAAAAGAATAGTGAGATACTTAAAAGGGATAACAGACCTGGGAATATTGTTCGCAAAGACTGGAAACTTCGACATTGAAATATTCAGTGATGCTGATTGGGCGGAGAATCCAAACGATATATGGTCCACTTCGGGGTTCTTCCCCTTTGTTGGAGGAAATCTAGTCACGTGGAAAAGTAAGAAGCAAAAGGTTGTAGCTCTATCAAGTGCCGAAACAGAATTTAGAGGAATTGCAAAATTAATTACAGAAGCGTTGTGGTTGAGAAAGCTGATGAACGAGATATGAGTTCCAGTATGACTTCTTGTACAATTAAAGTGTGATAATAAAGCGGCAATAAGCATCTCGAAAAATACAATACAACATGATAATACTAAGCACATTAAAGTGGATCGACACTTCATCAAACAGAAACTTGGAGAAGGGAGCATTGAGTTACCGTTTGTAAAGTCCGAAGATCAACTCGCAGATATCCTAACGAAGGCAGTCTCAGGAGGGATATTCTAAGCTGTAATGAGCAAGTTGGGTATTAGTTGTTCCAATACACAACTTGAGGGGAGTTTTGAGAATCAATGTAAATTAGGAAAGATTTTGATAGAATAATTTACGTCCTAGTATAGTGTGATCAAATCACAATCAGATCATAATCAAATTGTTAACAAATCATTAGAGTTTTTATCGTCACTATAATCAGAATAACAAATGTACTATTTATACACATGTATATGTGATACAGAAATCAATGAAAAGAGAGTTGGTTTATTCATACAGTGCCTATTGTTTAGCAGGTTGAGTTTTGCGGTTAACTTTGTATCCCAACTCAGTATTTCAGGTGTAAAAGTAAGAGATCTATCTAATAAAAAATATTTAAAAACCAACGTGTACATGTTTGTATCTCACTTCTATTTCTTATGTGTAAAAACAAGAGATCTATGTAATTAAAAAATTCTAAAAACCAACTTTTATGCATAAGATCAAAGGGGAGATCGAAAGTTAAGACAACACAACTGAATCCCTTGGAGGATATACTTCTGCTAATAACAAAAGGAAATTGGAAGCATCATGACAGATTTGTATTGACTTCTTCAGCATAAGGAACTATTCGAAAAAGCTACCATTGGAAACCATACTATTGCAATTTAAATCATATAATTCAAATCACGTTTGTGTTTGTGTGATCTAAATTATATGACTCAACGCAATAAATAAATTATTAATATAGATGTAATATAATATATAATACGACACTTATTTTAATAGTTGTAATATGTTAATTTTTTGTATGAGAATATCATGTTTTTTGAATAGTGTCATCATTCTATAGAAAATTGTATTTCTTTCGCATGGTCCAAAAGTAAAAGAGATTAAAACAAAAAACGAGCGAAATTTTTTTTATCAAAAACTCGGTAGAAACTAACGTTACAATTATATAAGTTATATGTAGCTTCAGGAGCAACTAGTGTTACAATAAAATATTGCTATATAAAATTTATCAACATGCAAAGGAAATAGCGATTGCCCAAAGCAGAGGTCAACACATATCCCATACATTTAATTAGTCAAGAAACAATTTATCATATTTGTTACTGGACCATTGTAATATTTTTCTTACAATGAACTTAATTCTATTTTAATTGTTTCAGTTTCAACTTAACTATTCATGCCAAAACTTAGCTCTTGAAGGACTTTTATGAACTTAATTGTATTTTAATTATTTCAGTGTCAACTTAGCTATTCATGATACGGAGTAGCATTTAATAAAAATGGCAACCAGCAAAATAATTAACCCCGCAACAGCACCTAATGAAAAAGAAAAAAAAAGGAGAGAGAGCAAAATGCCACTAACTCAACAACCATTTGATTTCTTTTGAAAAAAAAAAAAACCCATTTGATTTATTAGTTAATAAGTATGTAATAATCATTTAATGGGCAATCATAAAGTTTGTCATAGCTCATACGCAATTTTTTGCATATTGACAATATATAAAATGCTAACTTCAAAATAAGTCGTTTTCAGTGACATGAATTTCTCGCAACCTCAACTTGATAGTTGTTAAAAGAGTACTATCACAAGCAATTTTTCTTGTATTTCTTATTGATGATCCCGTATTACAATTCTTACACTCATACATACACGTGTATGCTACTCTATATAAGGGGTCTACATAATCAAATCAAATACAATTAATCAATCAAATCAATCAAATCTCTAATTAAGCTAATTTCCTAATCATGGCTGATTTGGTGATTCCTCAAATATACCCCGTATGGTAACTTTCCAACACTCCCTTTCAAGTTAAACAGTGGGATCTCCGATGTTTAACTTGACCAGCGCATTTTCAAAGGCTTGTGCATTTGCCGCCTTGGTCAATATATCGGCTAACTGATCTTCAGAACATACAAACAGAAGCTCAACAAGTCCACTCTCTAGCTTTTCCTTTATAAAGTGTCTATCAACCTCCACGTGTTCTGTACGATCATGCTAAACAGGATTCGACGAAATATTGATAGATGCTTTGTTATCGCACTTCAGCTTGATTGGACATTTGACGCAAATACCAATTTCCTTTAGTAACTTGTGTAACCAGAGTACCTCAGTTATTCCTTTGACTATTCCTTGAAATTCTGCCTCAGCACTTGATAGTGAGACCACCTTTTGCTTCTTACTCTTCCACGTTACTACATTTCCTCCAACCAACGTGAAGTATCCAGATGTGGACCTCCTGTCACTCTGACGCCAGCCCAGTGAGCATCAGTGTATGCCTCAATTTTTAGATGTTCATGGTTTTTAAGCACTAACCCACGTCCTAGAGTACCTTTTAAATAGCGAAGGATCCTTATTGCTACGTCAAAGTGGTGTTTCTACATGCTATACATGAACTGACTGACAACGCTTACAGAATATGCTATATTGGGTCGGGTGTGAGATAGGTAGATCAGCTTTCCCACCAGTTTCTGGTACTGTTCCTTGTTGGTATCCGGGGGCCCTTTCACGTTTTCTAGCTTATGATTTATCACCATTGGTGTGTCAGCTGTCTTGCAATCTATCATTCCTACCTCGGTAAGTAAGTGCAGACCGTACTTTCTCTGAGAGATGTATATGCCGGAAGATGACCTCAATACCTCAATCCCAAGAAGTACTTTAGCCCTCCTAAGTCCTTCATCTCAAAGTTAGTAAATAGATACCCTCTCAGTCTGGTAATCTCTTCTGTGTCACTTCCGATAATGATCATGTCGTCCACATAAATTATCAAGCATGTAACGAGCCCCTACCTTTGTTTTATAAATAGCGTATGATTAGCATTGCTTTGTAGATACCCGTCTTGTTTCATTACGGCAGTGAATCTTCCAAACCATGCACGCGGCGACTGTTTGAGACCATATAGTGCCTTATGTAACCTGCATACTTCTCCATCACGAAACTCTGACGAAAAACCTAGAGGAGGTTCCATGTATACTTCTTCTAAGAGATCACATGTAAGAATGCATTCTTGACGTCAAATTGATGTAAAGGCCAATTCTCTGTAGCTGCGACTGGGAGTAGAACCCTGATGGTATCAATCCGAACCACCGGAGAGAAGGTCTCTGAGTAGTCAATGCTATAGGTCTGTGTATATCCTTTAGCCACTAGTCTCGTCTTTCGCCGTTCAATACTCCTGTCTGCTTTATATTTTATTGTGAATACTCACTTGCATCCTACAACCTTCTTTCCTGGAGGTAGAGAGCATTTTTTCCACGTTTTATTCTTCTGTAGGGCCTCCATCTCGGTTAACATGGCTTCTTTCCATCCTGGTAGACTGGCTGACTCATCAGCGTCTCTGGGTATTGTTTCTGAGCATATGGATGCAAATAGACCTTTTGCCCTTTCGGATATGCTCCCCCTGACTGTCTGAAGTGGATACTTGGAGGACCTTATAACCTTGGTGGGTAAGTACCTGTTAGGGAGAACTCCCCGTTTTGCTCTGGGTGGCAATGTACGTACCTGTTGCTGCACAGTATGTTCAGAATTGTCTCCCACAGTTTCAGTTAAGTTATCTGACAAGGGATAATCATGGGATATTTCAGAAGTTATATTTTCAGGTATAATTTCAGAGTTGGGGAGAGGAGAAGGTACACACAAGTTAGTACTTGTATTACCGTTTGTTTGCTGTAGATCATTCATCGATGGATCATTATTTCCTAGTACTGGATGATTAACCTGTATGTCTATTGCTGGGGTAGTACGGTCGGCGCCACCTACTTGTCCTGTTGGCTCGATCAATCCCGGAAGCCATGCTTAAGAATCACTATAGACTCCCCATGTTCCCTAGTATGGTTTCCATAGTAGTTCTCAGTTTTGACAAAGACATAGTTCATGGTAATGAGGAATTTTTTCTGGTTTTGGGGTTATAGGAAAGATAGCCTTTTTGGGTGGTGACTACCCCCACAAAGACACATTTTTCAGCGCAGGGTTCAAGTTTATGACGTTGAGTGCGTGGGACATGGGTATAGACAGTACAACCAAATACCTTAGGTGGTAGAGTGTATATGGATGGGATGGAGGTTTGGTCAGATAAAGCTTGAATAGGTGTTTGGTGATGGAGAATAGTGGTCGGTAGTCGATTTAGGAGATATGTGGCCGTGACAACTGCTTCGGGCCAAAAACTCAGATGGACATTTGACTCAAGCATCATTGCACGTGTCATTTCTAACAGAGTGCGGTTTTTTCTTTCCGCAATGCCATTTTGTTCAAGGGTTCTGGGACAGATGGTTTGATGTATGAGACCAGTGGTATGAAAGAAATGCCCTATCTCCCCATCAATGTACTCTCCACCATTTTCTGATCGGAGAATTTTAATAAAATTTATGGAATTGGTGTTGAATCAGTTTATAGAGTGCCACAAAGCGTATACTAACATCGGATTTGTGTTTTAGGAGATAAATCTGTTGAGAAATATGTTTGGATAATTTTCAAAGTTATGATTTTAAGTGGTGAATACTTAGAAATGTCACATATGGTGTTATAAGGGGTTAAAGGTTGAAAAAGAGAAGAAAAATGACGTGGATCTCTCAGTCAGAGACACATGGATCGATCCATGTACATCAGCCCCTCATGTGGATCGATCCATGTGGAATTGAGAAGAACCAAACTCACAGTAAGACGTCGATCTCTCACGTGGATCGATCGACGTACGTCAGCCCCTCATGTCGATCGATCGACGTCTAGGGTTTTTAGAAATATTTTTCTAAAATGTGATAAAATGATTGTTTTTATTTGTACATGATTTATACATGCTCATTATGTGCTTATTATGTGTTTTTGGCGATTATTATTGCCTTGTGACTAACGTGCCTTGGAAGTTTCTACAACTTACGAAAAATGGCAAAATTGGTATTTTAAGTTTTGTACGAACATCATATGGTGAAAAATATTTCAAGGGTGTATTATTATCTTGGTTATCATGACAAAGGTGAAATTGTGATTATTTCTAACCATCGAGAGCATTTCTGAAGTTTTCTCACACCAAGGGTATTTTGGTCATTTTACCCCCGAGGGTATTTATGGTATTTTCACTCAAGGAATCTCTTGAGCATATTATTATCTTCATTATGGGGCTGTGTTATTGTTATTTTGAAGATAATATAGTGATCTTATATCTTATTCTCTCAACCGATGATATTATTGACTATAGCTGGATATGTGACGATTTGAGATGTCACATTCTATTTTTTCTTGAAGATCCTCTTATATATGTTATAAAAGAACATTTATCATCATTATTCATAGATATTAAAGGTGTCAAAGGTGTGTAAATGATCTCAACATATAGTAAGAAATATTGGGGAATTTCGGTGTTACACGTTGACATAATCTTGTCAATTGTTATCTATTTATTTCTTCTTCAAAAATCTGAGTTGCTACACATATATACGTTGAAAAAATTGTATTATCAGGTGGATATGATGTTCTACACATTTTATGAGTTGGAGACAAGTGGACCAACCAAAAAGGAGCTAGTTGGCAAAATTGCCAACTTGGAAAATTCAAAGTAGTAGCCAACGGCTACTAGACCTTTTCTTGGTGAATTTTCAGCAGATGTTTGGAAGTCAAATGGAGCTCTCACATGCCCTATTCTTGTGCTTGGATTTGAGGATAATTTGGTGGTATTATCCTTTCTTATTTTATTAAGAAAAATCAAAAAGAATTTTTGGAAAATGGAAAAGTTAGCCAACGACTACTTCTCCTTCTTGGAGCTGAAATTTGACTTTGAATTCTTCAAATCCCACATGCCTATTTTCAAGACTAGAAGTTGAGGTATTCTTGTGGCATTATCCCTCTTATTATCTTCATTTTACAAAAGATAATTATGATTTGCCAAGGTGTAAAAATCGGCCAACATGACATTGCCAAGGTGGACCAATCATTGTGTCTTATTTTGCCAAGTGTACAAGGCCAACCAATGATGAGAAGACATTTGGACTTGATGATGAAGATGGTGACACATTGGAAATCTTATCTTGAAGGCTTATTTCACACTATAAATAGAGGCAATGGTGAAGAAGATGAAACACACTTGAAGCTTACATGCATTTGTTGAATTGTCTAGCTTTCATCTTCATCTTCTTGTTGTTGTTGTTTTATTCATTGTAGCAAAGGTGTTCTTGTTGTATTGTGGTGAGCTACAAACCTCTTGAGCTTTATTTGTAAGATTGATTAGCCATCTTTATAAGGCTACATCAATAGGTTGTAGAGGTGTTGCAACTAAGTGTTGCTTAGAAGGTGATTATCCAAGTCTTGAGTAGGGTTGGTGTATAACCCAAGGATCAAGCTTGGCTCTTGTTGTAAGGTGTTAATTTTATAGTGAAATCCAAGAAAAGGTGTTCCTTGGGACTGGAGTAGGTCACATTGACCGACGCAGGATAAATCCTCGGTGTTCTTCTCTTGTTTCTTTATTTCTATTTTCTGTCCGTTTTTGACTGCAGTTTTCACACAAGTTATCACAATTTGAAAAAATAGCTAAACATTTTCAAAATTCGGGATTTTTGGTGGAATTATACTTCAGACTGTTATCTTTCATTTGCAATAAGAATCACTTGATTTGAGCAAGAGAAAGTTAGTCTTTCAGTCTTTGCAAGATAACTGCTCCAATCTGGCTGCAATCTGACCAGTTTTGAGAAAACTTAGATTATGTATTTTTCAAGAGTTGTTTAAGGTCAGGGCCTTTTGAAAACTTCATCTACACATCCTAAGAAGTATTTTGATATAAAGATCAACCTTTTTGGTTGAGTATTCAAAAAGAAAAACTTTTTGCAAAATCAGCAACATTCTGTCCAATTCTGTCCAGACTGACCATCTGAATCTTTTTATTTGTTTGAAGAGCCAACAATATTATTTTTGTCTGATTTTTGGATAGCGTCTTGTTAACTCATTGAAGTTCAATTTTGGAAAGTTTCATAATTTTTAGAGTTGTGTACAAGTATTTGTGAATTTTTCAAAAACGAGTTCTGAATCTGAGGTGGTCTCAGATTCTGTTTTCAAAGGGGATTTTAACAAAGGGTTGTAGTGTAATTTCCGCTAATCATTATTCACCCCACCTCTAGTGGTGTTTATTGCAGGTGCACGGTCCAACATTTGGTATCAGAGCCAGGCCAACACCACTCAAAAGAAACAAGATTCAACACCATACGAACAATACAAGGCCAAGAAACAACAATCCATTATATACTGCTTGTCTCAAATCCATGGTATATACAATGGCTATTGCTTCTCACAAAAGTGAGTTGGAAGGTATGTCTACACAATGCCCTACTCTTTTTGATGGCAATAATTTTGTTCATTGGAAACTAAGAATGAGGCTATTCTTAATGGCTATAGACATCGATTTATGGTCTATAGTTGAAGATGGGCTGCACATTCCAATGAAAGTTGTACAAGTTAGTGGAGTCACTCAAGAGGTTGAAAAATATAAAAGTGAATGATCATCAGATGATAAAAAGAAAATGTCCATGAATGCTAAAGCTATGCAATTACTTTTGAATGGACTTACAACTTCTGAAGCAGGATATGTGTCAAATTGCACAAGCGCACACGACATGTGGAAATCACTTGTATTAAAGCATGAAGGTACTAGTGGTGTTAAAGAGTCAAAGATAAACATACTTATGACTGAATTAGAGACTTTCAAAATATTGCCGAACGAATCCATAACATCTATGGATTTGAGGATTACTAATATTTTCAATGCCCTTGAAGCTTTAGGGAAGTCATTTTCGAACAATGAAAAGGTTCAAAAGGTGCTACGAAGCCTTCCTGCTGAATGGGATCCAAAGGTGACGGCAATCGAGGAGACAAAGTCAATCACTAAGATGGATGAATTGATCGGATCTCTTAAAGTTTACGAGGTTAAATTAAACCAACGAAATTCTGAATCGTCTAAGTCATCCGCCAAGGACAAGGAGGCTCAAACAACAAAGCCAAAGGAGTCTAAGGCAAGAAAAGAAAAACGAGCAATGAAGGTGAGCACATGGAGCGACTCATCCGACTCAGAATCCGAAACTGAGGAAGCTCAAGTCTGCTTCGTATCAAACGAGGAACAACGCAAGGAATACAAGAAGGAGGCAAAGTCAAAGAATCTAAAAACCAAATGGTTTTTAGATAGTGGATGTTTGAGGCATATGACGGGGAACTCCAAACTATTCATCAAATTGGAACATATCAAGAATGGTAGGAGAGTTGAATTATTTCTTAGGACCTCAAATCAAACAAACCCCTCAAGAAATTCATATTAGCCAACTTAAGTATGTCAATGATATGATTAAGAAGTTTGGTTTTGAAGAGTTGAAACCTACAACTACCCCCATGAGTGTTAGTACTTGATAAGGATAGAAATGGTAAACCTTTTGATGACACTCTCTATAGGTCTATGATTGGATCACTGTTATACTTAACTGCATCAAGACCTGATATCATGTTTAGTGTGTGTATGTGTGTTAGGTTTCAATCTTGTCCTAAGGTATCATATTACAATGCAGTGAAAAGGATCTTTAGATATCTTAAACATACACCTCACTTAGGACTATGGTATGATAGAAACGCTAAGTTGGAATTACACGCATATAGTGATGCTGATTATGGTGGTTGCAAATTAGATAGAAAATCCACTAGCGGTACATGTCAATTCATAGGAACCAACTTGATTTCTTGGTTTTCTAAAAAGCAAGCTAGTGTAGCTCTTTCTACCACTGAAGCCGAGTATATCGCTTTGAGTTTATGTACTACCCAAATACTTTGGCTTAAACAGCAACTTAGTGATTTTGGCATTAAAATGAGTAAAATTCCAATTTTTTGCGATAGCACAAATACAATCAATCTTTCACGGAATCCGATGCTTCATTCTAAGGCCAAACACATTGAGGTGCGATACCACTTTCTTCACGATCATGTTCAAAATGAGGATATAGTGATAAACCATATAAGAACTGATCACAAAATCGCTGACATCTTCACCAAACCCCTTAATCAAGCCACTTTTGAAAACCTACGAGCCAAATTAGGAATGATGACTTACGATACCATTGCATAGTTCCATCGTTTGCATGATTTGCAAAATAAAGGGGGAGATAGAATAAGAACATGATTTTAGTTGGTAAGACATATGCTAAGTTTTAATTGGTATAAATTTTGGAGCATAGGTTAAGGGGGAGAGTATGAATTAAGGGGGAGCATCATACTATTTAAAAGTTGAAAACATGTGGTTAAATTTTTGGTTATAAGTTGTGACATTAAAATCATGTTAGGTTATTTTGAAAATCATCCAAAAGGGGGAGAATGTTGAGAAATATGTTTGGATAATTTTTAAAGTCATGATTTTAAGTGGTGAATACTTAGAAATGTCACATATGGTGTTATAAGGGCTTAAAGGTTGAAAAAGTGAAGAAAAATGACGTGGATCTCTCAATCAGAGACACATGGATCGATCCATGTACACCAGCCCCTCATGTGGATCGATCCATGTTGAACTGAGAAGAACCAAACTCACAGTAAGACGTCGATCTCTCACGTGGATCGGTCGACGTACGTCAGCCCCTCATGTCGATCGATCGACGTCTAGGGTTTTTAAAAATATTTTTCTAAAATGTGATAAAATGATTGTTTTCATTTGTACATGATTTATACATGCTCATTATGTGCTTATTATGTGTTTTTGGTGATTATTATTGCCTTGTGACTAACGTGCCTTGGAAGTTCTACAACTTACCAAAAAGGTCAAAATTGGTATTTTAAGTTTTGTACGAACATCATATGGTGAAAAATATTTCAAGGGTGTATTATTATCTTGGTTATCATGACAAAGGTGAAATTGTGATTATTTCTGACCATCGGGAGCATTTCTGAAGTTTTCTCACACCAGGGGTATTTTGGTCATTTTACCCCCGAGGGTATTTAAGGTATTTTCACTCAAGGAATCACTTGAGCATATTATTATCTTCATTATGGAGCTGTGTTATTGTTATTTTGAAGATAATATGGTGATCTTATATCTTATTCTCTCAACCGATGATATTATTAACTATAGCTGGATATGTGACGATTTGAGATGCCACATTCTATTTTTTTCTTAAAGATCCTCTTATATATGTTAAAAGAGAACATTTATCATCATTATTCAGAGATATTAAAGGTGTCAAATGTGTGGAAATGATCTCAACATATAAGAAGAAATATTGGGAAATTTCGGTGTTACACGTTGACATAATCTTGTCAATTGTTATCTATTTATTTCTTCTTCAAAAATCTGAGTTGCTACATATATATATATATATATGTTGAAAAACATGTATTATCAGGTGGATATGATGTTGTACACATTTTATGAGTTGGATACAAGTGGACCAACCAAAAAGGAGCTAGTTGGCAAAATTGCCAACTTGGAAAATTCAAAGTAGTAGCCAACGGCTACTAGACCTTTTCTTGGTGAATTTTCAGCAGATGTTTAGAAGTCAAATGGAGCTCTCACATGCCCTATTCTTGTGCTTGGATTTGAGGATAATATGGTGGTATTATCCTTTCTTATTTTATTAATAAAAATCAAAAAGAATTTTTGGAAAATGGAAAAGGTAGCCAACGGCTACTCCTCCTTCTTGGAGCTGAAATTTGACTTTGAATTCTTCAAATCCCACATGCCTATTTTCAAGACTAGAAGTTGAGGTATTCTTGTGGTATTATCCTTCTTATTATATTCATTTTACAAAAGATAATTATGATTTGCCAAGGTGTAAAAATCGGCCAACATGACATTGCCAAGGTGGACCAATCATTGTGTTTTATTTTGCCAAGTGTACAAGGACAACCAATGATGAGAAGACATTTGGACTTGATGATGAATATGGTGACACCTTGGAAATCTTATCTTCAAGGCTCATTTCACACTATAAATAGAGGCAATGGTGAAGAAGATGAAACACACTTGAAGCTCACATGCATTTGTTGAATTGTCTAGCTTTCATCTTCATCTTCTTCTTGTTGTTGTTTTATTCATTGTAGCAAAGGTGTTCTTATTGTATTGTGGTGAGCTAAAAGCCTCTTGAGCTTCATTTGTAAGATTGATTAGCCATCTTTATAAGGCTACATCAATAGGTTGTAGAGGTGTTGCAACTAAGTGTTGCTTAGAAGGTGATTATCCAAGTCTTGAGTAGGGTTGGTGTATAACCCAAGGATCAAGCTTGGATCTTATTGTAAGGTGTTCATTTCATAGTGAAATCCAAGGAAAGGTATTCCTTGGGACTGGAGTAGGTCACATTGACTGAACCAGGATAAATCCTCGGTGTTCTTCTCTTGTTTCTTTATTTCTGTTTTCTGCCCGTTTTTGACTGCAGTTTTCACACTTCTCACAATTTGAAAAAATAGCTAAACATTTTCAAAATTCGTGAGTTTTGGTGGAGTTATACTTCAGACTGTGAGCTTTCATTTGCAGTAATAATCACTTGATTTGAGCAAGGGAAAGTTAGTCTTTCAGTCTTTGCAAGATAACTGCTCTAATCTGACCAGTTTTGAGAAAACTTAGATTCTGTATTTTTCAAGAGTTGTTTAAGGTCAGGGCCTTTTGAAAACTTCATCTACACATCCTAAGGAGTGTTTTGATATAAAGATCAACCTTTTTGGTTGAGTATTCAAAAAGAGACACGTTTTGCAAAATCAGCAACATTCTATCCAATTCTGTCCAGATTGACCATCTGAATCTTTTTATTTGTTTGAAGAGTCAAACGATCTTATTTTTGTCTGATGTTTGGACAGAGTTTTGTTAACTCATTGAAGTTCAATTCTGAAAAGTTTTATAATTTTTGGAGTTGTGTACAATTATTTGTGAATTTTTCAAAAACAAGTTCTGAATCTGAGGTGGTCTCAGATTCTGTTTTCAAAGGGGATTTTAACAAAGGGTTGTAGTGTAATTTTCGCTAACCACTATTCACTCCCCTCTAGTGGTGTTTATTACAGGTGCACGGTCCAACAAAATCTAGGTCATACATGAATAATCATCGACAAATGTTACAAAATACTGAAAGCCAAGTGGTGTATTGACTGGGGATGGGCCCTAGACATCGGAATGAACCAAATCAAATATAGTACCATCACGTGTATTATTAGACCCATATGTAGCCTGAGTTTGTTTGGCTCGAAGGCACGTGTCACAAGTAATATGGGGTGAAGTAGGGAAAAACAAGGATGGAAATAGTTTCTTGAGATAAGAGAAAGAGGTGTGCCCTAACCGCCGATGCCAGAGCCATAACTGCCAGGAGACCGTACCGATGGCAAGATCGAATCGGCCAACGTAATACAGGCCATCCGTCTCAGTACCACATCTAACAATTTCCTTCGTACAAATGTCCTACGGCAGACAAAATGTAGGATACATGAGTACTACACAATCGAGTGTTTTTGTAAGCTGACTTACAGATAGTGATTTGTTTGACAAAGAAGGAACATAAAGATAGTTTGATAAAGTAATGTTAGGGGTGATGAAAATAGTCTCTCCCCTAAGACTGAGATAATTTGTCCATTCGCTGTTTCAATTGAGGTTTTTGTTGGAGGGGAAGAGAGTATAAAGTCAGTAAGGTCATAGGACATAGTGTCCGTAGCACCACAGTCAAAGATCCACTGGAAGGACTTAGGGTTTTTTATTTGTATGTGGTGTTGTATGCACTGGATATTTGGTGGTGGAAGGGAAGGGGAATTGCGTTGGTAGGTCTGGAGTGTAAAATTTTAGAAGTTTCGGAGGCTAAACCAGTATATTAGGTTTATGGGGCCTCAGTTTGACGTGTGAGGATACTTTAGGGGCTAAGGACGATTTTTCTGGTTTTATAAGGGTCGGGTTGATGCTTTCTGGTCTTGTGGGGGTCAAATTGATGACACCTGTGTTGGACCGTGCACCTGCAATAAACATCACTAGAGGAGGGGGGATGAATAGTGGTTAGCGGAAATTACACTACAACCCTTTCTAAAAATCCCTTTTGAAAACAGAATCTGAAACCACCTCAGATTCAGAACCAGTTTTCGAAAAATTCAAAAATAATTGTAAACAACTCCAAAACTTATGAAACTTTTCAGAATATAAATTCAATGTGTTAACAAGACTCTGTCCAAAAATCAAACAAAAATAAGACCTTTTGACTCTTCAAACAAATAAAAACATTCAGATGGTCAATCTGGACAAAATTGGACAGAATGTTGCTGATTTTAAAAAATGTGTTTCGCTTCGAATACTCAACCAAAAAGGTTGATCTTTATATAGAAACACTCCTTAGGATGTGTAGATAATGTTTCAAAAAGGCCCTGACCTTAAACAATTCTTGATTAATACATAATTTATGTTTTCTCAAAACTGGTCAGATTGCAGCCAGATTGGAGCAGTTATCTTGCAAAGACTTAAAGACTAATTTTTCCTTGCTCAAATCAAGTGATTCTTGTTGCAAATGAAATCTAACAGGCTGAAGTATAACTCCACTAAAAATCACAAATTTTGAAAGTATTTAGCTATTTTTTCAAATTGTGAGAATTTGTATGAAAACTGCAGTAAAAACAGGCAGAAAACAGAAATGAAGAAACAAGACAAGATACCGAGAATTTATCCTGGTTCGGTCAATGTGACCTACTCCAATCCCAAGGAACACCTTTCTTTGGATTTCACTATGAAATGGATCACCTTACAACAAGAACCAAGCTTGATCCTTGGGTTATACACCAACCCTATTCAAGACTTGGATGAACACCTTCTATGCAACACTTAGTTGCAACACCTCTACCACCTATTGATGTAGCCTTATAGAATTGGCTAACCAATCTTACAAATGAAGCTCAAGAGGCTTGTAGCTCAACAAAAACAACAAGAACACCTTTGCTACAAATAATGGAACAAGAACAACAACAAGAAGATGATAGCTAGACAATTTCAACAAATGCTTGTGAGCTTCAAAAGTGTTTCATCTTATTCACCATCGCCTCCTATTTATAGTATAAAGTGAGCCTTGTAGATAGGATTGCACATGTGTTACATTCTTCATCATCAAGTCCAAGTGTCTTCTCATCATTGGTTAGCCTTTGTACACTTGGCAAAATAAAACAACATAATTGGTCCACCTTGAAACTCCATTTGGTCGATGTTTTTGTCTCCAAAAATGACTTAGACTTATCTTGAAAATGTGAAGATAATATGACCATAACAATGTTGAGAAATATGTTTGGATAATTTTCAAAGTCATGATTTTAAGTGGTTAATACTTAAAAATGTCATACATGGTGTTATATGTGATTAAAAGTTGAAAAAGTTGACATCGGTCTCTCAGGTTGTTGCACATCGATCGATGTCTAGGGTTTTTAGAAATAATTTTCTAAAATGTGTTAAAATGATTGTTTTCATTTGTACATGATTTATACATGTTCATTATGTGCTTATTATGTGTTTTTGGTGATTATTATTGTCTTGTGACTAACATGCCTTGGAAGTTTCTACAACTTACCAAAAAGGGCAAAATTGGTATTTTGAGTTTTGTAGGAACATGATATGGTGGAAATATTTCAAGAGCATATTCTTATACTATTTATCATGACAAAGTTGATATCATGATTATTTATGACCATCCGGGACATTTCTGGAGTTTTCTCACACCAGGGGTATTTTGGTCATTTTACCCCCAAGGGTATTTTTTGGCATTTTCACTCAAGGAATCTCTTGAGCATATTATTATCTTCATTCTGGAGCTGTGTTATTGTTAGTTTGAAGATTATATGGTGATCTTATATCTTATTCTCTCAACCGATGATATTATTGACTATAGCTGGATATGTGACGATTTGAGATGTCACATTCTATTTTTTCTTGAAGACACTCTTATATATGTTATAAGAGAATATTTATCATCATTATTCAGAGATATTAAAGGTGTCAAAGGTGTGGAAATGTTCTTGACATATAAGAAGAAATATTGAAGAATTTCGGTGTTACACGTTGACATAATCTTGTCAAGTGTTATCTATTTATTTCTTCTTCAAAAATCTGAGTTGCTACACTTATATATATGTGGAAAAACGTGACTAATCAGGTAGACATGATGTGGAGTTCATTTTATGAGTTGGAGACAAGTGGACCAACCAAAAAGGAGCTAGTTGGCAAAATTGCCAACTTGGATTTTTTCTAAATATAGTCAACGGCTATATGGTTTCTTGGAGTATTTTTCAGCAGATTTTTTGAAGTCAAATGGAGCTCTCACATGCCCTATTATGTTGCTTGAAGTTGGGGATAATTTGGTGTATTATCCTTTCTTATTTTATTAAGAAAAAAAACAAAAAGAATTTTGGTAAAATTGAAAGGTAGCCAACGGCTACTTTCAAACTTTGGAGCAGATTTTTTTCAATTTGAAAAGGTCTATGTCCACTTGCCTATTCTAATGGCAAGAAGTTGAGGAATTCTTGAAGCATATTCCATTTTATCTTCTCATTTTTGCAAAGGATAATTATGATAAATCCAAGGTGGAAAAAATCGGCCAACAAGGTGTTTCCAAGGTGGACCAATCATGTTGTTTTATTTTGCCAAGTGTACAAAGCCAACCAATGATGAGAAGACATTTGGAATTGATGATGAAGATGGTGACACATTGGAAATCTTATCTTCAAGGCTCATCTCACACTATAAATAGAGGCAATGGTGAAGAAGATGAAACACACTTGAAGCTCACAAGCATTCTATAGCTTTCATATTCATCTTCTTGTACTTGTTGTTGTATTTTGTTGTAGCAAAGGTGTTCTTGATATTTTGGTGAGCTACAAGCCTCTTGAGCTTCATTTGTAAGATTGATTAGCCATCTTTATAAGGCTACATCAATAGGTGTTGGAGGTATTGCAACTAAGTGTTGCTTAGAAGGTGATTATCCAAGTCTTGAGTAGGGTTGGTGTATAACCCAAGGATCAAGCTTGGCTCTTGTTGTAAGGTGTTCATATCATAGTGAAATCCAAGGAAAGGTGTTCCTTGGGACTGGAGTAGGTCACATTGACCGAACCAGGATAAATCCTCGGTGTTCTTCTCTTGTTTCTTTATTTCTGTTTTCTGCCCGTTTTTGACTGCAGTTTTCACCCAACTTCACACAATTTGAAAAAATAGCTAAACATTTTCAAAATTCGTGATTTTTGGTGGAGTTATACTTCAGACTGTTAGCTTTCATTTGCAACAAGAATCACTTGATTTGAGCAAGGGAAAGTTAGTCTTTCAGTCTTTTCAAGATAACTGCTCCAATCTGGCTGCAATCTGACCAGTTTTGAGAAAAGTTAAATTCTGTATTTTTCAAGAATTTTTTGAGGTCAGGGCCTTTTGGAAACTTCATCTACATATCCTAAGGAGTGTTTTGATATAAAGATCAACCTTTTTGGTTGAGTATTCAAAGAGAAACACTATTTTCAAAATCAGCAACATTCTGTCCAATTCTGTCCAGATTGACCATCTAAATCTTTTAATTTGTTTGAAGGGTCAAACGATCTTATTTTTGTCTGATTTTTGGACACAGTCTTGTTAACTCATTGAAGTTTAATTCTGGAAAGTTTCATAATTTTTGGAGTTGTGTACAATTATTTGTGAATTTTTGAAAAACGGGTTCTGAATCTGAGTTGGTCTCAGATTCTGTTTTCAAGGGGATTTTAACAAAGGGTTGTAGTGTAATTTCCGCTAACCACTATTCACCCCCCCCTCTAGTGGTGTTCATTGCAGGTGCACGGTCCAACATTTGGTATCAGAGCCAGACCAACACCACTCAAAAGAAGCAAGATTCAACACCGTACGAACAATACAAGGCCAAGAAACAACAATTCATAATATACTGCTTGTCTCAAATCAAAGGTACATACTATGGCTATTGTTTCTCACAAAGGTGAGTTGGAAGGTATGTCCACACAACGCCCTCCTCTTTTTGATGGCAATAATTTTGTTCATTGGAAACTAAGAATGAGGCTATTCTTAATGGCTATAGACATCGATTTATGGTCTATAGTTGAAGATGGGCCGTACATTCCAATGAAAGTTGTACAAGTTAGTGGAGTAACTCAAGAGGTTGAAAAATATAAAAGTGAATGGTCATCAGATGATAAAAAGAAAATGTCCATGAATGCTAAAGCTATGCAATTACTTTTGAATGGACTTACAACTTCTGAAGCAGGATATGTGTCAAATTGCACAAGTGCACACGACATGTGGAAATCACTTGTATTAAAGCATGAAGGTACTAGTGGTGTTAAAGAGTCAAAAATAAACATGCTTATGACTGAATTAGAGACTTTCAAAATGTTGCCAAACGAATCCATAACATCTATGGATTTGAGGATTACTAATATTTTCAATGCCCTTGAAGCTTTAGGGAAGTCATTTTCGAACAATGAAAAGGTTCAAAAGGTGCTACGAAGTCTCCCTGCTGAATGGGATCCAAAGGTGACTGCAATCGAGGAGAGTCAATCACCAAGATGGATGAATTGATCGGGTCTCTTAAAGTCTATGAGGTAAAACTGAACCAACGAAAGTCTGAATCGTCTAAGTCATCCAGTAAGTCAATAGCCTTCAAAACAACTGAAACACATGCTAATAACGATGATAGTAATAGTGATACTGAATTAGACGATGACTTGATATTGATTGCTAGAAAACTTAGAAAGTTTTTCAAACGCCCAAATAGGAATAGACAACATAATTCTTCTTCTTCTTCTTTTTCTCAATCTAAGAAAAATAACACAAACAAATGGTATAATAAAGAATTAAAGTGTTATGAATGCGGTCAAAAAGGACATATTTCATACGATTGTCCAACAAAGAAAAATAATAATAAAAACAACAATAATAAACAAGCCAAGGACAAGGAAGCTCAAACGTCAAAGACAAAGGAGTCTAAGGCAAGAAAAGGGAAACGAGCAATGAAGGTGAGCACATGGAGCGACTCATCCGACTCAGAATCCGAAACTGAGGAAGCTCAAGTGTGCTTCGTATCCAACGAGGTATGTTCTTCTTCTGATAGTGATTCTGATAGTGACATGACATTTGATGAAATGTATGAAGAATTCCTACGAATGCATGCTCACTGTAAGAGGCTCTCTAAAGAAAAGAAGAAACTAGTTGAAGAAAATGACAAGTTGAAGACGTCCAACTTGGAATTTTCCGATCAACTAGAATCTCTTAAACAAGAGTCTACTAATACTCTTGATTCTTTAGAGAACAAAATTGAATCATATAGGAAAGATGAACAAAAGTTACAAATGGAAAATAAAATGTTGAAATCCAAGTTAGAAAGTTGTGAAAATGAAATAGTGCAACTTAAGTCTTCTAAATTTACCTTAGAAAAAATGATAGAACAATTTAAATCGGGTGCAAATATGTTAGATACACTTATCTCATCACAAAAGTATGGCAATGATAAAACCGGCCTAGGCTATAAAGAAGAAAACGAAAAAGTAAATGAAAAGACTAAGTTTGTTTCATCTAGTACAAAGTTGCCATATAATACAAAATCAACTTTGCCTGCTACATCTTCTTCTACACCTTCTTCTACTCATATCAAGGCAAAAATACAACACAAACCCACCAATATGCACACGCATAAACATACATCTAGGCCAAATTTTGCATCTAGACAACCTAGAAATCATGCCTACATGTATACAAATGCAACTAGACCAAATAAAATGCATCCAACTTTTTATGAACCTAAGCATAAGCAACTCTCATACAAGTCTTATAGAAATACACATGAATATACATATAGAGCACCATATAAGAAACAAAATCGCATGCCTTATACACATTATAAGATTCGGTCATCCTATAATGATTATCAACCATGGCGCAACATGTATAACAATGCATCCTCACTTATGTGGAATAATCATCTATATGCTTATCCTTCTTACTTTAACCATGCTAAAAATGTGCCTAGAAAGTATATTCAAGTTTGGATACCTAAGGGTTATCTAAACAAGAATAATGCCCCTAACATTCAAGGACCCAAATAAAGGGTACCTAAAACTTTGTCTCCATTGTAGGAAAAATGCAAGGAATGCAAGAAAGAGGCAAAGTCAAAGAATCTAAAAACCAAATGGTTTTTAGATAGTGGATGTTCGAGGCATATGACGGGCAACCCCAATCTATTCACCGAACTTGAACATATTGATGGTGGAAAAGTAACATTCGGTGACAACAACAAAGGAAAAGTTGTTGGAAAAGGAACAATCGGGGACCCAAACACATTTCAAATACGAAATGTGTTGCTAGTAAGCAATCTCTCTTATAATTTACTTAGTATTTCTCAACTTATAGATTGTGGTTATAATGTCTCCTTTCTTCCCAATTCTTGTGATATAATAAATGAAAAAGGAGAAACGGTTTTAAAAGGAAATAGAGATGGAAATATTTATACCCTTACCTTAGATAACATGTTAAATGCTAAGGTTAAGTGTCTAATATCACATGACTTAGATGTGAATTTATGGCATAGAAGATTAGGCCATATAGGAATTTCAACCATTAGGAAATTATCTAAAAAGAATTTAATTAGAGGTATGCCTAAGTTAGACTTAGATAATTTTCAAATGTGTGAAACATGTATTAAGGGAAAACACATTAAAGAAACCTTAAAACCGAAACATGAAGTGAGTACTAGTCATGTACTAGAATTGCTTCACTTAGACTTATTTGGTCCAAGTAGGACAAGAAGTCTAGGTGGACACTACTATGTGTGTGTCATAGTAGACGATTACTCACGCTACACATGGACATTGTTCTTAACACACAAAGACGATGCTCCATTAGCAATCGAAACCCTTATCAAGCAACTTGAAAACATTTACGAAGAAAATGTCAAAAGAATTAGAAGTGATAGAGGTGGAGAATTTAAAAATAAAGACGTAATCAAATTTTGTGAACTTTATGGAATAAAATATGAATTCTCACCACCTAGAACACCACAACTCAATGGAGTTGTTGAACGTAAAAATAGAACGATTCAAGAAGTTGCAAGGACAATGCTGTGTGAAAATAAATTACCTAAGTATTTATGGGCTGAAGCTGTTAACTGTGCATGTTATATTATAAATAGGCTCACTATTAGAAAGAAATTAAATAAAACGCCTTATGAATTGCTAAACAATAGACAACCTAAAATAGATTATCTTAAAGTATTTGGATGTAAATGTTTTGTGCTAAACACTAAGGATAATCTAGATAAATTTGAACAAAAGTCTATTGAATGCATATTTGTTGGATATTCAACTAACTCAAGAGCATATAGGTGTTATAATCCTGCATCTAGAAAAATAATTGAATCCATACATGTGAAATTCAATGAAAATGCATGCTTTGAAGTTAGTGATAAACGTCAACATAAACAAGAAACAAATGTTGAAAATATGTTTGATGATGATGTATTACTTGAGCCTGTACTTGATCATCTAGAACCAACTCCCCCTGAACAAGACATGCATGAACCCTTAGATGAAATAAATCAAGAAAATTTGCAATTGGAAGATGATACAACTAATGATCCAATTACATATGATAACATTCACACTAATGAAACATTTGAACAAGATGAGGGTGAACCTAGTCGATCTAGGAATTGGTGGCACCCTAGAGAATTAATCATTGGGGATCCAAGCGTTGGGGTTAGAACACGTAGAAATATAAGTCAACTTGAAGGACATAGCTTAATCTCACAATTAGAACCTAAGAATGTAAAGGAAGCCTTAGGTGACATAACATGGATAGAAGCTATGCATGAGGAATTGAACCAATTCACAAGGAACAATGTGTGGGACTTAGTACCAAAACCTGAAGATAAGTCTATCATAGGAACTAAATGGGTGTTTAGGAATAAGATGGACGAACAAGGAAACATTACAAGAAATAAAGCTAGACTAGTCGCACAAGGATATAATCAACAAGAAGGTATAGATTATGAAGAAACCTTTGCACCCGTTGCACGACTAGATGCAATTAGATTGTTACTTGCAATTGCAAGTCTAAGCAATATTAAGCTCTTCCAAATGGATGTCAAGAGTGCTTTCTTGAATGGATACATCCAAGAAGAAGTGTTTGTCAAACAACCCCCTGGATTTGAAGATCCAAAGAATCCTAACCATGTTTACAAGCTTAAGAAAGCTTTATATGGTTTGAAACAAGCTCCAAGAGCTTGGTATGATAGATTTGCAAACTTTCTTATTGCGAATAATTATGAAAGGGGAACCATAGACAACACATTATTCCTAAGAAGAAAAGGTAATGATTTGTTAATAGTTCAAATATACGTAGACGATATTATCTTTGGTTCAACTAACCCTACCTTAGTAAAAGACTTCGAAGAATGTATGAAGTCAGAGTTTGAAATGTCAATGGTAGGAGAGTTGAATTATTTCTTAGGACTCCAAATCAAACAAACCCCTCAAGGAATTCACATTAGCCAACTTAAGTATGTCAATGATATGATTAAGAAGTTTGGCTTTGAAGATTTGAAACCTACAACTACCCCCATGAGTGTTAGTACCAAACTCGATAAGGATGAAAATGGTAAACCTTTTGATGACACACTCTATAGGTCTATGATTGGCTCATTGTTATACTTAACTGCATCAAGACCTGATATCATGTTTAGTGTGTGTATGTGTGCTAGGTTTCAATCTTGTCCTAAGGTATCACATTACAATGCAGTGAAAAAGATATTTAGATATCTTAAGCATACACCTCACTTAGGACTATGGTATGATAGAAATGCTAAGTTGGAATTACACGCATATAGTGATGCTGATTATGGTGGTTGCAAGTTAGATAGAAAATCCACTAGCGGCACATGTCAATTCATAGGAACCAATTTGATCTCTTGGTTTTCTAAAAAGCAAGCTAGTGTAGCTCTTTCTACCACTGAAGCCGAGTATATTGCTTTGAGTTTATGTACTACCCAAATACTTTGGCTTAAACAGCAACTTAGTGATTTTGGCATTAAAATGAAAAAGATTCCAATTTTCTGCGATAGCACAAGTGCAATCAATCTTTCCCGGAATCCGGTGCTTCATTCTAAGGCCAAACACATTGAGGTGCGATACCACTTTCTTCGCGATCATGTTCAAACTGAGGACATAGTGATAAACCATATAAGAACTGATCACCAAATCGCCGATATCTTTACCAAACCCCTTAATCAAGCCACTTTTGAAAACTTACGAGCCAAATTAGGAATGATGACTTACGATACCATTGCATAGTTCTATCTTTTGCATGATTTGCAAAATAAAGGGGGAGATAGAATAAGAACATGATTTTAGTTGGTAAGTCATGGATTTTAGTTGGTAAGTCATCATTTGGTATGAAATGATAAGTTTCAATTGGTTATGAGTTGAGTATAGGTTAAGGGGGAGAGTATGAGTTGAGGGGGAGCAACATACTACTTTAAAAGTTGAAAACATTTGGTTAAATTTTTGGTTATAAGTTGTAACATTAAAATCATGTTAGGTTATTTTGAAAATCATCCATAAGGGGGAGAATGTTGAGAAATATGTTTGGATAATTTTCAAAGTCATGATTTTAAGTGGTTAATACTTAAAAATGTCATACATGGTGTTATATGTGATTAAAAGTTGAAAAAGTTGACATCGGTCTCTCAGGTTGTTGCACATCGATCGATGTCTAGGGTTTTTAGAAATAATTTTCTAAAATGTGTTAAAATGATTGTTTTCATTTGTACATGATTTATACATGTTCATTATGTGCTTATTATGTGTTTTTGGTGATTATTATTGTCTTGTGACTAACATGCCTTGGAAGTTTCTACAACTTACCAAAAAGGGCAAAATTGGTATTTTGAGTTTTGTAGGAACATGATATGGTGGAAATATTTCAAGAGCATATTCTTATACTATTTATCATGACAAAGTTGATATCATGATTATTTATGACCATTTGGGACATTTCTGGAGTTTTCTCACACCAGGGGTATTTTGGTCATTTTACCCCCAAGGGTATTTTTTGGCATTTTCACTCAAGGAATCTCTTGAGCATATTATTATCTTCATTCTGGAGCTGTGTTATTGTTAGTTTGAAGATTATATGGTGATCTTATATCTTATTCTCTCAACCGATGATATTATTGACTATAGCTGGATATGTGACGATTTGAGATGTCACATTCTATTTTTTCTTGAAGACACTCTTATATATGTTATAAGAGAATATTTATCATCATTATTCAGAGATATTAAAGGTGTCAAAGGTGTGGAAATGTTCTTGACATATAAGAAGAAATATTGAAGAATTTCGGTGTTACACGTTGACATAATCTTGTCAAGTGTTATCTATTTATTTCTTCTTCAAAAATCTGAGTTGCTACACTTATATATATGTGGAAAAACGTGACTAATCAGGTAGACATGATGTGGAGTTCATTTTATGAGTTGGAGACAAGTGAACCAACCAAAAAGGAGCTAGTTGGCAAAATTGCCAACTTGGATTTTTTCTAAATATAGTCAACGGCTATATGGTTTCTTGGAGTATTTTTCAGCAGATTTTTTGAAGTCAAATGGAGCTCTCACATGCCCTATTATGTTGCTTGAAGTTGGGGATAATTTGGTGTATTATCCTTTCTTATTTTATTAAGAAAAAAACAAAAAGAATTTTGGTAAAATTGAAAGGTAGCCAACGGCTACTTTCAAACTTTGGAGCAGATTTTTTTCAATTTGAAAAGGTCTATGTCCACTTGCCTATTCTAATGGCAAGAAGTTGAGGAATTCTTGAAGCATATTCCATTTTATCTTCTCATTTTTGCAAAGGATAATTATGATAAATCCAAGGTGGAAAAAATCGGCCAACAAGGTGTTTCCAAGGTGGACCAATCATGTTGTTTTATTTTGCCAAGTGTACAAAGCCAACCAATGATGAGAAGACATTTGGAATTGATGATGAAGATGGTGACACATTGGAAATCTTATCTTCAAGGCTCATCTCACACTATAAATAGAGGCAATGGTGAAGAAGATGAAACACACTTGAAGCTCACAAGCATTCTATAGCTTTCATATTCATCTTCTTGTACTTGTTGTTGTATTTTGTTGTAGCAAAGGTGTTCTTGATATTTTGGTGAGCTACAAGCCTCTTGAGCTTCATTTGTAAGATTGATTAGCCATCTTTATAAGGCTACATCAATAGGTGTTGGAGGTATTGCAACTAAGTGTTGCTTAGAAGGTGATTATCCAAGTCTTGAGTAGGGTTGGTGTATAACCCAAGGATCAAGCTTGGCTCTT
Organism: Eustoma russellianum; assembly: GCA_036186865.1. Lineage (NCBI taxonomy): Eukaryota > Viridiplantae > Streptophyta > Magnoliopsida > Gentianales > Gentianaceae > Eustoma > Eustoma russellianum. Next base: position 23,848,507 of record AP025075.1, on the reverse strand, counting down.
GTTGTAAGGTGTTCATATCATAGTGAAATCCAAGGAAAGGTGTTCCTTGGGACTGGAGTAGGTCACATTGACCGAACCAGGATAAATCCTCGGTGTTCTTCTCTTGTTTCTTTATTTCTGTTTTCTGCCCGTTTTTGACTGCAGTTTTCACCCAACTTCACACAATTTGAAAAAATAGCTAAACATTTTCAAAATTCGTGATTTTTGGGGGAGTTATACTTCAGACTGTTAGCTTTCATTTGCAACAAGAATCACTTGATTTGAGCAAGTAAAAGTTAGTCTTTCAGTCTTTGCAAGATAACTGCTCCAATCTGGCTGCAATCTGACCAGTTTTGAGAAAAGTTAAATTCTGTATTTTTCAAGAATTGTTTGAGGTCAGGGCCTTTTGGAAACTTCATCTACACATCCTAAGGAGTGTTTTGATATAAAGATCAACCTTTTTGGTTGAGTATTCAAAGAGAAACACTATTTTCAAAATCAGCAACATTCTGTCCAATTCTGTCCAGATTGACCATCTAAATCTTTTAATTTGTTTGAAGGGTCAAACGATCTTACTTTTGTCTGATTTTTGGACAGAGTCTTGTTAACTCATTGAAGTTTAATTCTGGAAAGTTTCATAATTTTTGGAGTTGTGTACAATTATTTGTGAATTTTTGAAAAACGGGTTCTGAATCTGAGTTGGTCTCAGATTCTGTTTTCAAGGGGATTTTAACAAAGGGTTGTAGTGTAATTTCCGCTAACCACTATTCACCCCCCCTCTAGTGGTGTTCATTGCAGGTGCACGGTCCAACAAACAACTCCATCATCTTCTCAACTCTTTGGCAAGATAATAGGCATGTGAGACTTTGACATTTTTCAAACCAAAAATTATCTCCAAAAATTTTTGCCAACTAGCTCCTTTTTTATTGGTCCACTTGTCACCAACTCATAAAATGAATAATGTATCACCTCCATCTGAATATAAACGTTTTTGAACATATGTATATATATATCAACTCAAATATTTGAAGAAAAAATCACCAAATAACAATTGACAAGATTATGTCAATTTGTAACACCAAAATTCCTAATATTTTCTCTTATATCTCGTGATCATTTCCACACCTTTGACACCATTGATATCTATGGATAATGATGATAAATATGCTCCCATAACATATATAAGAGTGTCTTCAAGAAAAAAATACAATGTGACATCTCAAATCGTCACATATCCAGCTTTAGTCAATAACATCATCATATGAGAGAATAAGATACAAATTCAACATATAATCTTCAAGATAATAATATCTCAACTCCGGAATGAAGATAATAATATGCTAAAGTGATTTCTTAAGTGAAAATACCAAAAATACTTTTAGGGGTTAAATGACCAAAATGCCCATGGTATGTGAAAATTCCAGAAATGACCCGGATGGACAGAAATAATCATGATATCACCTTTGTCATGATAAATAGTATAATAATACATCCTTGAAATATTTTCACCATGTGATTTTCCTACAAAACTCAAAATACCAATTTTGCCCTTTTTGGTAAGTTGTAGAAACTTCCAAGGCACGTTAGTCATAATACATTTAAAATCACCAAAAACATATAATGATCACATAATAAACATGTATAAATCATATACAAATGAAAACAACCATTTTATCACATTTTAGAAAAATATTTCTAAAAACCCTAGACATCGATCGATCGAAGTGCCTCAGCTTCACAGATCGATATCTCACAGTAAGGTTCATAATTCGTTTCTGACGTACATCGATCGATCGAAGTGAAGGTTCAATGTGCATCGATCGATCGATGTGTCTCAGGTTCAGAGATTGATGTCTCACTGTAAGGTCTTGAACTTTCACTGCCTTACATAGATCGATCGATGTGAGGGATCTATGTACATAGATCGATAGATGTGCAACAACCTGAGAGATCTATGTCAAATTTTTCAAATTTTTCAATTTTTAATCACATATAACACCATGTGTGACATTTTTGAGTATTCACAACTTAAAATCATGACATTGAAAATTATCCAAACATATTTCTCAACATTCTCTCCCTTTTGGATGATTTTCAAAATAACCTAACATGATTTCAATGTCACAACTTATAACCAATTGTTTATCATAAATCTATCATTTGTTTCACCAAATTTGTACCAATTGTTTTAGAAACTAATCTCCAACCAATTACCAATTGTTTTCACATAGTTAAATGTTCAACTCTCATGTATTCATGTGCTCATGTACTCCCCCTTAAATTATACTCTCCCCCATAACCTATGCTCAACTTATACCAATACCGATTGAAACTTAGCATATTATGACTTACCAACTAAAATCATGTTCTTATTCTATCTCCCCCTTTATTTTGCAAATCATGCAAAAGACAGAACTACGCAAGGGTATCGTAAGTCATCATACCTAACTTGGCTCGTAAGTTTTCAAAAGTAGCTTGATTAAGGGGTTTGGTAAATATATCAGCTATTTGGTGATCAATTCTTATATGGTTTATAACTATATCCTCATTTTGAATATGATCTCGAAGGAAGTGTTATCGCACCTCAATGTGTTTGGCCTTAGAATGAAGCACCGAATTCCGAGAAAGATTGATTGCACTTGTGCTATCGCAGAAAATTGGAATCTTTTCTATTTTAATGCCAAAGTCACTAAGTTGTTGTTTAAGCCAAAGTATTTGGGTAGTACATAAACTTAAGGCTATATACTCGGCTTCGGTGGTAGAAAGAGCTACACTAGCTTGCTTTTTAGAAAACCAAGAGATCAAGTTGGTTCCTATGAATTGACATGTATCGCTAGTGGATTTTCTATCTAATTTGCAACCACCATAATCAGCATCACTATATGTGTGTAATTCCAACTTAGCGTTTCTATCATACCAAAGTCCTAGGTGAGGTGTATGTTTAAGATATCTAAAGATCTTTTTCACTGCATTGTAATGAGATACCTTAGGACAAGATTGAAACCTTGCACACATACACACACTAAACATGATGTCAGGTCTTGATGCAGTTAAGTATAATAGTGATCCTCATAGACCTATAAAGTGTGTAGGACCTCAGGCGCTACCAACTCTCCCAAAACCAATTGGTGACAGAAGATGCGTATACCCTAGACTTATAGTGCATTCAGCACACACAAGCACCAACGGCATTTGACTGTGACTTGGCCCACACGACCTACGCGCCACGAGACAATTGCTGCACCTAACAATCTCCCCCTCAGCATTTGCTCCCGCTGAGAATCGAACCCGTGACCTTGGCTCTGATACCACTTGAAACATGTGCCAAAATCATCATAAAATAGTTACCATAACTTCCAAGATCATCACATAAATTAAGAAAGACAATATTTCTCCAAGAAGAAAGCAAAAATTGGCCATAATTGATCTTGCACATGCTGAAATTTCAGCATGTGTTACATACACTTTTTATTCAAAATATTTCCTATTTTACATTGTATTAATTCAAGAAATCCATCTCCATTTAGTACAAGACATCTTCCTCAATTTTGGAATAAAACTTTATCATCTATAAGGCCTAAAAATCGGCCAAGATACATTGCACACATGCTGAAATTTTCAGCATGTGTGATATTCAAGAATATCACTTTCTTTATTCCATAAAATATTTAAAACACTTCCAAATTGTCTTCTAATTAATCCACCTTAATCAAGACACAAAATATTAGCCATTAAGATGTTAAAGATTCGGCCAGTCTATAATGCACATGCTGAAATTTTCAGCATGTGTTACAAATGTGGCATAAGTTTGAAATGTTACCTTGTGTAGCTCCTTCCTTTATGTCATCAACATTGTATGCTTCATTCTTGACCAATAAATATTCCAACAAGGCTCCAAATCAGCTTGAATGGCGTGTAAAGTGACTTAGACATGTGCTGAATTTTATTTGTGCAAACTTTGTAAAATAGTGCACATTTAATAATACACACATGGTATATTCCAATCAGCCCTTAATTGAATTTTCTAGAACACTTTAAGATGCATGAAATATGTAAAAAGTGTCTAGATACATGTTGTATGATGTGCCAAAAACGTTCCATGTGTTGTGTACGTAGAAAACCGAATTTTCGACGTTTATCGATTACCCAATTTTTCTCTAATTAAATTCCAAATTTTTGCACATGTTATATATATTATGTTACACATAATATACATAAATTAAACTTTAATATTCATCACTTATCGGATCTTAAAGTGGCGCCTTACACATGTGATAAAATTGAAATTGGAATATCCACAATTTGGCCTTAATGTGGGGTGATTTGTGTGTGCCAACATAGAATGATTTTATGGATGTAAATATCATCATACCCACGAAATTTATTGATATTTTTTAGGCGCAGGGGCTGGCCATCTATTTATGGCAAGTACGTGACACGTTGGCGAAGTTTCGGTATTCGTCCGATACGACAATTTTCGGTTTAGAACCTTTTAACGTGTCTTATTTAATTTGTCATCACCATGACTTATATCATATGATATAAGACCTGAATATACTCATAAATATGAGTTAAGTATGGTGGTGACGTTAACGTACGTACGTAAAATATGTAACGTGTCGGTAGTACGTTAGAATACATGTGTATATGCCTTTTTCAAAAAAAATCTGAAAATATATATATTTATGTATATGTATGCGTGCATTAAGTGTTGGAGGAGAGTGGAAGACTTTCCTTTCTTCACCTTGTTGCCTTTGTGCCTTGTCCAAATATTGCTTCTTTTAATGAACTACTTAGTTTAATTAACTAAGTACTTCACTTAATGAACTAGTTTAGTTCATTAATAGTGGCACCTGAAAATAGTTCAAACACAACAAATATTTGCCATTTGATGTAAACTTTAACGCTTCATGGCTCGTTAGTACGGCAACATTATATATGAACTATATAAGGCAAGTTATATGCAATATGTCATGTATATTTATGTCATGCATGTTTTTATGCAATATGTCATGCACGTTTAAATCATGTATTTTGAAATCACTCAAACCCCTTTTTCTCTACAAAGTGTGTCATCAAAAGGTTTACCATTTTCATCCTTATCTAGTTTGGTGCTAACACTCATGGGGGTAGTTGTTGGTTTCAACTCTTCAAAGCCAAACTTCTTAATCATATCATTGACATACTTAAGTTGGCTAATATGAATGCCTTGAGGGGTTTGTTTGATTTGGAGTCCTAAGAAATAGTTCAATTCTCCTACCATTGACATTTCAAATTCTGACTTATACACTCTTCGAAGTCTTTTACTAAGGTAGTGTTGGTTGAACCAAAATTTATATCATCTACATAGATTTGAACTATTAATAAGTCTTTATCTTTTCTTCTTAGGAATAATGTGTTATCTATGGTTCCCCTTTGGTAATTATTTGCAACGCAAAAAAACACAAATCTATCATACCAAGCTCTTGGAGCTTGTTTCAAACCATATAAAGCTTTCTTAAGCTTGTACACATGGTTAGGATTCTTTGGATCTTCGAATCCAAGGGGTTGTTTGACAAACACCTCTTCTTGGATGTATCCATTCAAGAATGCACTCTTGACATCTATTTGGAAGAATTTAATGTTGCTTAGACTTGCAATCGCAAGTAACAATCTAATTGCTTCTAGTCGTGCAACGGGTGCAAAGGTTTCTTCATAATGTATTCCTTCTTGTTGATTATAACCTTGTGCGACTAGTCTAACCTTATTTCTTGTAATATTTCCTTGTTCATCTATTTTATTCCTAAAGACCCACTTGGTTCCTATTATAGACTTGTCTTCAGGTTTAGGTACTAAGTCCCACACGTTGCTCCTGGTGAGTTGATTTAATTCCTCATGCATAGCATCTATCCAAGATATATCACCTAAGGCTTGTTTTACATTCTTAGGTTCTAATTGTGAGATTAAGCTATGTCCTTCATGTTGACTTATATTTCTACGTGTTCTAACCCCAACACTTGGATCCCTAATGATTAATTCTCTAGGATGTCACCAATTCCTAGATTGATTAGGTTCACCCTCATCTTGTTCAAATGTTTCATTAGTATGAACATTATCATATATAATTTGATTATTAGTTGTATTATCTTCTAATTGTAAAGTTTCTTCATTTATTTCATCTAAGGGTTCATGCATATCTTGTTCAGGGAAAGTTGGTTCTAGATGATCAAGTACAGGCTCACGTAATATATAGTCATCAAACATATTTTCAACATTTTTCTCTTGTTTATGTTGAGTTTTATTACTAACTTTAAAGCATGCATTTTCATTGAATTTTACATGTATAGATTCAATTATTTTTCTAGATGCAGGATTATAACACCTATATGCTCTTGAATTAGTTGAATAACCAACAAATATGCATTCAATAGACTTTTGTTCAAACTTGTCTAGATTATCCTTAGTGTTCAATACAAAATACTTACATCCAAATACTCTAAGATAATCTATTTTAGGTTGTCTATTATTTAACAACCCATAAGGTGTTTTATTTAATTTCTTTCTAATAGAAAGTCTATTTATAATATAGCATGCACAACTAACAACTTCAGCCCATAAATATTTAGGTAATTTATTTTCACATAGCATAGTTCTAGCATCTTCTTGAATTGTTCTATTCTTACGTTCAACAACTCCATTGAGTTGTGGTGTTCTAGGTGGTGAGAATTCATGTTTTATTCCATGTAATTCACAAATTTTAATTACATCTTTGTTTTTAAATTCTCCACCTCTATCACTTCTAGTTCTTTTAACATTTTCTTCGTAAATGTTTTCAAGTTGCTTAATAAGTGTTTCGATTGCTAATGGAGCATCGTCTTTGTGTCTTAAAAACAATGTCCATGTGTAGCGTGAGTAACCACCTACTATGACACACATATAGTAGTATCCACCTAGACTTCTTGTCCTACTTGGATCAAATAAGTCTAAGTGAAGCAATTCTAGTACATGACTAGTACTCACTTCATATTTCGGTTTTAATGTTTCTTTAATGTGTTTTCCTTTAATACATGTTTCACATATTTGAAAATTATCTAAGTCTAACTTAGGCATACCTATAATTGAATTCTTTTTAGATAATTTCTTAATGGTTGAAATTCCTATATGGCCTAATCGTTAATGCAATAAATTCACATCTAAGTCATGTGATATTAGACACTTAACCTTAGCATCTAACATATTATCTAAGGTAAGAGTATAAATGTTACCATCCCTATTTCCTTTTAAAACTATTTCTCCTTTTTCATTTATTATATCATGTGAATTGGAAAGAAAGGAAACACTATAGCCACAATCTATAAGTTAAGAAATACTTAATAAATTATAAGAAAAATTACTTACTACCAACACATTTCATATTTGAAATGTGTTAGGGTCCCCGATTGTTCTTTTTCCAACAAATTTTCCTTTTTTGTTGTCTCCGAATGTCACCTTTCCACCATCAATATGTTCAAGTTCGATGAATAGTTTAGGGTTTCCCGTCATATGCCTCGAACATCCACTATCTAAAAACCACTTGGTTTTTAAATTATTTGACTTTGCCTCCTTTTTGCATTCCTTTCGTTTGTCTTGGGTCCTTGAATGTTAGAAGCACCACCCTTGTTTAGATATCCCTTAGGTATCCAAACTTGGATATACCTTCTAGGCGCATTTTTAGCATTGTTATAATTGGGAAAATAAAAAGGATTAGCATATACATGATCATTCCACATAAGTGAGGATGCATTGTAATACATGTTGTCCCATGGTTGGTAATTATTATAGGATGGCTGAATTTTATGATGTGTATAAGGCATGTGACTTTGTTTCTTATATGTTGCTCTATATGTATGTTCATATGAATTTCTGTAAGACTTATATGAGTGTTGTCTATACTTAGGTACATAATAAGTTGAATGCATTTTATTAGGTCTAGTTGCATTTGTATACATGTAGGCATAATTTCTAGGTTGTCTAAATGCGAAATTTTGCCTAGATGTACGTTTAAACGTGTGTATATGTGTGGATGCATTTTGTATTTTTGCCTTGATATAAGTAGAAGAACGTGTAGAAGAAGATGTAGTAGGCAAAGTTGATTTTGTTGTATTATACGACAACTTTGTACTAGATGAGACAAATTTAGTTTTTTCTTATCTATTTTTACATTTTCTTCTTTATAGCCTAAGCCAGTTTTATCATTTCCATACTTTTGTTATGATATTAGTGTATCTAACATATTAGCACCCGATTTAAGTTGTTCTAACATTTTTTCTAAGTTAAATTTAGAAGACTTAAGTTGTACTATTTCATTTTCACAATTTTCTAACTTAGATTTTAACATACTATTTTCAGTTTTTAATGTATGTTCATTTTTCCTATATGATTCAATTTTATTCTCTAAAGAATCAAGAGTATTAGCAGACTCTTGTTTAAAAGATTCTAATTGACCGGAAAATTCTAAGTTGGACGTCTTCAACTTGTCATTTTCTTCAATTAGTTTCTTCTTTTCTTTAGAGATCCTCTTACAGTGAGCATGCATTTTTAAAAATTCTTCATACATTTCATTAAATGTCATTTCATTTTCAGAATCACTATCAGATGAAGAACTTACCTCATTTGATACGAAGCAGATTTGAGCTTCCTATGTGTCAGATTCTGAATCGGATGAGTCACTCCATGTGCTCACCTTCATTGCTCGTTTGCCTTTCTTTGACTTGGACTCTTTTGTCTTTTGTGCCTCCTTGTCCTTGGCTTGTTTGTTATTGTTGTTATTATTGTTATTATTTTTCTTTGTTGGACAATCATATGAAATATGTCCTTTTTTACCACACTCGTAGCACTTTAACTCTTTATTATACCATTTGTTGTCGTTAGAGTTATTTTTCTTTGATTGATAAAAAGAAGAAGAAGAAGAAGCACATTGTCTATTCTTATTTGGACATTTGAAAAACTTTCTAAGTTTTCTAGCTATCAATATCAAGTCATCGTCTAATTCGGTATCACTATCACTATCATCATTACTAGCATGTGTTTAAGTTGTTTTGAAAGCTATTGACTTATCGGATGACTTAGACGATTCAAACTTTCGTTGGTTTAATTTTACCTCGTATACTCTGAGTGAACCTATCAATTCGTCCATTTTTGTGATCGATTTCGTCTCTTCAATTGCTGTGACCTTTGGATCCCATTCAATAGGAAGGCTTCGTAGCACCTTTTGAACCTTTTCATTGTTCGTGAATGATTTGCCTAAAGCTTCAAGAGCATTGAAAATGTTAGTAATTCTCAAATCAATAGATGTTATGGATTCGTTCGGCAACATTTTGAAAGACTCTAATTCAGTCATAAGAATGTTTATTTTTGATTCTTTTACACCGCTCGTACCTTCATACTTTAATTCTAATGACTTCCACATGTCATGTGCACTTGTGCAATTTGATACATATCCTGCTTCAGAATTTGTAAGTCCATTTAAAAGCAATTGCATAGCTTTAGCATTCATAGACATTTTCTTTTTATCTTCAGAAGACCATTCACTTTTATATTTTTCTACTTCTTGTGTGACTCCACTAACTTCTATAATCTTTCTTGGAATCTATAGACCATAAATTGATGTCTATAGCCATTAAGAATAGCCTTATTCTTAGTTTCCAATAAATAAAATTATTGCCATCAAAGAGAGGAGGACGTTGAGTGGACATACCTTCCAACTCACCTTTGTGAGAAACTATGGCCATTGTATGTACCTTTAATCTGAGACTAGCAGGCTACAAATAGTAATTGTTTCTTGGCCTTGTATTGATTGTACGGTGTTGAATCTTGCTTCTTTGAGTCGTGTAGACCTTGCTCTGATATCAATTATTGGACTGTGCACCTGCAATAAATACCACTAGAGGAGGGGGGATGAATAGTGGTTAGCGGAAATTATACTACAACCCTTTGTAAAAATCCCCTTTGAAAACAGAATCTGAGATCACCTCAGATTCAGAACCCGTTTTTGAAAAATTCAAGAATAATTGTACACAACTACAAAAATTATGAAACTTTTCAGAATATAACGCCAATGTGTTAACAAGACTCTGTCCAACAATCAGACAAAAATAAGACCGTTTGACCCTTCAAACAAATAAAAAGATTCAGATAATCAATCGGGACAGAATTGGACAGAATGTTGCTGATTTTGAAAAATGTGTTTCTCTTTGAATACTCAACCAAAAAGATTGATCTTTATATCAAAACACTTCTTATGATGTGTAGATAATGTTTCAAAAAGGCCCTAACCTTAAACAATTCTTGATTAATACATAATTCAAGTTTTCTCAAAACTGGTCAGATTGCAGCCAGATTGGAGCAGTTATCTTGCAAAGACGGAAAGACTAACTTTCCCTTGCTCAAATCAAGTGATTCTTGTTGCAAATGATATCTAACAGTAGGGGTGTACATGGTCCGGTTCGGCCGGTTTTTGAGAATCTTACGGACCAAACCGTTTGTTACGGTTTGGAAAATAGAAAACCAAAAACCAAACCAAACCAGTCAACAAACCGTTTGACCGGTCCGGTATAGTCTGGTTTGGTTTCGGTTTTTCCAGTTTTATTCACCATAAGCATTGATAACGTTGATTAAAAAAGTCAAAATTCATAATCAAAATTGAGGACAAGTTTTCTTCCTGATAGGATTTTTTTCAAACTAAAAATGAAACTATATTCCCTCAGTAGAATACTACTATACCTTAATTTATCATAGAATATTATTATACCTTAATTTATAATGTCTTGGCAAGGAACTCATACTATAATAAATTACACAAAGTACCTGACCCTCAACAAAAGGATGGATTAAGGTGATAGAGTAGTTTAATCGAAAAATCATCCAAGTATCCTTAATACTCAATCATGTAATCACATTATTTGCATACAGAATAATCATCCAAGTAACAAAATTTCAATTTTTTCATACTTTTACGGGATGATAAACAATGTGTGGAAATAATTATACACTAAGAATTACTAAAAATCAAAGAAGTAATTAAACGAAGATAAATAAATCAAAGAAAAAACTAATATTTTCTTAGGTATAACCGGACAAATCCACTAGGTACCAACCTTTATTCACCAAAAAATGATTAATCAACTGAGTTTTTCCTCCCCAAGTCATAAACATCCAATAAAAAACAAACTCACAAACAATATAAACAAATAACTAAAATACTACTATAATGTATAAAATATAATTAAATATATAATGTATAATCAAATTTATATATATATATATAACCGGTATAGTCCGGTTTATACGGTTTGAAATTCTTAAAACCGGAAACCGGACCAAATGAAACAGTCCGGTTTTTAGCATTTATTAAGCCGACCATAAAACCGTGGTCCGGTTTTTTACGGTTTGGTTTGTTCGGTTTGGTACGGTTCGGGCGGTTTTTAAAAAACATGTACACCCCTATCTAACAGGCTGAAGTATAACTCCACCAAAAATCACGAATTTTGAAAGTGTTTAGCTATTTTTTGAAATTGTGATAAGTTGTGTGAAAACTGCAGTAAAAACGGACAGAAAACAGAAATGAAGAAACAAGACAAGAACACCGAGAACTTATTCTGGTTCGGTCAATGTGACCTACTACAGTCCCAAGGAACACCTTTCTTTAGATTTTACTATGAAATGAATCACCTTACAACAAGAACCAAGCTTGATCCTTGGGTTATACACCAACCCTATTCAAGACTTGGATGAACACCTTCTATGCAACACTTAGTTGCAACACCTCTACCACCTATTGATGTAGCCTTATAGAATTGGCTAACCAATCTTACAAATGAAGCTCAAGAGGCTTGTAGCTCAACAAAAACAATAAGAACACCTTTGCTACAAATAATGGAACAAGAATAACAAGAAGAAGATGATAGCTAGACAATTTCAACAAATGCTTGTGAGCTTCAAGTGTGTTTCATCTTATTCACCATCGCCTCCTATTTATAGTATAAAGTGAGCCTTGTAGATAGGATTGCACATGTGTTACCATCTTCATCATCAAGTCCAAGTGTCTTCTCATCATTGGTTAGCCTTTGTACACTTGGCAAAATAAAACAACATAATTGGTCCACCTTGAAACTCCATTTGGTCGATGTTTTTGTCTCCAAAAATGACTTGGAATTATCTTGAAAATGTGAAGATAATATGACCATAACAACTTCATCATCTTCTCAACTCTTTGGCAAGATAACAGGCATGTGAGACTTTGACATTTTTCAAACCAAAAATTATCTCCAAGAAACCCATAGTAGCCGTCGGCTACTTTCAATTTTCCAATAAAAAAACTTTTGATTATCCTTTGTAAAATGAAGAAAATAAGAAAGGATAATACCACCAAAATACCCTCAACTCCAAGCACAAGAATAGGGCATGTGAGAACTTTATTTTGACTAAAACAATCTGCCACAAATAGTCACGGCTACATTTGAAAATATCCTAGTTGGCAATTTTCGCCAACTAGCTCCTTTTTTATTGGTCTACTTGTCACAAACTCATAAAATGAATAATGTATCACCTCCACCTGAGTATACACGTTTTTGAACATATGTATATGTATATCAACTTAAATTTTTGAAGAAAAAATCACCAAATAACAATTGACAAGATTATGCCAATTTGTAACACCAAAATTCTCAATATTTCCTCTTATATCTCGTGATCATTTCCACACCTTTGACACCATTGATATCTCTGAATAATGATGATAAATATGCTTCCATAACGTATATAAGAGTGTCTTCAAGAAAAAAATAGAATGTGACATCTCAAATCATCACATATCCTGCTATAGTCAATAACATCATGTTGGAAGATTTTACAACAGTGGTGGAAAAGGTAGAGGACTGAGCTGAAGGTAATGGTGCTAAAGCTATAAAAAAAGAAACTATTTTTGAGGCAAATTGCTTGCGTTTTGACTTGTTTTGCCTTGATTCTTGGTAGTCCAAAATAAAAATTCCGACGGTAGCCGAGCATTTTCCAATGACTGAGGGGGATGGGACATGGATGGTGCGATGTGTTATCTGGAACCAGGAAGAACAAATAAAAGAAACTAAAACGCCATTCAGAATGGTGCTTTATGTATTCTAAAGATAACAAATAAAATAAACTAAAATGCCATTTAGAATGGTGCTTTATGTATTCTAAAAGGCCGCGTCGTTAGGAGAATTTTTTCAATTAGTAATACATTTATGATTTTTTTTTATTAAAACTAAAATAATTTTTAAAAGCTCCCAACACGTAATCAACTTTGTCAAAGCGTGCTTCGGGCGGCCAAACAAATCCTTATAAAACCTATAAGATACTAATAATATTGACAAAAAAGAATACAACGTTGGATTATATGTTACTAATATAATATTTGAAGAAAGATAATGAGAGCCAGAAATAGTTTACAATGCTAAGCAACATGAAGGATGGATGGTGACGATATCAGCCAGTGTTTCACAACATTTTGTGGCACCGATTTTGACCAGGCACCCCATTATTCTTCTTAATATTAATTTTAAAATGGTCCAACCCATTTTCCATTGGGGAAATAGTGTCCATGGACGAAATTGCGTAAAAAGTATATTTATTTTTGCACTTTTAACCTAATACATTAAATGACATATTTTCTAAAAATGACCTAAGCGATGCTGAAGATAATTAAAAAATAAATTTTTCCTACATAAAAGTGATAACTTAAATACGGTTAACAAAATAATTGGATGCTGTCATATAAAGTTTGACTATTTATATAACATAAAAATGACATTTTCTGTTCATAATTATGAACATTGTGGGTAGATTCCACCATAAGTTTGCAATTCACATCGTATACCTCTGACTATTGATTTTTTACACTTGTATGTTATAAGTTTACCATTCTCAGCATGCACTAGTAACCATTAATTTTTTTTTTACACCTTTATTCATGTTTTTCATGTCTAAAATGAAAAAGAAAACTTTTAAATGGTACAGAAGAGTAAAACCAATTCATAGTTATGGATAGCTATGGATGCACGCTGAAAATTGCAAACTCATGGTTCAATCTAGACACAGTTAGGGCTGTAAACGAGCCGAACGAGCCGAGCATTGCGTTGTTCAAGCTCTGTTCCATTAACTTAGCGAACGAGCCGAGCAAATTTACTTGTTCAAGCTTGGTTCGTTTAACTCACGAACAACATTAACGAGCCAAACACCTTAAACGAACGGTGCCACTTACCGAGCTCGAACAAAAATAGGTGTTCAAGCTCTGTTCATTAACCTTTTATCCGAGCCGAGCTCGAATTCGAGTTCGAGCCAAACGAGCCGAACAATCGAATGGCTTGGTTCATTTACAGCCCTAGACACAGTTATTATAGTTCTAGACACCAAATGTCATTTTCCCTTTATATAATTGTTTAGCTAAGAAAATATAAATAAAGAATAGATAACTGGTGATGTGTCTTGTCACTATGTTTCGATGGAAAATAAAAGAGAAAATTGCACTTATCACTCAAACGTTGGTCAAATTTTCCACTTAATATTTAAACGTTCTGAAATCTCATTTAGCAGCCAAATGTGGTCAAACTTGACTCAATTAACACCGGAAACCGGCTGATGATCTGCTGCAGCCGGTTTCAGCACAGTTTACCGCTAAAATCATTTTTCCCTCTAAAATAACGTCTTTTCCTTCCCTCTCTCCTGGTGCTACTGTTTCCCTCTGGCTTGACTCCATAAATTAGTCCACCAATTCACAAAATCAACCAATATACATCAATAATTCACATTTCTTCCTCTGGTTTACCTCAATAAATTTATCCTTACTCACAACCTATATCTCCTTACTCACATATCCCTGTGAGCCGTTCGACTAATCAGCAAATGGGAATGCAGAATTTTAGTATTCCACATTCATGATCTTTATCACAACCTTCGTTCTTTTCACTTGATTCTTTGCCACCCTTAACCCCATCACCGTTTAAGGAGGGCTCATCTAGTCCAATGGCTCATGCTATGTCAATTGATGTATCAATGGAGAATCATAATGGTAATAATGGCTTGATCTACACATGCACTCTACAGAATCGTTAGGAAGAGAGAGGGAAGTCCAAGGGGGATAGAGGAAATTCGTAGGGAAAAGGGGAAAAATAAGAAAAATGAGTGGAAAGGCAGATGGTTGCCACATTTCACAGCCAATCAAATAAAATTAGGGATAAAATCGATATTTTGGTTTAATTGAGTCAGTCAACGGTTGCATTTAAAAATTCAAAGGTTACCGCCGGTATTTTGGTGTTATTTGAGTCAAGTTTGGCTGACAAATGAGGTTTCAGAACGTTTAAATGCTAACTGGAAAATTTGACCGACGTTTGAGTGATAAGTGCAATTTTATCGAAAATAAAACGATTAGTATTGCAATTCTAAAATAAATAAATGGTCACCATAATTATGGTGAATGATCATTCGAATTCTGATGATGGTTATGCTTGATTGTTCATTGTAAATTTTGTTTATGTCGTTGTCACCGCATTTCGATAGAAAGTTAAAATGATCTTTGTTGCATTTTTAAACTAGATAAATAGGCACAATAATTATGGTTAAAGAGTATTTGAAATTCGTTGACTGCGATTCTTAATTGTGTCGTTATAGAAATGTTTTGCTTATGTAATTACCGTATTACAAATAATTAACAATTTGCTGTTTTGAGTGAAAATATGAACCAAACAACTAAAGAGAAGACCGATTTAATTAATAAATGAGAAAAGATTTCATTACACTGATTAAAAAACTAATATTAGAGATCCGAGTCCATAAGTTCATAAAGATCTTTTATTTCTTGTTCCATGTTGACCTTCTTCTTGTCACTAATTTTATTGTGATTATGCAACAACTACTGACCCAATAAAATGATGACAAATAAGTTTTATCTACATGCAAGCAAGAAGTTGATTGGCTAAAACAAGGGGTCCATAAATATTCTATCCATTTCATTGGTATGAATCAACTAATTATATTACCCCTTAACCATTTTAAAATTTGTGTCTTTCTTGTATCTCTTTTTCTCTTTCTTTTGGAGTGTGATGAGTGTTCACGTCTTCAAAAAAGGGATGACTAATTTGTCACGTGGGCAGTAGAAGCAGTGGTGGAGTTCTATGCGGCATTTGAACGCCCTCTTAGAATTGGGATAGGATCCCCTCACCGCAAATGGGGTGGGTGACGCGTGACCGTACGACACGTGGCAGCAATGGGATGGTGAGGCTAGATGAGGGTCATCCGCATCTAGCTTCACCACCCTTCTTTGCTGCAACATATCGCGTGGTCACAAAAGGGATGGGAAAAGTGGGGTTAGGAGATCTCAACCCCTTAGAATTGGGGTAGGGGCCCTTTGTGAATGCTGGAAACATGCCAACCCACATCGTTATTTCTGAATTTTTTGCAGTTAAAGTATGGTAAACCATAATTAAACCATCCGTTAGTCAACAACAGTCAACAACTTAATTTCAGTGGCTCAACATTACAAGTACTGCAATTCAGCAGTTCAGCGCCTAAGAACGGTTGTTCGGCCTCAATGGCGCTTCAGCAGGGCATTATGACGTCCTCATAAAGAATTTGCTAAGGTATGCACCTCGGCGTCAACGTCGTCTTATTCTAGATACCGCACCTCAGACCACTTCCACGAGATAAGGCCAAGTCACGCACTTCGGCAAGGTTCAGCTGTGTACCACAGCAGGTTGTGCACTTCGGCAGAGGTCAGCTGTGTACCACAGCAAATGAACCCATTATGACAATACTTCTTAAGATCCTCAGACAGAGACGCAATTCGAATGAAGTGACTGTAGCTGAGTATTCTTCCTGAATACGCTAGAGTTATAACAGTCAGCTTGATAATTACATCAACCGGGACGGCCTATTAGTCACGTCAGTCAGACTATTAACCATATCAGCAGACCTACAACGGCCTAGGCTTTCTGCCCCCAGATAAGCATCTTGTTCACAGTCCATTTTCAAAGGTTCAAGGCGGGAAAAGATCTATAAAGCCAGGCCAACTTGGGAGTTCAGGGACCAGACTTTACAACATACACATACACCCTGCTCCTCGGCAAATACTGTGAGAAAATCATAACTCACCCTTTTACATTATAATCTTAATGAGATATGGTCCAAACTGACTTGAGCGTCGGAGGGTTTTTCCCGGGGCCTACTCCCCGGGACCTCTGACCTGTGCTTACTTGTGCAGGATATTTGGCGCTATTCCAGCCACACATTTTCAATTCCAGTTGACAAATTCTTTACGTCAACTGACGGAGCTGAATTGAGGTCATCTAGACCCTTGGTGAAGATCCGGCTTCATCATTTGGCGCTAGAAGGAGGGCTCCTAAGTCCCTTAACCCAGAAAACAGCTACTCAAAGTTTCTCTAACGATTGCTCAGGAACCTTTCTAATCATCTTAGGAAGCTATCGAGAGAAAGATGAGTAACAGAGATAGTCAAGGGACCAAACAACCCATGGCATCTAGGAGGAGTCAAAAATCTTCTCAACAACAAACTGATCAATGCTCTACGGAGCCGGAAGAATCTTCAACTCCCATAGCTTTTACATATGAAGAGCACATGTGAGCCATTCGCTATGTGGCTCAAAACCCAGAAGTCTTCCAAGCTGTAGTGAGGGAGATGAAGGGGAAGGCCTCTACAGCAAAATCCAGTGGATCCCGTTTCGGAAATTCTCACCCACTGGAACACCTGGAGTATTCTCCCACTCGGCCTGGTTATTCGCCCAGGCGTCGGGCCGAGTTTATGGCCGAGGCGAGACGGCCGAAACAAAAGTCTAGCCACCAGAGCTTAAAGTGTACTCAGAAAGCCTCCTTGCCATTTAAACATGGCAAAAAAGTTAACAATAAAGGCAAGGCGTCGTTGCAGGAAAGGTGTTCTGTCAAGATTCGGTTAGGAGGCCGAGGAGAGGAAAGGAATTCTCTGCTGGCTTCTAAAGCTCATATCCTTTCCTATATGAGGAAAAAATCTCTGGCAAAAGAACCCCAGCCCCTCGCTAGACCAATCCATAAAAGAAACCATCAACTGTACTGCCTCTATCATCATGATATTGGTCATGGTACAGAAGATTGTAGACAACTCGGGCAAGAGATTGGGCGTCTTATTGAGCTGGGTCACCTGCAGCGTTTCTATAATCCCAGGTCTAGGCTTCACAACAGGCTAAGCTTTGGTAAACCCCCTCCAGAGGAGAGTTGTAAACCTGGATATCACCAGGGTTTTCTGGGTGATACAGATTCGGATTTCGATGAGGGGGGACACGGAAATCTGAGCATATAAGGATAATCTAATGACTGTGGACCCTGATTCAATCGAATCACGGTTCGTTTCTTCTTGTCTTCATCCGAAATCCTCTGGCCCGGTCTTATGTTATCAAGGGATCAGTCTCTTATATTTAACTAGGCATTCTTATATGGCATTCAGCCAGGATAGTTAAGTCACCTTATGGTGCATGGAGCAATAATTTATGCCTATCTACCACCTACAAACGAAAGTGGGGGCATATATATTTTACCCAGCAGGTCTGGAAGGTTGAGCAGGTCTCAACATCATCTTTACCCAGCAGGTCTGGAAGGCTGAGCAGGTCTCAGCAGGATGGGACAAGTTTCCCGATATATCTTACTCAGCAGGTCTGGAAGGTTGAGCAGGTCTCAACATCATCTTTACCCAGCAGGTCTGGAAGGTTGAGCAGGTCTCAACATCATCTTTACTCAGCAGGTCTGGAAGGCTGAGCAGGTCTCAGCAGGATGGGATAGGTTTCCCGATATATCTTACCCAGCAGGTCTAGAAGGTTGAGCAGGTCTCAACATCATCTTTACCCAGCAGGTCTGGAAGGTTGAGCAGGTCTCAACATCATCTTTACCCAGCAGGTTTGGAAGGCTGAGCAGGTCTCAGCAGGATGGGACAGGTTTCCCGATATATCTTACCCAGCAGGTCTGGAAGGTTGAGCAGGTCTCAGCATCATCTTTACCCAGCAGGTCTGGAAGGCTGAGCAGGTCTCAGCGGAACAAGACAAGTTCCCTATATTCTTACCCCAGCAGGTCTGGGAGGCTGAGCAGGTCTCAGCGGAACAAGACAAGTTCCCTATATTCTTACCCCAGCAGGTCTGGGAGGCTGAGCAGGTCTCAGCGGAACAAGATAAGTTCCCTATATTTTCACCTCAGCAGGACTGAGAAGGTTGAGCAGGTCTCAACATCATTCTTACCCCAGCAGGTCTGGGAGGCTGAGCAGGTCTCAACGGAACAAGATAAGTTCCCTATATTTTCACCTCAGCAGGACTGAGAAGGTTGAGCAGGTCTCAACATCATTCTTACCCCAGCAGGTCTGGGAGGCTGAGCAGGTCTCAGCGGAACAAGATAAGTTCCCTATGTTTTCACCTCATCAGGACTGAGAAGGTTGAGCAGGTCTCAACATCATTCTTACCCTAGCAGGTCTGGGAGTCTGAGCAGGTCTCAGCGGAACAAGATAAGTTCCCTATATCTTCACCTCAGCAGGTCTGAGAAGGTTGAGCAAGACTCAACAACGGGATAAGCTCCCTATGTTTTTGCCTCAGCAGAATTGAGGAATTCAGCAAGTCACAACAAGAAGACAAGTTTGCCAATATCCTAAACTCGGCATAACTGAGAGAATTAACAAAAAGGGGATAAAGACTATCCCACCTCTCAAGATTCATTAAGGCACAACAGAGCTGAAGAGCCAAGTGTAAAAGTTGAAGACAAATACTTGCAAACTATTAAAATAGAGCAAGAGAAGCTGAAGACAAACGCTTGCATAAAGAGCAAGCAAAACTTTACAGAGCCGAAGACAAATATTTGTGTTCATTATCGAAATGAGGCAAATAAAACTTCACATACTGAAGACAAAGACAGTCAAGGAAGCTCTAGCTGAAAAGCAAAAGATAAGAAAAGAGAATTTCTATTAAGGGCAAAATCTATTACAACTACGGATATTTACGAGGAAAATCCTATTCTACTCTACAGTTCCTTCACCCTCCCTGAGGTCAGCTCCACTTTGAAATTGGTCTATTTGGTTTTCAAGTAAACTTCCAGCCTCAGGGTTGTACATCGCAGCAATTCGGGGATGTTTCTTGTCCAGACTGGGGCAGATCTCAGAGCAGGCATCAATTGCCCAAGTTTGCCCAACAACAATTGCCGAACCTTGAATCTTTAAAAAATTCCCGGTTAAAAGTTCGGATTGTCTGAACTCAGCAACGACTTTTTTCTTTATCTCCTCAGCCTGGATTTCAAATTGACGGATAATATCAGCTTTGCTTTTCTTCTCGGCCTCCAGTTGCTGGTTTAGCTCAGCTCTGCTGTTGGACAACACTTGGTCAAAAATATTGAGCTCCTTTTGATAAAACTCTAGCTCAGCCTAGGCCTTGGAAGAAATTAACTCAGAGTTGGCCAATTTTTCTTCCAGTCCAGTCATTTGGAACCTGGCATCGGCCAGCTTAGCATCAGAATCCCTCTTCTCAGCCTGAAGCTTAGAGTTCTCCTCCATAAGTGAGGTCAATTTGAAATCCGAGTCCCTCTTTAACATTTGAAACTTGGAATTATCTTCAGCAAGAGCAGCGACTTGAGACTTCAGACTGCTCACCTCAACCTCCAGCCCAGACAACTTTGTGTTATCAGGCTTTGCTGCCTCAGTTAACTCATCACAGGCCTTCTTGAGGTGGGCATTGGCCTCACAAATTTTGAGGAACCTGGAATGGAGCCCTTCAGCTCGTCTAAGAATGTTATACTCTTGAACTCGATACTGCAAAAAACAGACCAGTTAAGAGGAGCATGAAGGGTCAAAAGGAAATATGGGAAACAGAATAAAGTCGTACCAGGGCCATATTTTTTACAAACAAGTTGAAGGAGTCATTCCAGTCCAGACTATCATATGTCTGCCAGTCTTTAGGTAGTATTGACAACTCTGTCAACTTCCTGGCTACTCCAGGATCTTCAGCAGAGTTGTCATAGCTGAACTCAACCATCCTTTTCTCTCGTTGCGGTTGAGAGGAAGGTTCCCCCTCCGTTGTCTTCTTCGCAGAGGATTCCCCCACAGGTGTGTTTACTCCGGCAGGCTCCTCCTCAAGACCCTTTCCTTTAAAGTTTTCTCCCTCCAATGCTATCCCCTCAGAAGGTCCAGGAGCGTTTGCTTCAGGGGTCTCATGTAAGAGATCAAAAGAGGGCACTGCCTCATCAGCAGCCCAACATGGGGGAGGTACCTTCATCTCCTCATCTGCAGGAGATGAAGGAATAAGGATGGGGGCATCAATTTGTAGGATCTGCAAGGCACAACTAGAAGGGGGGGGGTTGAATAGATGGTGCGGAAAATATGGTTTTTAAAATTTCTTTAAACCTAACCAATTCAAGTTCTGAAAACAGAATCTGTTTTCAGGACCAGTTTTAAAACGTTTTTAAAACTAGGTTAGAGGTCTCCAAAAATTATGAAATTTTGAGAGAACTTAGCCTCAGATGTTATGAGGGTCCCTTAAAAATTTCAAATCAAAATTCAACCTTTAACCCCTTCAAAAACCGTTGGTACTCAGATTGTGCAAATCTGCCAGAAACGGTAGATGGTTTTAAAAAATTAATTCCTATTTGTGTGAATGTCCAAATGATCTGAAAATTTGACCAATAACTCTTCACACACTATATTTAAATGAGTTGAAACAGTTTTTGAAAATTCTTTTGGGAAGTAGGTCAAATACACCCAAAGTCTCAACCTTTGCAAGTCTGAAAATCAGACTGCACTAGTCTCAGAACTTTTGATGTTTGAATAACTTATACTTGTCCAAAAGGGTTGAAACTTGTGCCAAATTAACCCTAGAACGTTTATGTATGTTTCTGGAAATTTTTATAATTTTTAGAAAACGTTTACTATTTTTGCGAACGTGAACAATATGAGTAAACAGCGCAGAAACTGAAACGTAAATGCTGAAAGTAAATTGCACCAAGAATTTTATACTGGTTCGGTTATAAACAACCTACTCCAGTCTTCAAGGAACACCTTCCTTGGTTCACACTAATTTCACACACGCAGTACACCTTACCGCAGGGTTGATAGAGTTACACCTTAACTCCAACCCTTTACAAACCTTGTATTGTGAGTACAATTTGCACGAACACCACCACCTCGCTAGAATGAAGATTGATCACACCTTGATCAATCTTTTACAAAGATGTATGAATGGTGGTTTCTATGAAGCCTATTCAAGGATGAAAGAAATAAAATACAATAGGCTTTTTACAAGAGAAGAAAGAAAGAAAGTGAAGGAGAAGAAGACTTTTGCACTTTGATCACTTTTGAA
Source organism: Eustoma russellianum (assembly GCA_036186865.1). Taxonomy (NCBI): domain Eukaryota; kingdom Viridiplantae; phylum Streptophyta; class Magnoliopsida; order Gentianales; family Gentianaceae; genus Eustoma; species Eustoma russellianum. Next base: position 23,826,175 of record AP025075.1, on the reverse strand, counting down.
TGTAATTCTTGGTCTTGTTTTTGTTTGCTCTCCTCTTCCTTCTTTTTAATTGTGGCAGCCGTCCCCCTAGGGCTTTCTCCCCTCTTGAAAATTGTCTTTTAAGTCCTTGAGAGAGTGTAAGACATCATGGTGACAATGCTTTGCTTACTTGGCATCATTCTATTGGATCATCATTTAGTCTTTGCTTACTTGGCACCTCTTTATTGGCTTAATGTTGTCATCATTTGATGACATGGAAAATCTGAAATAATCACTTTAAACATGTGCCAATATCAATCATTAAGTCATACCATAATTCACAAATTCTATCATCAAGTGCAAGACACAAAATATCCTTCCTTCCATCCTCAAAAATTCGGCCAGCACAAGGTGATTCAATGCTGAAATTTTCAGCATTAACCACATGAAATAAATCTGGATTTCTTCCATTTTTCTTTGAATTTCTTCCATAAAAATTCATCCATTATTTAAGGTAACTCTTGCTACAAGATTGAGAATGAATTTGGACACCAAAAGAGGGTCACATTCGGCCACAACCATTTTCACACATGCTGAAAAATTTCAGCATGTGTGATATGAAGAATATCACACTTAATACAATTCAAATCATTTCCATAACTCCTTTGATTTATTCCTTAATGAAAAAATTGACAATTTATCTTTCTTAACAATGAAGAAAACGGCCACAAGGTGTGTGACATGCTGAAATTTTCAGCATGTGACATAAGAGAGGTGTATGTTGAAAACTTACCTTTTGTAGCTTCTCTCTTTGATTCATCAACATTGTATGATTGATTCTTGACCAATCAACATGCCAACAAGACTCCACATGTGCTCCATCTCAGCTGGAATGACGTTTTGAGAGTGTATATACATGTGCTGAAATTTATTTTTGCTAACTTTGAAAAATAGTGCACATTTAATATTACACACATATAATATTCCAATCAGCCCTTAATTTAATTTTCTAGAACACTTTAAGATGTATATTATATGTACAAAGTGTCTAGATACGTGCCACATCATGTTCAAGAAAAACGTTCCATGTCAAGTGCGTAGAAAACCGAATTTTCGATATTTATCGATTACCCGATTTTTCTCTAATTTAAATTCCAACTTTTGCACATGCTATATATATTATGTTATACATAATATATATAATATATACTTTAATTTTCAGCACTTGGCTGATTTAAAGTGGTACCATAAACATGTGACAAAAATAAAATTGGAATCTTCACATTTTGGCCTAAATGTGGGATGATTTGTGTGTGCCAACATGGAAAGTATTTTTGTCTCAATATACAGTGTATGGCACGAAATTTTTAATAAATTTTGATGTATATGGGCTGGCCATTTATTTATGGCAAGTACGTGACACGTTGGCGAAGTTTCGGTATCGCCCGATACGACAAATTTCGGTTTAGAACCTTTTATCGTGTCGTATTTAATTTGTCATCACCATATCTTATATCATATGATATAAGATCTGAATATACTCATAAATATGAGTTAAGTATAGTGGTGTGACGTAATCGTACGTTCGTAAGATATATAACGTGTCGATAGTACGTTGGAATAAATGTGTATGTGCCTTTTTAAAAAATCTGAAAATACATATATATTATGTATATATGGCGTGTGAAATTGATGTGGGGAGGAGGAGAGAACTTTCCTTCCATAGCCATGTTGCCTTCATGTCTTTTCCAAATGCATCTTCCTTTAATGAACTACTTAGTTTATCAAACTAAGTACTTCACTTAATGAACTACTTTAGTTCATTAATTGTGGCACCTGAAAATAGTATAAACTCAACAAATGTTCGCCATATGATGTAAGCTTTAAAGCTTCATGGCTCGTTAGTTCGGCAACATAATATATAAGCTAAATAAGGCAAGTTATCATGCATACATGTACACTTGTGTGTGTGTGTATATATATATATATATATATATATATATATATATATATATATATCCAACGTTTATATATATATATATATATATATTCAAATTTCTTTATTTTGAAATCACTCAAACCCTCATATTCCTACACAATTCCCCCATTCCCATCCCCAGGTTGAGCTGAGGTTGGAACAAAAACTTGGTTTTTTATCGGGGAAGGATTATCTGTAATTTCAACTGAAAGGGAGAAGATATTCAAATGGCTATAATGAAAAACAAGCACATTCAAGATTGATGCTGAAAAAAGCTTTACCTGGATGCGTCTGCACTTCAGACGATGAACTAACAGAAGCGGGTTCTGAAGTGGAGGGTTGACATGCTGACCACGTTCTCTTTTGGGGGACCAATTTCTTCAGCCTTTCAAGAGCTCCACGTACTATGATTTCTGCAAAAATCCAAAGGAACAAAGAGTCAACACCTATGTGCAAACAACAAAATCAATCAAAGATGTTCAAAAATGTTGCCATATACCCCGAACTATCCGTAAAGCAAGGGGAATGAGAGGTCGAAAATTATATTCTGGCCCCAAATGTTCCAGGTCTGCAACCTCTACAATCTTCCTATCAACTTTCCTCCAATCTACAAACCGGGGAGAGAGAAACACTTGAGAAGCTTCATTGCGAAATTGCTCGCTCGGCCTCATGTTATCTATGCTACCAGTATTCCAAGGGATTCCTTCGGGCAATCCTACATTTCTAACAAAAAAGAAACTCCCCTTTCAATCTTTGGGAAGGAGGGGGAAGGTTTATGACAAAAGACTTTCCACTACTTAGAGATCTCCTACCAAAGTTATACCAACGACCCTCCTGGTTACATACAAATATTTCCCTAAAAACCGCAAAAGAGAATCTCTTCTCAGATGCTCTTAGATATATCAGATAACTAAGAATTACCCTTAGCCCGTTAGGAGTTATTTGAGGAAGCCTAAGTTTGTAACAAACCAGAATTTGGAGTAGGGGGGCCGGAATAGGCAAATTAAAGCCAGATCTAAAAAACTCCTCATAAACTGCTTCGTAGCCAGTTGGAGGGTTATTAGCAGTCTGGTGAGGAAGGGGAAGAATGGGAGTAAAAGTACTCCTGTTGACCTTATAACGCTGACACAATTCGGAAAGGTCGTTGCTTTTCAAGATGCAAATTGAATCATGCGCCGAAGGAGAAGGAATTATGGATTTCAAGGAAAAAGAAGATGAAGCCATAAGAAAGAAAAGCTTACAAAGGTTTTGGAAGCGTAAGGTTGAAGGAGCTGAAGTAAGGAAAGCTTCGGAGGAGAAGAAGAACAATCCAACGGCACAACAAAATGACCAGTTGAGCAGAATAAGGAGAAAGAAAAGAACGAATCAAGAAAGTTGATTCTATTTATAAGTGAGAAAAAACAAAAAGCCACAACTTTTCATTCGAAAATACGAAGAGGCAATAGTTCACGCGTTTTCCTCTCTCGGAGAATGAAATCACCGAAAAAGTAATGATAGAGCATCGAAATTGTCGCTTATAATAAAGGCGGGGTTAAAGGTATGACCGCGCAATTAATAAGGATTTGCCACGTCAAAAGAACAAGATTTGTCTGCCTTCGCAGTTCAGCTCAGCCACACAAAATCTGGGGGCAAATGGTAAACCATAATTAAACCATCCGTTAGTCAACAACAGTCCCCAACAACTTAATTTCAATGGCTCAACATTACAAGTACTGCAATTCAGCAGTTCAGCGCCTAAGAACGGCTGTTCGGCATCAATGGCGCTTCAGTAGGGCATTATGACGTCCTCATAAAGAATTTGCTAAGGTATGCACCTCGGCGTCAACGTCGTCTTATTCTAGATACCGCACCTCAGACCACTTCCACGAGATAAGGCCAAGTCACACACTTTGGCAAGGTTCAGCTGTGTACCACAGCAGGTTGTGCACTTCGGCAGAGGTCAGCTGTGTACCACAGCAAATGAACCCATTATGGCAATACTTCTTAAGATCCTCAGACAGAGACGCAATTCGAATGAAGTGACTGTAGCTGAGTATTCTTCCTGAACACGCTAGAGTTATAACAGTCAGCTTGATAATTACATCAACCGGACCGGCCTATTAGTCACGTCAGTCAGACTATTAATCATATCAGCAGACCTACAACGGCCTAGGCGTTCTGCCCCAGATAAGCATCTTGTCCATAGTCCATTTTCAAAGGTTCAAGGCGGGAAAAGATCTATAAAGCCAGGCCAACTTGGGAGTTCAGGGACCAGACTTTACAACATACACATACACCCTGCTCCTCGGCAAATACTGTGAGAAAATCCTAACTCACCCTTTTACATTATAATCTCAATGAGATATGGTCCAAACTGACTTGAGCGTCGGAGGGTTTTTCCCGGGGCCTACCCCCGGGACCTCTGACCTGTGCTTACTTGTGCAGGATATTTGGCGCTATTCCAGCCACACATTTTCAATTCCAGTTGACAAATTCTTTACGTCAACTGACGGAGCTGAATTGAGGTCATCTAGACCCTTGGTGAAGATCCGGCTTCATCAAGGTACCCGCCTGTATCTTTATGATGGAGTTTGTTTACTACGGCTTTCATGAAGCATCTCGGTTTATCATAGTTCCAAGTTTTTCAGAAGAATTTTTGAAGTCTGATAAATATGCGTGTTCTTATCGTTTTTGTTTTCATGATAAGAAGGTTTGGGATTGTTAATCATTACCCAAAATGATGGAAAAAAAGACATACGTTGTAGGTGACGGGTGTTAAAGAAAGCTGATATCGATTGGTAGAGAAAAGGGATATTAAACAGATACGAAAGTCGAAGAGGTGGTTGGTGAAGGAGGTTGTATGCTTTAAATGCATAGGGGATTTTTCGATAAGATAGAGTTAGGGGTGTTAACGAAACAAGCTAAATCGAATACTAGGTTTTCGAATTCAGATTCGTTTAGCTAAACGAACTGTTTGGCTCGGTTTGTTTAGCTAAACAAACTTTAAAATTGATTTGAGTTGGCTCGATTATCTTATAACTGTTTAAACAGGTCGAATAGTTCGCGAACAGTTCGGCTCGTTTAACTAAACGAACCCAAATACCTGTTCGAATTCGGCTTGTTAACAAATAATTACCGAACGAACACGAACCAAACTCGAACAGTTCACGAACTGTTTCGTTCGTTCTAACAGCCCTAGATAGAGTAAAAGAGTGGTTCAAGGAGTGTTGCAATACATAACTGCATCGAATTTATTAGCATGATTATAAGAAAAAATTGTCATACATGTGACCACCGTAATTTTATAGTGCACAAGAGAAATTGTAGTAACTATAGGGACAAAGAAAAAAGGAAAAAAAAAAAGAAAAGATATGTGATGAGACATGGCAGTAATTAATGTGATGACCATATAGAACTACACCAAAAATTAATATGGTGTTGCAAATCATTATAAAGAATGTACAACTAGTCATTTAGCGAATCAATAAAAAACGAATTTACTTTGTATTGCTTTGTACACTGAATTACGCTAGCCGTTTTGTATTGGTAGCAATGAGAAAGAAGGGCTGCTTCTGGATTTCTGAATCTCGTGTGTCCTTTATCTTGTAGGGCTGGTAGTAGAGCACATCCCTCTGGTACAGGTGGGGGAGAACCCACTCCCGTAACAAAGCAATGAGAAAGAAGCAAGAAAATTGTTAGTTTTTTCTTTTTGTTTTCTTTTTTTTTTTTGAAATTTTGTAAAAATAATACTAAAAAAATCGTGTCTCTATTCTATGTTAAAAAAAACACGTTCATATAGCTCTGTCAAACGTACCGAGTCGCAATTTTCCTTCTCCTTTTGTACCAACCTTCGGACCGACTGCAATCCTCCCATAGTTTTGATGTACCATGCCGTTCCGTTAACTGTCCATGATCATACTGTATCACACATCATATCTAAGATTTGACCATGATGCAATTGGTTGTGCTTCTAATATTGTGAAACAACCTCTGGATATAGTTACGTACATTCAACTCTCTATACACTGTTATAGGTGGAAGCCTCCAAGGCAATTGAGTATTGATGTTGACCATTATCAACAAGTACTATCTTATTCACAGCAAGACCGAAAGTGAGCTGGATTTATTATTCCTTTCATTTCACTGCAAGTTAATATATTACTTTTCCTCATTGTATGACTTCTTAATTGCAATAAATCACTACTTAAAAAAGAAAAACCGAAGTCACCCGTTCTTGCTTTTGGTGAGAAACCCTTTTAATCAATATATATACGCGCACATATATAAGTACACGTATGTGTGTTTATATTTACATACATATGTATAAGTGTGTATATATACATACACACGTATATACATACACACTTATATACATACGTGCAAGCATATACACAGAGATACACACATGCACATATACATGTATATGTGTGTGTATAGACACTTACACATAAAAACCATGTATATATGTATATACGCACAATGGTAATCACTGAAATGTACTTGTGTGTGTATGCATATGAACATTATAATTATTGTCATTGTTAATAATATTCCTAGAGAATGCCAGAAGAGAAGTAGAATATTTTCTTTTTGCACATAATGATAGATGCATTGTGTAGTTCTTAAATAGAACATTCCGTACATATGTATATCATTTGGTCAGATGACTGAAACATCCAGTTTCTAAAGCCATCATCAACCCAAAACACCAAATTTTGCACCAAATCACCTATTTGGTGCAATAAACAGTAAAAAGTACTCCAACCACAAACACCAAATCCAGCACCAAATAAGAATATTCCTTAAAGATTCTTCTATCATTCTATTTTTAATTCATTACTATAAATAATTTAACATAAATTTAACATTCATATAAATTTAACGTAAGTATTCATTATTCATTGATTTAACTAAGATGTATTATTTCTTAACATAAATCTTCCAGATTATTGAATTGTTGTTAGTTTAATTTATATCTATATTGTATTAGTTATTTCGTAAGCTTATTGCTAATTAAGTTTTATTGTTGTGAAATATTTTATGCTATGTTTCTAATGTACTTCATTTACTAATGTAACTTTGTTTTAAATATTAGTTATGAAATTTATTTTATTTTTAATTTTTTGTTATATAATTTTTCCTTTAAAACGAAATTAGAATTTTTATAACGAAATTAACGAAATTAAAATTTTTATAACAAAATTAAAATTTTTATAACAAAATTAACAAAATTAAAATTATTATAATGAAATTAACGAAATTAAAATTATATTAATATGATTAAAATGATGATGTGGAGGATGAATAGTGATTTGGTGCAATGAATAGTGTCGCACCTATTTGGTGCAACACTATTCATTTTCACCAATTTAGTGCAAGCTTTGATGCTTGGTTGGAGTGACATTTTGCACCAAATAGGTGTTTTGGTGCTCCCATTGGAGATCGCCTAAGGCTTGATTTTTTATTTTTATTTTTTAAATGAACGACTGGATAAACAGAATTTTTTTAAAGTCGTGGATTCAGATCTGAGGAGGCTAAAAGTGAGAAAAATTATGAGGTCTGTAATCACGCGTCGCCATGTGTGCAAAAGCAGTTTTTTTTATAAAAAAAGTGCAGCACCCACCCACCCTCCTGGCCAAAGCTTTAATGTTCTTATTTTATTCTTTTTGGTGGATGAATCCTTCAAATAACTTATCTTGCACTATACAAACGAATATTACTTCACCCTTCCTGAAAAACATAATCATAAATTGTTAGGTAAGTATTTAAGCTCAAATTATCAAAAAAAATTTAACACATGCTTTTATCAAGAATGATTATCACATTATTTTTTTTAAAACAAAAGGAAAAAAAGAATGCTAAGCTTATATGATTTGGCCTGGAATAGTGTCCTCAAACTAGATCTCTCATTCTCCAAAAAAAAAAAAAAAAAAAAAAAAAAAGGAAAGAACGAAGAAGAAGGAACCTATATGTTCGACCATCTAAGACAATCGTTTGATGACGTGAGCAATAAAATGTAGAGGGAATCGTATCAATGAGATTCAAAATAATTCAAAACTTACATAAAACGAACGTTGGCCTTCAGTTGTTGCACATATATACAATCAGTAAGATACACACGAAACCTGAGTCCAAACAAATAATTCCAAACTTCAAAATAAAAGGAATTCAACAATAATGAACATATAGATGTGTGAACTAGCAAGTTATTTCAACAGAAACAGGGATTCTCAACACGGGCAAAAACTAGAAAGTGGGAGGCATCTCAGTACCACAACTGGATGATCTTCTTCTTTGTCGTTCTGCTTTTCTTAGCTTTGATAAAATCTGGAACCCTTTGTACAATGGTAAAGCACAGTCAACCTATTGGACAATGAAGCTTTCATGTCCTCTTCTGGTGAGTACACGTCGCGGTCTACCTACCCATGAACCCTAACCAGTAGAGAAGGACAGATAAAAGTAGTATGACGATGGCCAGAACCATTCCGCGCTTCCCCAGGAGCCAATTCTTAGTCTTCTGGACTCCTACTACTCCTCTTTGAATCTTGTCTGCCCACCTCATCTGGCAATACAAAAGCTCGATTTCAAGGTGATATAAATTGCATATGAAGTTCAAAGAAAATAGAGACTAAACTCAGACAACTATCTGATATTTTCAAGAAATTACCATCCTATTCAAGTCATCAGGCGACAAAGATGACATAGCTTGCTGAGCCTTCAGAGCATCCTCGCGAGAAAGCTTCATTCCAAACTGCTCACTCATGTTTGCCATCGTATCTGGGCTGATATTTTTTATCATCGAGGAAAACATCTGCAGACAGATGAAGATAAAGAACATAAGATATCATCACACAATGGGTTCTGCACAACACTATTTTTGTAAGCGGGAAAAAGGCTATTAGACTGCTATATGCAAGGGCTAACATAGTAGTATATTGATGGATTCCGGAATTAGGAAGTTAAAAACGACAAACGGAGGTGTAAATAAAAGGTTTAGAAGGCAAAGGAGTTATGGATATGAAAAAGGGACATCCAAATCTGCTGATCAAACTCTTCAAGAAGACATGTCAAGCAGCTTTGCTAGCCCTAAAAAGCCACTCGTCCTAGGCAGAAGTTGTGGGTTTTGACATGGTTGACTGAACTTCACCCCTTGCATAACCCCAAATCCCGGCAGCAAGAGCATCTCCTCAATTCTTTATCTGGTGAAAAGGAAGAGCAAGAGTCTTGTTTGTGGTACTCAAAACTACCCGTAACACTGTTAACGCCCTCTAAACTTGGTATAGTTAGTTGAAGGGCTAAAATCACACATCTTTTTCTCTTTTGGTAAGTGTCATCTCTACATACTTGAGCCAAACGAATGCTAGCAGGATATTCAACATTATCTTATAAAGAGGGAGATTTAAAAAAAAAAAAAAATAAAGGAAACTTCGATACTGAAATTATGCTAACCACCTGCTGCATTGCTGGATCCTTCATTTGATTTCTCATTTGTTCTTGAAGATCACCACTTGAGCCAGACAAACTTGACTGAGGAAAACCAGTCAAATTTGATAATCCCTGAGAAGTGTTTCTCTCACTGGAAGAACTTTCAGTGACTTTAATGTTTTCTTGAGTTTCCCGTGTTCTTGACTGATTCTGAGGTGCATATCCATGAGATTCTATTGCCGCTGATGTTGATGCGGCATCAGTCACTTTCAGACTGGACGCCATTTGAAACATGCGCTGATAATCCTCTGGTGACATCTTGCTCATCATATCAGTGGCCATTTTAAACATGTCAGGAGTCACTTCGGATGGAATAGATGCAGGAGTAAAGCTGTTACCACTCAAGTCTGCTGCCTGTTTTCTTAAAAGTGGATTATTTCCCTGGAAGGAGGAAGCTAACTGCATCATCCTTTGAAGTTCTTCCGGAGACATTTTACCGATAACATTTGAAGCAGTCTTCACCATCTCAGGAGATATACCATCAACTTTTCCATTATTCAAAGCAGTGAGTGTTTCTGGATCAGCACGAGAAATAAAATCTTGGAAGGATCTGGATCAAGGAAAAAGGGAAAAAGTTGTGACCATCAAGAGTTACTGATATACTTCATCTAACAAAAAGCAAGTACCAATCGCTGACCAACAAGGACAAAAGGAAAGGAGGACCAAAGCAAAAAAATAGAAAGTATACGGGAAGTTCACTATTGAAATCCATGAGGTATGTTGGACAATAAGAGGATAAATTACTGCCTTACCTCAAGCTGGTGGATATCCTAAAGCAATCCGTCTATACATTGACATAAGTAAGGACATACTGCCAATCCATCTTTCAATAAGGTTCAAACGTTTAAGCAAACACTTCTTCCAAACATAAAAGCTCCCAATATCACGCCAAATCAGCACCTCATATCAAAACTTAAGCAATTATGGCAACAGCTATACAACCAAACAATCTAACAGAAGGAAAATTAAAAATTTCACCCTTATTCTTATTTATGCAAAACACTCAAAAGGCATCAAACAAGTTAACACGGTATCCAGAAAAAAACCAAGGATCGTAATCCAGCTCCTGCATGAGAAGGGTACAAGCATTCCAGTCGGACACAGTAAGTTCTTCAAGTTCATATAATTAAATGATTGACACAGTAAGACTGTACTCTTGCCACTGAAGCCAATGCCACTTACCTCTCATGAGCTCAATATGGAGATCAAGAAAATTCAAGGTGGCAGGCTACATTTTTTTGTCCTTTTTTTTTGGGTGTGTGTGAGTGTATGAAGGGTGGGGTTTCCAGGTTAAGGCTAGGGGATGAGAGGCGCTGTATCTGCAGGTGGTGTGAGAAGAAGAATCATGGAAAATCTATTTCGAAGAGGAGGGGGGACTAAACTAAATGAAGCAATATCTGTTCCTGAGGCGTTTTACGCCAGGCACCAATTTAAGCACCAATTTAAACAAAAATGCCATCGTATTTGACCAGAAAACATTGGCGCTGCCAATTTATGGAATTGAAGTTGGTACGATATATTACTGCCTTAGCTAAAGCTGGTATATATCTTAATGGAAACGCTCTACAGATGGACTCGCATATGGACTAACTACCATCGCATCTTTCAATAAAAGCCAACCGAGTGAGCAAACAGTTTTTTCAAAAGGTCAATGGCATCATGTCAAATTAGGACCTCACATGAAAACTTAAGCAATTAAGGCAACGTTCATATCTACTCACAAACAATCTAACACAAGCAAAGTTGCCCATTTCACCCTTTGGTCCTTTGTATGTAAACAAACTACCAGGTATCAAACAAGTAAAGATACAGTCCCTCCTTTGCTTAGTTAATTATTATGGCCTCCTGTCAAAAGAGTATGAGGCTGATGTTTGTAATTTCATATGTACCTGACAGATTCAGGATCATCTTTTAAAGCCTGCATATAGTCAGCACTTGCTGAGGGAGACCCACCAAGGACAGAAGGTTGACTCTCAGGTTGAGCATTGCCTTCTGGCTTTGGCTCAATAGATTCTGCTGAACTTTCATGGCTTCCCGATGATACCGCACGCTCTTCTTCGGTTATTGCTTCAATCATTACTCCTATAACAAGTGATAAAATAAGCATGGAAACAATGCTACATGACCTTTGCAAATGAAAGCTAATGAAGAATTTAACGGATGACACACCTCTTGAGGCTGCTCCACCACCTTCACTCATCAACTTTTCTTCAGCATCTCTGTATCAGTAACAAATTATTGTCAGCTATGTCAGTGAAAGAACAATAAAATGTAACAAACAGGTTTCGTTTGCGAGTCAGAGCAAATACCTTAATACATCTGCAATAGTTTCATCATCTTTAGAATTTTCAAGTGCTTTACTCAAGTCAGACACAGCATTCTGCCAGTGTGCAAAAAGTTGGCGAAATTCCAAGAGAAATAAAAAAAACAAAAATTTGATATTTCAGCATACATGAAAATTCATTGATTGCGACAATGAAAAGAATAAGAAACAAACTCACTTTTAACCGCCCCAAGGCTTTGTATGCTTGACCCCTCCGATATAATGCCTTCACATTCTTGTCATCATATGACAAAACCTACACACACGTTAAAACACAAGTTATTACTGTCTTAGCAAATATTCACACGAAAATGTAAAAATATGATATTAAAAAGAAAGGACTAATGTGCAAGAAACTTTTTCATGAAAGCGCATATAAGTGGAAAATGCCTAACATTTAAAGCTATAGACATTAGCCAACATTTCATACCTCGGTACCTTCTCTTACACACTCATCATACTGGCTGGTTTTCAAGTAACACGACATCAAATTAAGTGAGCATACGCATAGAAGATTTCTGCCTTTTGCAGCTGGGACGTCCTTGAGGTTCTTCTTGGCCTAAAAATTTAAAATGACAATGTAAAAGCTGAAGAAGGCCAAAAAGCACTTACAAACTTGGCTACGGTTGCTACAGAATCAATAAATGGAAACATTCAATAAGCTAGGCTCACAAGCAAATACTTCTCTGATGCCTCTTCATATTTTCCCTGGCTGTGAAGTTCATTTCCCTGAAAGTGGATATAAGTAACCCAAAAATTATAAAGAAGCTAGCAGATACTACAAAACTTCTCAAGAAGGAACAAGCTTCAACTAAGTAATCAGCCACACTCATAGTTAGCAATTCTGGATAAGGATTAGCTCAGAACACATACAATGATAAAAGTGCATAAAATTTTAAGTTAGTGCCAACAACTCCTTTTATTTTCCTTTTGAGGAGCCAGCGCACAAACCTCATGTATTGCAATAGAAAGGTACTTCCACAGCGCAAACTCATCACCGTCGGTGATAATAAAACTAAACCCGCATATTCAGAAATAAACAAGAACCCAAATGCTTTTAACAAACTGTAATCAATATTTAACTGTAGGTCTAGGCACACGAGCAAAATTAGATGTGTAAATTCAGAAGCCAAAAGAGACATCAAGCAACCTGAACTCCTAACATGTGAACATCACACACTACAAAGAAATCACAATTGACATAATTAGACCCCTTAACAAACTGAAAAAAAAATGGCCTTCTCCAAACTGTTCAGTCAGCTACAATGCATACAAACTCATGTCAAAATTCAAACCTAATTCCACAACATGGAACCGGTTATAAGTCATCCGTGTTCATTATGATTTATCAGACACCATATTGCTCTATTGCTCAAGCATGTCATGTAATTTTGCATGGTTTCCCCTCATCTATTTCTTGGTCTTCCATCCTCTCTTTATCATAAGCCTTCTCTTGGATCCCACAATGACTAACACGCACTTTCAAGGGTTGCCTCTAAAGATGTCCATGCCATTGCCATCCCAATGAAACTGTCACTTAATCGCAAATGGATGCTACTCCAAACTCTATGGGTTTTTCACACTTTCATACATAACAACAACAACACTCGAGACTTTTCGCATTATACCCTCTATATGACATCGGCTACATGAATCAACTCTTCATTGTGCTCTACCAATGATCATATGCTCTCCAATTGTCATATAAGCCATATCCTTCCTTATTGTCTTTCTCCATACCGTCTTTGGTCTCCCTCTCCCATGTTTAATACTTTCACACAAGCACGGTAAAATGGCAATTATAAATCTGAGAGTAAGTAAGACTACCTGCTTCTTGAGCATCTGAGCTGCATTTATCTCATAAGTAGTTTGTGCATTTAGCCTCGCACGAATAGCTGCTATCTCTTCAGGTGACGCATTAGCCATTTTCTGACTCAACTCAGCCAACTCATCTGGGCGGGTATGCTTCAACTGTTCTGAAGCATTCCTCAAGTCTTCAGGCTTTAAGTTTTGCACACCTTCTGAAGCCATTTTCAATAGCTCGGGATTGGACATCATCTGCAATTCCAAAAGTAAACAAAATGTCCAGCAGTATGCCAAATTAAATATAGGCACAAATGTCTGCTCAAAGAAAAAAAAAAACATAGGCACCCATGGCAAAGTATAAAGTACATTGAAATAAATCACGTGGACATCATGCAGAGACTTATCAGAAAGAGAAAATCAACTAAACCTAAAGAAAATGGAAATCGCAGCTACCAAAAAACAAAACGAAGCAGCTTTGACATATCATGCTTACTAAACACAAGTCCAGAGTAGAATCAAGTATATACTTACGCTAGTGAACACGCACGTAGTCCGACACACTGACTTGTAGATTACCCCCCATATGCCCAAAATATTCAGATTGTCAAGAGAAAAAAAAAAAACACGGCAAGGATCAGCTTCTTCGACCAAAAACGATTTCCCCTAAAACTACAGATTGTAAAAATTAATAGGCTAATAATGCAACTATCTCATGATCATGGAAAAGGGATTAAGAAAACGGCCCATCTTGCACCTAACACACCCAACAAGATAGCACCTACTCAACAGTAAGCTTAAATTCTTCTCAGAATTACACAGGCACCACCACTTTCTTGCATGCTTCATTCATAATCACGATTTTCATTAAAAACAAAAAGGATTTCCAGACAATTGAGGAAGTAATTGAACAAAAAAGAAAACAAAATGGGTTACCTGCTGCTGAATCTGAGCAAAATCAGCGGGTGACATCCGACTCATCTGTTCTTGAGCAAGTCTCATAATTTCAGGATCCATCGTTACGTTAAACATTCTCTCTTACTGATTGAACTCAATTACAAATCAACTGATTTTCCACCTTCGAATTCTCCGAATCGACCTAAACAAACTTGGGAATTTGTTTCAGCAGACAATATTCGACCAGAATTCGAGGACAATTGCAAGGAAACTCCGACAATAATCCGATTTAGGTTCGTTTGTTTATGATCGGGGATATATTTTGATTTTTCTTACGGTTCGGGGGAAATGATTTGAAAGGAATAATAAATAGGGACAAAATTTGGGTCCTTACAGATTAGTTCAACGCCCGCCAGAAGAGAATACCGAATTCTTGAATACTTGGAAAGTCAATTGCAATTTTTCTTTAGAGTTAATTGCACATGGTATCCATTCTTTTTTACCAAGTTTTAAGTAGCATCCAATGTTTCATGAAACACACTTATCATCCAGACTTATAGGATTAATAGACACCTGGCATCCATGCTGACGTCATAAAGGCAATTTTCATTTATTTTTTAAAAGTTTATAAAAAAAATAATTCAAAAATAAAAAGAAAACCCCCACCCCCACCCCTCACAATCGACCTCCCTCCTCCATCCTCCCCATCTTCATCTTCTTCCTCTATCTTCCTCTTCTTCCTCCATCTTCATCTTCATCTTTCTAATCCTTACTCATAAAACCAAGATGAATATCAAATCAAGTTGAAAAAGAAAACATATTTGCAGTTTTCCACCACAGCGGCGGCGGCGGCGGCGGCAGTTTTCCACCACAGCAATATATTGCGGATCCGGGTCATTGTCGGAGGAGGAGGTTATGTATATGAGGGCTAATTATGAATGCGTGACAGGGAGTGACGATTCGGAGTCTTTCCATTTGATCAACCCGGATGATGGGCCAGGTCAAGAACTCAGCTTTTTCTTGCTAAGAACTCAGTGATATGAGGAGTGTTGTTTATTTATTTTTACTTTCTTTTTAGGGGACAGAGGCAAGAATCTGAAAAATATATTGCCGCCGCCGCCGCTGTGGTGGAAAACTGCAAATATGTTTTTTTTTTCAACTTGATTTGATATTCATCTTGGTTTTATGAGTAAGGATTAGAAAGATGAAGATGAAGATGGAGGAAGAAGAGGAAGATAGAGGAAGAAGATGAAGATGGGGAGGATGGGGGAGGGAGGTCGATTGTGGGGGGTGGGGTGGGGGTGGGCGTTTTCTTTTTATTTTTAAATTATTTTTTCTATAAACTTTTAAAAAATAAATGAAGATTGCCTTTATGACGTCAGCATAGATGCCAGATGTCTATTAACCCTATAAGTCTGGATGGCAAGTGTGTTTCATGAAACATGGGATGCTACTTAAAACTTGGTGGAAAAGAATGGATACCAGGTGCAATTAACTCTTTTTCTTTAAATATTCTTTTCGACAAAATTTTTTTAAATTACGTTTTATTTTTTTTATTATTTTAAGGCATGATTTCCATTTCCAATAGGGTCAAAAAAATGTTCTTCTTTGACTTTGGAATATGATTGAATAAAGCAGAATAACTTATTAAATTGGCTGCGCTTCTTATATTATGAAGTAGCAGTTGATCGACACAGCTTGACGTAATTCGTTATAGGTCATTGGAAAACAACCTGTGTGTTTCTAACACATGGGTACATTTGCGTACATCAAACGTCCAATACCACGTCTCTAAAGCAATATTGTGATATTGTTATTATAGTATTATTTTAAGGGATGCAAGAAAGTATGTTATTCTGCCGAAAAATATTGTTACCGTCGTTGATAAGTCAAATGTGACAATATTATTAAGACAAATTATGATGTTGTTCTTTAAGTTACTTATTTTTGTTTAAAAAAGTTATTTATTTTGTGTCAAAAGAAGTTAAAACGAGTATAATATTAAATATTTTATATTAATGTTAAATTAAAACAAGTAGGATATTTGTATATTGTTACATGAAATTTGTTAAAATCAATTGACTTAAACAAACAAAAGTAAACATGGTTTGAAATGGTTCAAATTATGACTATAATCCTAAGACCTTCCATGTTTCACCACAACTCCAAAAACTCATTTGTACTGACCCTTCACTTGGCTTGGCATACGACAGAAGTAGGGGGTAGTTATCTAGGTCCATCAGTCCCAAAACGTAGTCCAGATGATATTTGGATTAATAATTGCTCTCAAATTATCTAGGTCCATCAGAAAAAGCAACAGTTTTGTTGGATTACATATTTTGGACTGACATTTTGTGAATAAAAATCGATCATTTCTTCCGCAAAAACTCATCCGTACTTGCAAAAATCATCAAATTTATTGGGATTAATTAGCTAACTATAGTATTAACCAATATTTTGAAACTCAAGTAGAATGGCCTGCCTACTCAAAAAAATTGTAATATGGCGTGCAAAAATTAATAAGTCCTTGTTCTTATTTAACTGCGATTTGGCTATCTTTGGAAAGAGGCGTATATATATATATGTATATGTATATATATATATATCATCATCCGAACCCATCCCAACGACAGCAAAAGCTATCGTTAGACTCTGAGGAGGGTAAGTGGTAGGCAGACAATACCTCTATCCCAGAGGATAGAGAGTCTGAGACCCCGGCTCATATATATATATATGTATGTATATTTGTTTTTTTGAAAAAAGATATTTTATTAAATGAGAAAAAAACCTCACTTATGGTGGAGGAAAACCTTATTACAAACGTCAAAATATGTGAATAAATACAATAACGAGGTAATGATAACATATCTCCAGTCGTATATGATATGCCGCATTAAAACCTTGCCAGGAAAAACCACCCTTGTGGATAAAACCCTGGCGAATGAAAAAGCGTACATATTTATACAGCCGTCATTGATATGTGTATAATCTAATGTAGAGTACAAATGTGTGGTTGCTGCAGTTGGAGGTGCATGCGTTGGTCGCCAGTGGAAGCCATGGAAGTCCTTGTGTGACTTGTTCTTATCCAGGAGATGCCATACCTCGGGAAAAATCCATAAAGAAATTATATCGGCAATAGTGAACATCCAAAGAAAACAGAAGAGAAATGTCAGACACGTACCGACATCGCCTTGGCATGGTCGGTGCCAAGGCGACAAATGTGTAGATAGTCGCTGAAAGTGATATGTCGCGTAATCCATCAACGTTGTATAGCAGCATTTTGCCACAAGTTTGTATACTCCAAACCATGCGAGGGGAAGCATAAAGAGGCAGTTACGAATCAAGATGTAATAGGCTAAGAGATATGTGAAAAGATAGTAATACGTACCAAGCCTGCCTGAATCCCGTAGGATACAGGCAGGGAGAGGTATAGAATGCCAATCCATGTGGAAGACTATAATATATTAAACAACACGCAAGTGAACGGATGAAAGATCCAACATGACCGCAGCGCGCACCAATGAAGGAAGAGTTTGTGATGTATAATGATGTGTGATGGGGTCCAACATTGCATGTTGAGATAAATAATGAGCCGCCATATTTGGCTCTCGGTAGATATGATGATAATTAAGTCGGTGGAGATATATCAGGGTTTGAAGTAGTCTGAGATAATAATTTCCTTGGACGAGTTGCGGGTTGGACAGCCGAGAAATCATTTGAGCACAATCCGATTCCAAAGCGATGTTGCGATGTAGAGAGAGAAAGTATAAAAGACCAAAAAGTGCCGCTTGAATTTCCGCATTGAGCGGTGAAGCTAGGGGCAGCCGGAAAGAAATTGCTCCCACACAGCGTCCCATGTGATCTCGTAATATTGCACCCCCTGCTGCATATTGTCTGCCTACTGCCGCATCTGTATTTAATTTCAGTCGCCCTGATGGTGGACACAACCGGCGAATCAGCGTAGGCCGCGGAAGTTTCAATGATGGCAGCCAAGAGAAATATAGTCGAGGATCAGCAGCAAGTTTAGTGCCTGGTATGGATTTACACCAAATGGCAATGTCATATCGGACGGAGGCCTGAAGGGATGTCAGCGTAATATTCGTTTGCTCACCATAAACCAAAGATGTATATACACGCCATATATTGTACAAAATAATTCCCGGAATGATGATTTTGAAAACTCCAATAAGAGATGTAAATGAGGAACGATACCACCAAGCAAGTATGTATTGACGCAGGTGTAAAGATGATGGTAGGGGACAATGCAATTCAGCAGCATAGTAATTCCATAAGTGTTGCGCTAATGGACAGAAGATGTAAATATGATCCACTGTCGCTGACTGTTGCTTACAGAATGGGCATTGAGTTGGTTGTGAAGTAATGTATCTGCCAATATAATCCTCGAATGGGAGTGCCGAGTGGAAAAGACGCCATAAGAAGATTTTAACAACTGGGGCATGCTGCTTATACCAAATAAACTTTGCCGAGAGAAGCTTTGGATGAGGCACGCGACAAACATCATATGCGCTGCGTAATGTAAATTCTCCGGTTGGTGTGTGTATCCATGCGAGATGTCCGTCATTACCCGCAGACTGAGAGAGGCAGAAAGAGTGTATACGACAAATAAGTTTCCAGATTGGTGAATCTGGCAAACGTGGTAAATAATCTCCCCGAATACCATATTTCGCCTGCATATATTTACTCCAAAGTGTAGACTGCTGCTGATATGTCCACCAAATACGGCATTGATATGCTTGCTGCAACTTGTTTAGGTCCCGAATCCCTAAACCACCTTCCTCCTGAGGCGCACAGATTGCATTCCATGAGACCCAGTGGTATCGTGGACCCCAATAAAAGGAAGCCATTTTCCGATGTATGATCTGAATAATTGATTTAGGCAGTCCACCAGATGCAAGTATATGTAGAGGCAAGGCATATATGACAGAGCCTAATAAAACTAAACGACCAGCAGATGAAAGCAGGCGAGAGTGCCATCCATGGAGCCTATCATCAATATGCTGCAATAAAGAAACACAATATCTAGCGCGGTAAATACCTTTATGTAAGTATGAGCCAAGGTATTTAAACGGTAATGAAGAACATTTCATATGAATAATGTCTTCCAAATTCCTTTGTTGTCTGGAAGACATATTAGCAGATGGAATCATACTGCTTTTTTGGAAATTTACTTTTTGTCCTGAAGCAGTTTCATATTGAGTGAGGAAGTCATGAAACCGTCTGAGGTTATGCTGTGTACCCCGTAAAAATATCAATAAGTCATCTGCATATGCCAAATGTGTTATAGTAAATGGTATGCGGCCTAAACGAAACGGTTGTAGGTACCCTGTGGCTGTTAAGGCCTTCAATCCTCTGCTGAATCCTTCTGAAGATAAAATAAACAATAACGGAGATAGAGGATCCCCTTGCTTTACACCTCGATATGGCCTAAATGATGAGGATGGTTGCCCGTTAATGAGGACTGCTAACGTGGTTGCGCGCAAGTGATTAAGAATAATTCGTATGAAAAAATCAGAGAATCCGAAAGAGCTCAATAATTTTTCCAAGTATTCCCAACTGACTCTGTCAAATGCTTTCATCATATCTAGTTTCAAGCATACCTGTGAACCACCCTTATCCAGCATATGTATCATTTCCCGAGCCAGAAGAACTTGCGTTGAGATGTCAGAGCCTGGGAGAAAACCGGTTTGCTCCGGAGAGATTAACCGTGAAAGGATAGTGCCCAATCTGCTAGCAATGATACGGGTACACACTTTACTCAGAAAATTAGTCAAACAGATTGGTCTGAAATCACTGAATGTAGCAGGAGATTGCTTCTTAGGAATCAGTGTGATTAACGCAGAAGCCATCACTCGAGGCTGTAGGATACCCAGGAAAAATTCTTGTACTGCTTTTACCACGTCAGTATGTATGATTGGCCAACATGATCTATAAAACTGCCCATTAAAACCGTCAGGGCCGGCTGCACTAGTAGGATCTAAATGCCAAACTGCCTCTTTGATTTCTGGTTCCATGGGTAATAGCGTGAGTTGCATATTATCCTCCGAAGACACCACCCGTGGAATGTGACAGAGAATGTCCTCATAAGAATGTGTGGGCTCACGGGCAAATAGTGTTTTGTAAAAAGATACTGCTTCAGTCATAATGTCATTTTGTGTTGTATACAGAACTCCATTAGCATTATGAATTTGTTGTATGCGTAACTGCAAGCGTTTTCCTTTGACAATAGAATGGAAATAATGTGTATTCGCATCACCCTCCTGTAACCATCTGACCCGAGATTTTTGCTTCCAAAACTGTAATTCATATGAGGATGCTTGAAGATAGTCAGCTTTTGCTTTATGATATAGAATTCTGTTTGATTCAGTAGGGGACTCATCCCAGACTCGTTCTGCATGTGAAAGGGTCAATTCTGCCTGCTGAACATTGGAAAAAATATTACCAAAGATCTCTTTATTCCATCGTTGAATGTCGCGCTTTAAACTGGATAATTTAGAGTAAAAACCATACATGCCTCCCGTTGTAGGATAACTCGCCCAAGCATTATTGACATACTTTTGAAAGTCCGGATGGAGCAACCATGAATCCAAGAAACGAAATGGACGACGTCCCGAGGACTGAGAGATACGACATTTAAATAACAAAGGGGTATGATCGGAGGTGATGCGCGGCAGATGAGTGAACTGAAGGTCCTCAAATGTATCCTGTAAAGCTGAATTTATAAATTACCAGTCCAATCGGCGACGTACTCTGCCTAGACCTCTTCCATCTGTCCAAGTAAACTTAGACCCAAGAAATTGTGGTGACATCAAACCGCACGACTCGATACAATCATTAAAATCTTGCAGAGCAGAGAGAGACGGATGTGATCGGCCTTCATGATCAGAAAGGCTGCGAAACGTATTAAAATCACCCCCAATAATCCAAGGAAGTGTGGATGTGTCTGAGAAGGTACATAAAGAGTGCCATAGCTCACGACGTTGCAAGATAGTATGCTTGCCATAAACTATAGACATGACAAAAGAATACTGCATTGGCCGAAATTGTAATGTAAAATGGAGCACTTGATCATCATCCTGCACTGAAATCAACTGGAAATCTGTGTCACGCCAAAAGACCCAGATTCGTTCTGACTTAGATGCAAAAGAATTTGAAATACCAAAATCTAAAGCATAGCGAGTAATATTGACAGGTGAATGTTTTGGCTCTATCAAAGCAAGAAAATTTAGACGTGCTCACGAATTAACTGATGCAATCGAGGGAGCGAGGCACGCATGCCCCTTATGTTCCATATCATTATATTCATTGAGAAAGAGTAGTGTTACTTCCCTGAATGGCGTGAGACGCACTGCGTGTGAGCACAGTAGATGGAGGTAAGGGAGGAAGATCCTTTCTGGAGCGACGTTGTCTACGTGGAACAACAGGAATAAATGCTGCTGAGTCGTCTGTGTCCTGCAATCGTGAGATAAGGGTATCCGGATCTGGAGTTGGATCCATATGCTGCATACGACGGACAACCTCATCTGGGACTGTCGGAATAACAAAAGGTGGTTCCGCAGGTGGTAGATCCGTATCTGAAGCATGACCTATATCATCAATCTCCGACGAATTTGGCAAATGCGAAACAACTGCAGTGTCAGGCACGGTAAACTGGACCTCAGCTGGTTCATTGATGAGTTCAGTTGGAGGTGACGATACAGTGGGTATTGGCGCGTCCACTGAAGCCGGTGGAATTGTTTCCGATGGTTTCTTTTTGATTGGAGTCCAACGTTGTAGAGGACGGCGTGGAGGTGGCGGAGGTGGGGGAGGTGGTACCGTAGACGACTTTTGGGGCGGACATGAGGATGCAATATGTCCTAAACGTCTGCATGTTGTACAAAATAATGTCAAGTCCTCATATTCGACAGCTTGCAGAATAAACCGATTTTTTGCCTGCAAATATATTTTCCTGGGTAACTCTTGAGAAACATCAACTTCTACACAAATACGAGCAACTGATGGGCGCAGTCCATCAGTCGTAGCAATATCGAGTTTAAGAGGGGTGCCAATTGGTCGAACTATCTCAAATAATGCCTCTTTACGATGAAGATGAACAGGTAAACCAGGCAGAGCAATCCAGACAGGAACAATAGGTACATCCGTAGTCGGATCAAAGTCAACAGTCCATTTCGTAATTCGCATATGGCAGCCGGATATATGCCAGGATCGACGATAAAAGCAATGCAAATAATCCGCCTCATTTTGGAATTTTAGTAGGACATGTGTTTGATCAATTAGGGTAATCCGGAGATCTTGATGAAAGCCAATTTTTTCAAAAACATCACGTATGACCTTCAATGGAGGTCTGCCATACCAGAAGGTACCAACCAATGCATATTTGAAAGGAGCAGCAAGAGCATCAATTTCCGAATCCAAGAAAGATATTAAAGGGATACCTTTGTATCGTGATACTGTCTTCGGTGAGATGTTAATTTTTTCAGCGGAGGATGCACCAGTAACAATGGCCGCAAATGATGGTGTCGGATTGTCCATGATCAGAATGACAACAGCGAATGTACAGCGGTGTACAATGGGGATCGTTTCGGCGGAGGAATAGAACAGCGGCGGGCGGCGAGAGCCGCCGAAGAGCGGACGTGGCGGAGGCCGGTATCGCGATCAAATCGCCAGAGCGTTAGCGTTTTTGTATATATATATATGTATATGTATATATATATGTACATGTATATATATATGTATATGTATATAGACATACACAAGACACAAGACACATAATATGCACAAATATGCGCGCACACACACACATATACATGCACACATATAATTTTAGCATAAAATAATGAAAATATGTATAAAAATATATTAGCTTGTATTAGAAAAGCAATTAAAACGACTAAAAAAATAACATATTGAATACTTCATACTATTTATAGTGATAAATTAGTGCATTAACTTTAATTGATTCGTAAAATTCAGCAAAACTTAATTCAGCTAACTTTATAAAAAAAAAAGGAAAAATCATCAATATAAAATATGCTCCCAAAAAGTTTTAGAATACACTTGGATGAATTACTCGGCGCAAATTGGTGGTCGTCGGAAAAGACAAAGATAGAAAAGATCTTAAATTCATTTGTGCATGACTACATCCAGGTCCGAGCAAATGTGAAGTGCTTGATTAGGATGCCGTCACAATATACAATCATAAAAATCTAAGACAATTACTAACATATTGCCCACAACCGATAATGCCCGTCGTACATTCTGTTTCTAAAAAGAGTCAAAGCAATACTGGAGATGGGGCTCCCAAGGCAAATGTACCATCGAAGAAATTATGGAACTGGTAAAAAGGCTCGCTAGTTGAAGTGTAATTATAACAAGAAAGTTGTTATAATTGAATCTTGCTCTATATTTGAAATATGAATAATGCTCCATATTTGAAGTGTGAATAAATGGTGGGCTTCAAAACCCTATTGTAGATAACGATTGTATGAGAATTGTATTATATGACAACTATTATACTTGTATGCTCCTGATCCTAACGTTAAGCTAACCCCAGCCTAACTCTAATCCTTAATCATGGATTTAGTCCTTCGAAAAAAATAGATACCCAACTTAAAAAACAAAACAATATAGTCATTGAATAGTAATTAATGAAAATAAACATTACATAGAAATACTCATTGTAACAAGAACTTGAAAAGATACTAAAAAATTACATAGAAACATAACGACACTACTAATTACTTCGAAGCTGCGCTGCACTGGGAGAAGTGTTACGGTTGTGACATGTTTAGTGGCATACACCACATGTTTGCATATAGGTGTGGTCTATGTTACCGTGAATCCAAGTTGATTTAGGCACACACGTTTACATTTTCTATGAACAGGGCTAGCTTCAAGCCAGAATGGCGGTGGAGGCCAGTATGCAAAGTGTTGCAATGGATGAAACGAACTATTGTAGGTGCTTATCATCACTTGACATGAGGAGAAAGAAGCAACCAACTCTGCTACCATATTGTTCACATATTTATGTACTTGCATAGTGTGTGAACAAGGTCTGTGGTGAGGCTGAAATTTACCACAAGTGCAAGCTTTTCAAGCAGATTGACAATATAATGCCCGCTTCCGAACCCTAACATCGGGAACAGTGCACCTGTTGTAGTCTACTATGAGAACTACAAGGCGTTGTTCAAACTTCTTACACGTCAGAAATAATGTACAAATTTTTCGCAGAAACGATAATTAAAATTAAAAATTCAATTTGTAAATAATCCCAAGGCAAAAATAATTGAAATGTTTAGGGCTGACAAAACCCAATACATCAAATGAAGTCTAACTGTCGGGTAAAAACGAAATAAATGTGTAATCCATCAAGTCCCCAAAATATCTCACAAAGCTCACTCGCCCCAGCTAGCGTAGTCGGACTCGTCCTTTACGAAGATATATTCGAACTCGGGCTCACTTGTGGAAGGATTAGTAGTAGGGGTGAGTGATTGAGAAATCACCCGTAGGTTACCCGTCTTTTCCGAGAAAGAAACCATACTTACAATAAATATACAAAACGTAAGGCAAATAACACATACCTGATTCGATCGCAAAGTAAACATACAATAAACACATATAATATATCGTCACATATTCATATGCAATGATCCAATCACATCATATCACACGTCATGCTCTATCTATCGATGGTTTGCAATGCATGTCCCGGGGTCCTATCACATGGTTTGTAACGTGGAAAGCGCACACGCTCCATATCGTGGAGTCAGCGCACACGCTCTGTATCGTGGAGTCAATATAGATCCCGCTTCGTATCATGGAGTCACTCGTCCCAAAGGGATGCATGTGCCATGAATGCTGCACACTTTCATACTTCTTTTTCTCCTATGTTGCATGTTTCGTTCTATATTACGTGTTACCTATATTGCGCAGTTACCCTATATTGTGTGGGGTTCATTGCTGTATTTTTTCTTCTACCGTTATTTATCTTTCTAGACTTTATTTTAGGTTTTTACACTTTATTTTATCTTTCTGAGGCTTTCAAACACTTCATTCTTTTATTTGTTTATTTTTATCTCCCCCTACCATTTTTTCTCTTACTTTAATTTTCTTTCTTCCCTCTCCTTTTTCTCCTCTTTTTTTCATGCTGCCCATTCTTTTTTTTAAATTTATTTTATTTTAATTAATAGGTCTCCAAAATTCTTATTTATTAATTAATATTAATATTATATTAATCCTTTTATTTATTTTTATTGTTAATTTTATTCTTATTTTTTTCATAATCCAGGTCCTCTTTTCTTTTCGGCCCCCTTTTTTTTCCTTAGACTGTAGCTCGTCCTGAACTGGGGTTGGCCACCTGAAACTTCTTTTTTTATATCTCGCCTTGCCCAGGTCCTCGGGCCCAGCCCAAAATTGAGCTGACCTGAAGCCGGGTTAGCATGGATTGTACCCGGTTAGGCCTAGTCGGGTTTGCCAAGTTCACCGCAGAATTAACAAATCTTTTCTTTTAAAAAAATCAGCTCAGGCCGGCCCAAATTTTCAGACCAGGCCAGGCTGACCTGGTCCAGTCCACTCCGTAGGTTAGCTGTCTAATCCGGTCAGCAGTCTGGGTCAACTTGATCCGACCCGCTGACATGGAATTTAATATTATTTTATTTTATTTTTTAATTTTTTTCTTTATTTCCTTAAATTCTATTTTTCTTCTAACCTCAATAAAATCTTCAATTTAACTCCGAATTGACCCAAACCGATTCCATTTGACTCCTTTAACATCTTGCACACACTGCACCGCCATTAGGGGCCGCATATGGGCCTCACTTGCCATCCCTGAGACGCACGCATGACACACACGCGTCGCTGTCCACAATCCACACCATTACACACATATATTCACACATACCAACATCATATAAGTCATGCATACGAAAGCATATAAACATAAAACATAGAAATTTATTGCAAGTACAGCCCAACGCACAAGGTGCAGACAATTCGAGAAGAGGGAAAGGTAACCTATCTTTTTGGACGAATTAATTCCTACGTGTTTTCTTCTTTATTTTTTTCCTAGGTGCTGGCCAAAATCTTCTTGGTGTAGGCAGGAGGGTTTATGCCTCAGTTTATATATATATGTATGAAAATATGGGGTTTAGGGTTTTATGGGGCAAAAACCCCTTTTCCCCACCACTTGGGTAGTGGTGCCGCTGGGGAGAAATTTTTGGGGCTGCTACCGAGTTGGGCAGCCGGGGAAGGGGGGGTTAGGGTAGACAAATTGTAGGTTTTGTATTTTTGGTTTAGGGTATATTTATAGACAGATGTATATGTGGTTTCCTAGTAGATTTAGAAAATATCTATACAGCTTAATCTCTTATTTAACTCTATCCACTAATTTTCTAATTCGATCCAAATACTATTAAACTTTTATATAGATCTCAATTTATTTCATTTTCCTATTGCATTATTATTTATTTATTTTTTCTACTTCTAAATTTGTTTACACCCGAAAAAGGGCGGGATGTAACATTCCTCCCTCCTTACGAAACTTGTGTATCTTGTGATTAATAACTTAGTTAAGTTCTGCCTAATCCGTTCATCTAGTATATGATATGAATATCATTATGTCAACCGTACTCTTAGATGGTCAACCTTCTAATTTCACTTGCACCCCTTAACGTGTGTCATTTGACTAATATAATGGTAATCTACGATTTCGAATTCTTAAACTAATCATATATGATTCACCTATAGATATATAACCAACTAAATATCGATTTAGTACTCCAATGTGCTAACCATCACTCTTCTTTAACATTGAACATAGTTCTTAAAGTTGATTCTTATACTTACGAACTAGCTCTATAACTATGCCCGTACTCTTTCAACGATATCATCAGCAACCTAGTACATGAAATATATGTATGGACATGTTTTTCTTCAAATAAAGCGTAACTTATGTGGCTATAATTTGAATATAACTTTAGTTGTTTGAAATAATATCATTCTATTTTTGTACCCAAGAACCAATTAATATATACTTGTTTTCGTAAAGCGGTTCTCAAGTGACCTAAAAATAATGATATAACTTGTTTGTAAAAGTAGTTTGGTAAAACCGCATTAAAATAATTGAAAAACTTAGCAATGTAAAGTTTTATAAAACGATTTGTATATGGTACCTTTCGTTTTCTAAAAGAAGTATATATTTTGAAAGCTACCTTTTGGCTTCACAAAAGTTAAGTATGTTCATCGCAAGCAAATAAATAGCTTCAAAAACACTTTAGCGGATAAATTTCTTGTGGTGTCGATAGTCGTCTAGTGAAATTAATTTTGTCTAAAATAGGTGTAACAAAAACGAAATTGTGTAAGAAATATATATAAACATATCGGTTTTGAAAGAACATCAATATTTCAAAAATATTTCCCTTTTTAAGGTTGTCAAAAGATTTGAAATTCTATTATGCCGACATACAAGTACAAACAAGAATTAGCCTTATAAAGTTTAGTAGACTATATAAAAAAATGAGACTCTTAAGGTATTTTCAAAAACATTATCATTAAGAATATATCTATTTTTCAGATGTGTCGGGGGTAGTCGAAATTTCCTTAGGTTGACATACAAATTTGGAAAGAAAGTATAGTCTTGTGAAGTTAGTAGACTATATAAATAAACGGACTAGTTGAAATACTTAGAGGCAAAATCTTTGAAAAACCTTTCAAATATAGCATATATCTTGGTATATGTGCTTATATGAAAACAGTTAGATATTAGAAAATGCTAGTCCAATAATTTCTATTATTTCTATATTCCATCCTTATTTTCAGATAAAGATCTCCGGTGTACATTTTCCTATAAGTCTAACATTTTTCTACTCATGATAAAATCGTTAACTTAAATTTGTTCAATCTTAGCATGACACACTAATTATTGATCGGCTTAAGGGGTTCTAATTCACCATGCTTCTGCCAGCCACACTGACCAACTGTACCTCTTTACTTGGTTATTTGAACTGCTAATTTTAACCTATATCACATGAAAGGCAACCACTACTTGTTCATACCTGTTCTATTTCAATTCAAGCTAAATATCTCGATGTCAACACTTAACCGACGATTTTGTAGTGATATATCATTCTGCTACATTTACTAAGTTTGTAGCGCCCCGACCCGGACAGCGGAATCCGAATCGGTGCACCCGTCGTAGCTTACTGAGAAGACTACAAGACGTCTCATCTCTCGAATACACATCATCAATGACGTTAGAGAAATAAGTGCGGAAACATGTATCTAATGAATCTCAACCATCAATTCGTACATCGGATGATAATAAAATCTCAAAAGGGTAGTCACGGTAGTAACAAACTATATTCTCAAGTGAACGAAAGAAACTGGAATAAATAACAACTGTCCCAACTATCTCCCAATCAGTCTCTAAGCATCCCACGGTAGTAACAAACTATATTCTCAAGTGAACGAAAGAAACTGGAATAAATAACAACTGTCCCAACTATCTCCCAATCAGTCTCTAAGCATCCCATTCGGCCCACTCGCCGTCGTCCTCTATGAAGATCATGTCATAACTAGGCTCATCTGCAAAATAAGGTAGTACCCTTAGCGAAAAACGCTAGCAAGTAACCCGCTTATAAGACATACGAGATCAACACATGGCGAGACATGAGTAATACATAATTCAAGGGAAATGGGGCACATGTCTTGTATACTTTCAAGAGCATAGATTTAACAATACAAGGACATGAAACAGTAATTCATAACCATTAATAATTAACGATCATTCAAGTCACATAGCAATCATCCCAACTAACTCACGTGATGCATGACAATATGCACTACACTACACAGTCACAAATGCATGAGCAATTTCTTTTCAAAACAGTGCAATGCATGTCACAATGTCCGGTCACATAACTTTATACCTTGTAATGCACATCGGCTTATATTTCCATCCCGATTAACATTACAGACAACTTTATACCCTGTAACGCACCACGGCTTATATTTCCATCCCGTGTAACGTTACAGACACCTTTATACCCTGTAATGCACCTCGGCTTATATTTCCATCCCGATTAACATTACAGACAACTTTATACCCTGTAACGCACTGTGGCTTATATTTCTATCCCGTGTAACGTTACATCCAATTTCGCAAACTTTATGCCCTGTGCCGAAGCACAGCTCTTTTCAAAACAATATGCAAATGCAAGTGCCATGATGCAAGGCTTCTCATTTCAATCACATTCTTTTACCACGTACTTCAAATCACGTTCACATATCAATCAGTCACACGAAGTTCATCTCACTCACACACTCGAGCTTATTCTTCATGACAGTCGACATCACCTAAACATTGATTCTAGAACTCAAAGGCTGCTGTAAGAAACCCTCACATTCTCTTTTGAACTCTGTAAAACCTCACACGTTCATTCCTAACCCCTTAGGACATTCACATTGAAATCCGATGCGAATACCCTACGAAATCTCCATATTTGATTTACCATCCTAAGTCGTGTTCCCAAGACTTAGACTAACCTCAATCATGTCCTAAGAAGTCCCTAAGGTCACCCAAGAGGGTCCCCTAGCTTCCCTCTTTCTTCCCTTACTTTCCCACAAAACTGGTTGACGTCATACCCTGACGTCGATCGATCGACGTACGTCATACCCTGACGTCGATCGATCGACGTCCATCTGAGGCACGTCGATCTCTCACTCAATATACGTCGATCGATCGACGTCCTTCTGAGGCACGTCGATCTCTCACTCATCCTACGTCGATCGATCTACGTCCTTCTGAGGCACGTCATTCCCTCACTTACTAAACGTCGATCGATCAACGTACGTCATACCCTGACGTCGATCGATCGACGTCCCCGTTCCAGAACTCCATTCTGCAGTTTTCTGCAGAAACTGCAGAAATAACCCCCAATTCGATCCCAACTTCCTTCGAAACCATTCCAAGCCTAGTCTCCACTATCAATCCATCCTTAATTCATCCAAGACAACACCTTTAATATACGATTCACAGATTCAAGCCTAGCACTCAAGTAATCATCAAATCAAGCCCAAAAATCTAATCTTTTCACATAAACAACAAAAACAACAATGATTTCAACATATAATGGCCAAAATCCGAAACCAAAACATATAAAGCACATATAGCTTCACCGAAAGAAATTACTGCATGGTGTTCCAATTTTGATATCAAAAATAGGCCTTTTTCCTTTGCAAAACGTAAGGACTTATAAGAAACTTACTTGCCTTTGATTACTCGAAAACGGATTAGAAACGAACGAAGATTGGACCAATTCCTAGAGGATGTCTTCCTCTCTTACTCCTTGAAGGAAACAGCTAGGGTTTGGGGAATGGGGGAGCGACGTCTGTTGTGAGGGAGGAGGAAAAACTGACGCTTGTCAGTTTTTGTATGGACAGGGGAAAATTTGGAGTTTCTAAATTATATCCTATTTTCTTATTTATCTTAAAGGATAAAATTCTAATATTCAATTTTAAAATTAAATGCTAATTAATTCTATATTTAATCCTCTCAATTAATTATCATACTTAATTCTAAATTCATTATCATTATTTGCCCTTAATCACCTTTAATTCTTGTTTTATCCCGTAATTACTCTACAGAGGGTGCGGGGCGTAACATTCCACCCCCCTTACAAAAAGTTTCATCCTCGAAACTTGTGCGTTACGGAATCAATGACTTAGTATAGCCCCTCATAATTTATTTACTTAGATCATGACCGAAATTAGTATCCCATGCGTATTTCGTTATGGTACCCATTTCCCTTCCTCGGTACAGGACTAAGTTCTCAAATCATTCAGTGTGTATACACACAATTTACTCTTTAAATCCATTGTCCTCCGTCTGATAGATCGTAACCTATTCTTGTATAGTTCTCGAACCAACCTTAAGGGTAACGTCAATATACTCGCTTCATGACTTAATCGTCGGTCTATATCGTACTTATATTTGCCATCCTGACCAACCCTCTAAAATCAGTTCTTAAGTGTATTACAATCTTTAACTTAACGCCTTGCTCACAAGACTCATCCCTGAGGCCATATGTATTTTTCGAAATACGTTGTACTCTAGTACGATTTAATTTAGTCAATACTAACCTCCCTCAAGGTGATCTCGTCCTTATGAGATTCAATCCTTACTTAGTTCTCGATAATGAGTGATTACACTTCCACTTACACCACTTGATGTGTTTCACCCAACTTATTGCAACCTACAATACCAGATTCATAAACTTATCTCATATGATTTATCACTCAGATGCTCAACCATACTAACATCCTTGTGTATGCCAGGATGGTAATCGGTACCCCTCCTTAACACGACTAAGTCTTCAAAAGCAGTTCTTATATACTTACCAACCAGCTCTATGATCCTGCTCTTAATTTCTCAGAGACACCGTCATAAGCCTGGTATACGAAATATATGTATGGACATGCTTCCTTTTAAATACAATGTAGTTTAAGTGGCTATAATTCAAAATATAGCTTCAATTATTTATACAGTATCTCTAATTTTTTTTTGTAAACATGCGAGCTAAAGTATTATAAAATCGTTCTCGCAGGTGTTGTTTCGCGTGACCTCTTATAAAAGGAATGACTAACTTGTTCGCAAGAGTGTCTCAAACAAGGAAAAAAAATATATGAGTATAACCTACTCACAAAAGTGTTTCAAGTAAGACCTCCTTAAAACCATTTGGAACTTAACGACGTAAAGTTTTATAAAGCAATTTGGAAATGGCATATCTCTTTCTCTGAAAAATGTATATTTTGAAACTACTTTTGTTTTGCAAAATTAGGTAACTTCATTGCAAGCGGTTGATAATTCCAAAATTAAAATGCTTGCAATATCCATAGTCGACAACTCAAATTATTTTAACAAAATAAATATAGCTACGAAAATTTGTGGGATAATATAAGAAATATATATAGACATATTGCTCGTCAAATCATCAACATTTTAAAATGTATCTACTTTCAGAGTTGTCAGTAGTAGTTGAAATTCCATCAGGTTGAAATACGAATCCGGAAGAAAATATAGCATTGTTACGTTAGCAGACTGAATAAATAAACAAACTAGTTAAAATATTTAGAAAATTTGAGAAATCCTTAAAATATAGGGTATATCTTGGTGTACGTGCTCATGTATAAGTACTTAACCGTTTGAAAAAATATTTGTCCATACTTCGTATAATTTCTATAATCCACCCTTACGGTCAAGGATAAATCTACCTAAGTACCGTAACTTATAAGTCTAATGTTCGTCTACTCATGCTAACATTTTTAGCTGAGACTGTCCAATCCTAGCATGGCAAACTAAATATTACTCGTCTTAAGGTATTCTCGTTCACCGTACTTCCATGCGCCACCCTAATCCATTGCACTTCTTACTGGGTTGTTTTTAACTGCTAATGCTAATTCCGTTAAATCTCACCTGAAAAGCAATCATTACTTATCAAGCCTACCCGACTCAAGCCAAGTAACTCATTGTTTCTAGGGGTTCATCACTTAGCGAAAGATTTTGTGACACTTTATTGTTCCAAGGTGTATAATATAGTCGATTCTCGTATGTCGCTACCGATCAATATCGCTAATAACACTAATATGATCGGCATATTTTGGTAATTCTAAAATTGGCATCTTAATTGTAAACTATAAACTCCGTTGACAATATCTTTCACTAACTCTACTGATCATAAAGCTAATCGTTATTTAGTTTCTATCACCCCACTTTAAATCATTCCTTAGTATTTACTCTACTATTACAATTCATTTCTTAGTAGCTATGGTCCCAAATTAGTCCTAAGCCTGTTCTGATGATACCGTCCAAGTAAGAATATGGCCCTCCTTAATTTATCCTAATGGTGTCAAGTACCATGTTACAGTTATGGTAAGGCAGCCCGAGTTACTGCCTGACCCATTAATATGGACCTAATGCGCGTACTGGGTTATTCTGATTAACATCATAATTCATTCAAATCAATTATATAGTGTTCAACTAGGGTTACTAGGATCACGGCTTAGAGAGTTGTGATCAACCTTAGATAAGGGAGAATTGTATGAGGTATCTTAGATATACGTGTTTCCAAAACCGTTGGCCCTCTATAGTTTAGGATCATAACTTATCTCTAGGATCGTTCTTAGCATCATCATTCTTACCTCTAAGATCGCGTTTTATCTCCCAATCATAATTAGTACATAATCAACACCTATTACCAATTCCATACTTATGTCTAAAGTCAACTCGTAATCAAGAGCGTTACTTATGTCTAAGATCGTGACTTATGTTCAGAATCATCCTTATAACTGAGGTCAGTGCCTATGTTCATGATCATCGCCTTAAGTTCAAATCATCACTTAGGTCTAAGATTGTGTCTTAGGGGCAAAATCGTAAGTTATTTTCTAATATCAGGGCCTGGAGAAGCACGGCGTGCGATGGGGCCGTATCCTCAGAGTGGTTCCCTCAAAGGTTGGGACATGCACGCTTCGCATCTCCCCAGTGTAATACCTTATGTCGCGCCGAGGCGGTGGTAGAGGAGGGGGGTTGCTGACTTGTTGCTGCTGCTGAGCAACACTTTGCGCTATCACTGTGATAGCGTCTATCAGTGCCTGTGGTACTAACACTGGTGGTGGTGGAGGGTTCTCGTCCCCATTGCCACCGTTTCCTTGGTTACCTCTTCAGGGAGGCATTTTCTGCAAAATCAACGCTTATTAGCATTCAGCAATTCCAAAAGTAAATACTGAAGGCCCATATGCGTTGTACAAGGTGGAATTCGTACACTAAAATAAAATAACATTTGTTGATTAACTTTTATCGCGCTCGCACACACCCATCCCAATCAAACTTACATATAGGATCACATACTTAGACCTAAAGATCAACTTAGGGTCAAGATCATAACTTAAGACTCTACATGATATAACCTAGGTCTCCGAGGTAGATCTGAAGCCTAGGCTCTGATACCACCTGTAGCGCCCTGACCAGGACAGCGGAATCCAAACCGGTGCACCCGTCGTAGCTTACTGAGAAGACTACAAGACGTCTCATCTCTCGAATACACATCATCAATGACGTTAGAGAAATAAGTGCGGAAACATGTATCTAATGAATCTCAACCATCAATTCGTACATCGGATGATAATAAAATCTCAAAAGGGTAGTCACGGTAGTAACAAACTATATTCTCAAGTGAACGAAAGAAACTGGAATAAATAACAACTGTTCCAACTATCTCCCAATCAGTCTCTAAGCATCCCATTCGGCCCACTCGCCGTCGTCCTCTATGAAGATCATGTCATAACTAGGCTCATCTGCAAAATAAGGTAGTACCCTTAGCGAAAAACGCTAGCAAGTAACCCGCTTATAAGACATACGAGATCAACACATGGCGAGACATGAGTAATACATAATTCAAGGAAAATGGGGCACATGTCTTGTATACTTTTAAGAGCATAGATTTAACAATACAAGGACATAAAACGGTAATTCATAACCATTAACAATTATCGATCATTCAAGTCACATAGCAATCATCCCAACTGACTCACGTGATGCATGACAAAATATGCACTACGCTACACAGTCACAAATGCATGAGCAATTTCTTTTCAAAACAGTGCAATGCATGTCACAATGTCCGGTCACATAATTTTATACCCTGTAATGCACCTCGGCTTATATTTCCATCCCGATTAATATTACAGACAACTTTATACCCTGTAATGCACCACGGCTTATATTTCCATCCCGTGTAACGTTACAAGCAACTTTATACTCTGTAATGCACCTCGGCTTATATTTCCATCCCGATTAACACTACAGACAACTTTATACTTTGTAACGCACCACGGCTTATATTTCCATCCCGTGTAACGTTACAGCCAATTTCGCAAACTTTATGCCCTGTGCCGAAGCACAACTCTTTTCAAAACAATATGCAAATGCAAGTGCCATGATGCAAGACTTCTCATTTCAATCACATTCTTTTACCACATACTTCAAATCACGTTCACATATCAATCAGTCACACGAAGTTCATCTCACTCACACACTCGAGCTTATTCTTCATGACAGGTCGACATCACCTAAACATTGATTCTAGAACTCAAAGGCTGCTGTAAGAAACCCTCACATTCTTCTTTTGAACTCCGTAAAACCTCACACGTTCATTCTTAACCCCTTAGGTCATTCACGTTGAAATCTGATGCGAATACCCTACGAAATCTCCACATTTGATTTACCATCCTAAGTCGTGTTCCCAAGACTTAGACAAACCTCAATCATGTCCTAAGAAGTCCCTAAGGTCACCTAAGAGGGTCCCTAGCTTCCCTCTTTCTTCCCTTACTTTCCCACAAAACTGGTTGACGTCATACCCTGACGTCCATCTGAGGTACATCGATCTCTCACTCAATCTACGTCGATCGATCGACGTCCTTCTGAGGCACGTCGATCTCTCACTCATCCTACGTCGATCGATCTACGTCCTTCTGAGGCACGTCATCCCCTCACTTACTATACATCGATCGATCGACGTACGTCATACCCTGACGTCGATCGATCGACGTCCCCGTTCCAGAACTCCATTCTGCAGTTTTCTGCAGAAACTGCAGAAATAACCCCCAATTCGATCCCAACTTCCTTCAAAACCATTCCAAGCCTATTCTCCACTATCAATCCATCCTTAATTCACCCAAGACAACACCTTTAACATACGATTCACGGATTCAAGCCTAGCACTCAAGTAATCATCAAATCAAGCCCAAAAATCTAATCTTTTCACTCTCCCTCCCCTTCAACCGCAATTATCAACAAAGTAGGGTTCAAGGGATTGGGATTTACATGATCTCACATAAACAACAAAAACAATAATGATTTCAATATATAATGGCCAAAATCCGAAACCAAAACACATAAAGCACATATAGCTTCACTGAAAGAAATTACTGCATGGTGCTCCAATTTTGATATAAAAAATAGGCCTTTTTCCTTCGCAAAACGTAAGGACTTATAAGAAAGTTACTTGCCTTTGATTACTCAAAAACGGATTAGAAACGAACGAAGATTGGACCAATTCCTGGAGGATGTCTTCCTCTCTTACTCCTTGAAGGAAACGGCTAGGGTTTGGGGAATGGGGGAGCGATGTCTGTTGTGAGGGAGGAGGAAAAACTGACGCTTGTCAGTTTTTATATGGACAGGGGAAAATTTGGAGTTTCTAAATTATATCCTATTTTCTTATTTATCTTAAAGGATAAAATTCTAATATTCAATTTTAAAATTAAATGCTACTTAATTCTATATTTAATCCTCTCAATTAATTCTCATACTTAATTCTAAATTCATTATCATTATTTGCCCTTAATCACCTTTAATTCTCGTTTTATCCCGTAATTACTCTACGGAGGGTGGGGGCGTAACAATGTTAATGTGCACTTATCACAATTGATCAATATCCTTAGTAATACTAATATCTTTGACTTATTTTGATAACTCCAATTCACTATCTTAACCATAGACACTAAACTTCTTTGTACGATATCCTTCACTGAACTGTACTGATCATTGCGCTAAATTGTTACTTAGCTTCTATCATTTTACTATAAATCATTCGTTATTAACTACGATCTCAACTTAGACCTAGTCGCATCCTGACACTACGATCAAGTAGGGGAATGAACCCACTTCAGTTACCCTAAGGGTAGTAGGTCTCGTGCTGCAGTTATGGTAAGACAGCCCGAGTTACTGCCTGACCTATTCCAATATGTCACTAGCGTCTGTAGCAAGATACTCTGGTTAACATCGTGATTCTTACAAATTAATCATATAGTATTTAACTAGTATCACTAAGATCACGACTAAAGGGTTATGATTAAACTTAGATAAGGTAAAATTGTATGGCATAGCCTAGGTATACGTGTTGCTTAACCGATCAACTCCTTAACTTTAGGATCATAACTTCTTTCTAAGGTCATTCTTGGTATCATTATTTCTTAATTTAAGATCATGTCTTATTTCTAAAATCATGCTTAGAATATAATCAACACTTATGACTAAGATTAGTACTTATGTTTAAATCATCGCCTAATGCTCTGATCAACTCTTAATCGAAATCATCACTTATGTCTAAGATTGTGACTTAGGGACAAAATTGTAACTTAATTTCTAGGATCATGGCCTAAATCTATGTTTTCCACCGTGGATCTAGAGCCATGCCTGATGAATCGCACTGTTGGACACGTAATACTTCTAAACTCATCCCAAAATTAGGTTCAAGTGATCGAAGGTATCAGTTATGTCGTGCCACCACTCCTCCGCATCTCCGTGTAGAAGAATCTCAGGCCTGACTACGATGGTGGTGGAGGTGGTGTCGTGCCTGCTATTTCAGCAGCTGCTGTTGATGTACTAAGGTGTTGGTCATTGTGACTACAACATCTGCAAGTGCTTGGGGGAATAGCCCCTGATCCTGGTGGGTATCACCACCATTTCCTCCATTACTAGCTTGTTCACATCCTGGCGGTATCTTTTAGTATTTAGGACAACTGAGAGGCATTCTTATTTAATTCAGGCTAAGTTGGGGGGTATCTTGAGAATTTCTAACAACTTAGAGGTTGCATACCAATGTTCAGGGGTAAATCGGTAAATAGATACAGAAAACAAAATAACACCCTCACACCCCTTAACCCGATTATAACTTAAGTCTAAGATCATCTCTTAAGTCTACTTTATTCATTAAGGGTAAAATCGTCATTTTTCGAAAAAGATCATAGCTTATGTCTAAGTGATCTAGTTAATCCTATGTTTCCGAGGCTGATCTGGAGCCTCGGTCTGATACCACCTGTAGCACCCTGCTCCTGAACCCTAACATCGAAAACGGTGCACTTGTCATAGTCTACTACGAGAACTAAAAGGCGTTGTTCAAACTTCTTACACGTCAGAATAAATTAGAAATTTTTTGCGGAAACGATAATTACAATTAAAAATTCAATTTATAAATAATCCAAGTGCAAAAGTAATCGAAATGTTTAGGACTGACGAAACCAATACATCGAATAAAGTCTAACAGTTGGGTAAAAACGAAATAAATGCGTAATCCATCAAGTCCCCTAAAATATCTCGCAAAGCTCACTCGCCCCAGCTAGCGTAGTCGAACTCATCCTCTACGAAGATGTAATCAAACTCGGGCTCACCTGTGGAAGGATTAGTAGTATGAGTGAGAGATTGGGAAACCACTCGTAGGCTTTCTGTCTTTTCCCAGAAAGGAACCATACTTACAATAAATATACAAAACATAAATCAAATAACATATACCTGATCCGATCGCAAAGCAAAAATACAATAAACACATAATATATCGTCACATATTCATATGTAATGCGCAACTTCATGATGCATGCTCCTTCACACTACCGTGCCACACGCCCAATCACATCATATAACACGTCATGCTTTTTCAATCCATGGT
The DNA here is from genome assembly GCA_036186865.1 of Eustoma russellianum. NCBI lineage: Eukaryota > Viridiplantae > Streptophyta > Magnoliopsida > Gentianales > Gentianaceae > Eustoma > Eustoma russellianum. The sequence continues at coordinate 23,787,240 of AP025075.1, read as the reverse complement.
ATGCCATGCATGTCCCGGAGTCCTATCACATGCTCCGTAACGTGGAGTCAACGCACACACTCCGTATCGTGGAGTCAACGAAGATCCCGCTCCGTATCGTAGAGTCACTCACCCCGAAGGGATGCACATGCCATGAATGCTGCACACTTTCTCACTTCCTTTTCCTCCTATGTTGCATGCTCCGTTCTATATTGCGTATTACCTATATTCCGCAGTTACCTTATATTGCGTGGGATTCATTGCTGTATTTTATCTTCTACCGTTATTTTATCTTTCTAGACTTTATTTTAGGTTTCTACACTTTATTTTATTTTTGCCAGGCTTTCAAACACTTCATTTTTTTATTTATTTTTATCTTCCCTACCATTTTCTTTCTCTTGCTTTAATTTTCTTTTCTTCTCTCTCCTTTTCTCCCCTTTTTCGTGCTGTCCATTCTTTTTTAATTTTATTTTATTTTAATTAATAGGTTTCTAAATTTCTTATTTATTAATTAATATTAATATCATATTAATCCTTTTATTTTTTATTATTATTATTATTATTATTATTATTATTATTATTATTATTATTATTATTATTATTATTATTATTATTATTATTATTATTATTATTATTATTATTATTAATTATTTTTTCTTTATCTCCTTAGATTCTATTTTTCTTCTAACCTCAATAAAATCTTCAATTTAACTCCAAATTGATCCAAACCAATTTCATTTGACTCTGTTTAACATCATGCACACACTGCACCTATGCAATATATGCGTGACCTGCACGCGCCGCTAGGGGCCGCGCATGAGCCTCATGCGCCACCCTTGAAATGCGCATGTGACATACATGCGCCGTTGTCAACAATATTTTTCAATTTTTAGTTTAATTCCAACCTTATTTCCAGGCTATGTGACATATTTCTGAGGCTATTCATGAAATTGTTTATTTTTTAATATAAAAATCAATCATTTTCAAATAATTTCAAACCGCACGATCTACACCCTTACACACACTATATTAGCCGATACCAATATCATACAAGTCATGCATACGAAAGCATATAAACATAACATAGAAATTTATTACAAGTACAGCCCAACACACAAGGTGCGGGCAATCCGATAATAGAGGAAGATAACCTACCTTTTCAGGTGAATTAATTCCTACGCATTTCTTCTTCCTCTTTTTCCTAGATGCTGGACGAAATCTTCTTGGTGTAGGTGGGAGGGTTTGTGTCTCGGTTTATATATATGTATGAAAATATAGGGTTTAGGGTTTTACGGGGCAAAACTTCTTTTCTCCACCACTTAGGTGGTGGTGCTGTTAGGGAGAAATTTTTGGGGCTGCTGCTAAGTTGGGCAGTGGGGGGGGGGGGGGCCCTTATGGTAGACAAATTGTAGGTTTTGTATTTTTTGTCTAGGGTATATTTATAGAGTGATGCTTATGTGTTTTCGTAGTAGATTCAGGAAATATCTATAAAACTTAATCTATTATTTAACTTTATCCGCTAATTTCCTAATGCAATCCAAATACTACTAAACTTTTATCTAGATCTCAATTTATTTCATTTTCCTATTGCATTATTATTTATTTATTTTTTTTCTTCCTCTAAATTTCTTTACACCCTAAAAGGGGTGGGATGTAACTGACAGTATGTGAAACACCACCACCATTTGGCGTAAATCGAGTTACGACTTCACACATGCTTGCTCATCGATCGTAAGCCTGAACCCTTTGTTTTTCAGCATTGCTCTCTTCGTGAATAAATCGTTTTCTATACTTTCAGTGGCCATTTGTCCGTGGCTCTTATATGAGCAAGTGCTGCTTGGCGTTTCTCGTCAAACATCTTCACTGTTCCTCTATAAACTACTTGAACACAAGTAGTAACAGGTAAACATTTAGCCCCCTTGAGTACTTTGTTCCATTGACTTCCGACTACTTGGTTGTCATTATATATTAACTCCTGCCATCATCGTTGCACAATGTTCATATATCAAATAGAATTTGCACAGGGTAATCGTATGCATCTTTATTCAGTGTTTTTAGCTTCTCTGTACACTCCGCAAACTTGTGCACTTTGTGTTATGATGCAGCAAACTATAGAATAGTCCTCTCCTTATCAGAAAATTTACGTGTAAAAATTGATTGCATATGAATTCAACAATATATATGATCATACACTATTTATCAAACGTATAAATTGATTGTTTGAAAACTTATATGAAAAGTTCACTAGGATATGACAGAGGCGGTATCTATGACATGCATAAGGCGTTTGCTTTGTATGACCTGATCGAGTCATTGCTTGAAGACCAGTGGATCGGTTTCGAAATCACGCATGCATCTTTCATGTCACCGATTACATACTGCTGCATGTTCTTAAGCAACCATCCCCAATTTTGTTCGCTCTTCTCATCGCAATAGCATAAGCATGTTGAAATATGTAGTCAGCTGCATCAACCCCACTAGCAATCAATAATTTCTCGTTATGTTTTGCATACAAATATGTACCGTCAGTTGATATTAGAGTAGCACAATATGAAAACCAATAACCAAAGGTTCGAATGCCCAGAAAAATAACACCAAACACATTTGTATCAACAAAGCCCAGTTCTAGATCGTGCCTCTATTGGACAATGGTTCCTTCTTTTGATGCTTCAAGGGCAGCCATATAATGAGGAAACTCACGGAAGGATAAGTGCCAATCATTATACACCATTGTCATTGTTTTCTTTTTTTCCCTCAATGTTTTCTTGTAGTAGACTTCCACATTCAAGCCCCACTTTATAGTTTCTCGAACATCTTGTGTTCCGAAGTTCACATTATGGCTAATGTTTTCTCTACCATGTTTCAATCGATGTTCCTATGATCCGCTGTGATGTTTGCATTTGTGCAGCTATGACAATCATGGAATACGCTGACTTCCAAGTAATTATGCGTTTGTCTTAAACTTGCACGAAGACGTCATTGACAATGCTGTGTTTTCCAGTTTACAAACATAACCATACCAAAATTCCAGCAAACTAGACACCACTTTGTAGAACTACTTTTGCTTCATGTACCATAATTGCAAGACATGTTTCACTGCATCTTTGCTTTTGAACAACATATTCAACTCTAATTTATTTGGTCTACTTTCTCCCATAGTCGTTCTTTAATCCCACCCCTTTCATGAATTACAATGTCTTCTGGCTGGTCACAATCTTCAAGAAATAGAACGTTCCCATCAAGATGCGGGACTATTGACTCATACTCCTCTGGTTCGTCTTCCTCCCATTCAAGGTTCTCTAAACACACTTATTCTTCATCATCGTGCTCCTCATCATTTTTGTCATAGTCATCGTGAACATCGTCATAGTTGTTTTCTACTCCACTGGAATTTTTACCAGCATTCGTGACGAGTTGCACCCTTCTGCGTTGCTCCCAGTGTTACCCCTAGACTTCCCAACAATATCAACGTAATAGCCTGTGTTACTGCTCGCATTTGATGGATTTATTCCAGAGACACCACAAACGCTCACGTAAATCTCCACAACTAGAATATTCACACAACGAATCTAGATTCCAAGGCAAACTCGAGATCATCATCATTAGAAATACGAATAGCACTATAGAGGTATCCATTGGCAACTGGCGATGAAGGGACACGACAAACCAGATCAATCGTAGCCACATCTACATCCAGTTAGAGCTTTGTTTGACTTTTGAATTAAATACGATAATGAAATTGTACGCGACTCATTATTTGGTTGGATTCATACGTAACCAACTCCGTTGTGTTCTAATGACAATACTTTGCCTCCGAATACAACAAAATATCTTCTAGAATAAATTTCATTTGATACCTAACGGCTATAAATGTGGTAACTAATTATCTGTTCAGCTTAGACATATGTACAGTTAAGGTTCTAAGCTACTTAAGTTAATGAACTAACTAGTTCATTAAATGGAGACATATTTGGACAAAGCTTTATGGCAACAATTTGGAAATGGAAAGTCTCCTCCCCCATTTAGTCTTACACGCTATATATATATATATTCATTATTTTTTTAAAGGTACAATACACCTATATTTCGTCGTACTACCAACACGTTACATATATCACAAACGTACGTCAACGTTACACCACTATATACACCTTATATTTATGAGTATATTCAGGTCTTATATCATATGATATAAGTCATGGTGATGACAAAATTATAACGACACGTTACAAGGCTATAAACTGAAAACTGTCATATCGGGTGACTACCGAAACTTCACCGACGCGTCACGTACTTGCCATATAAAGATGGCCAGCCCATATAATTCAAAAATAGCCAAAAATTTCATGGCTCACATGTTTAAATCATCCACTAAAGCATTCCATGTTGGCACACACAAATCACCCACAATTTAGGTCAAATGTGTGGAAATTTCAAATTCAATTCTTTTAAGCACATGGGGCGCCTATACTATCATCCATTAGAGCTGAATATACACTTTATTTTATGATTATTATGTGTGACATAACATACATGACATGTGCAAGAAGTTTGAATTTAATCGGAGAAAAATCGCGTAACGACGAAAGTCGAAAATTTGTTTTTCTATGAACATACAACATGGAACATTTTTTTGGCATAGGTGTAACATGTATCTAGACACTTTTTACACATTCAAGACATGTTAAAGTGCTCGAGAAAATTAAAAATAGGACTGATTATAATTTACCATATATGTGTGAATATTGTGCATTATTTGACAAAGTTGACATAAAAGAATTCAGCACATGTGCTGCCTATTTCACACGCCTAGTTCAGCATTTTTGGAGCCTAGGTGGAGCTTATATGGAAATTTAATTGGTGGGAATAAGCCACACATGATTGTGTAGGACCTGGAAGGCACTACTAGAAGCGGGGGGATTGAATAGTGGGTGCGGAAAATTTGGTTTTTTAAAATGTTTTGATCCAAAAACCCAACTTCTGAAAACAGTTTCTGTTTTCAGGACCTGTTTGCAACGTTTGAAAAACTAGGTTACAGGCCTTCACAAATTCTGAAATTTGGAGAGATTGTAGTCTCAGATGTTCTGAGTATCTCTTAAAAATTTCAGATCAAAATTCAACCTTCAACCCTTTGAAAAATCGTTTGTGGTCAGATTGTGCAAATCTGACAGAACGGTAGTCTGATTTGAAAATTTATTCCGATTAAACCGTGGGTCCAAATGGTCTGAAAATTTAATGACAAACTCCTTACTAAATTTATTTAATTGGGTTGAAACAGTTTTAAAAAATTCGTTTGGGAAGTATGTCAAATACGTTCAAGTTCTCAACCTTTGCAAACCTGAAAATCAGATTGTACTAGTCTCAGAACTATTAATATTTGAATGACTTACTATTTTTAAGATTGCGATGAAATAGATGCAAAGTGAAGGAAACTGAAATTACTGTGCAGAAAAGTAGAGAACACAAAGAATTTTATACTGGTTCGGTTAAATCAACCTACTCCAGTCTTCGAGGACACCTTCCTAGGTTATCACTAAACAAAATAACACCTTACCACACATGTTTGATGGAGTTACACACAAAATCCAACCCTTTACAATCGAAACAAGCAATCACACTGATCATGAACCACCACCACCGAGCGGATGAAGGTTTGATCACACCTTGATCAACCTTTTACAATAATAGGGCGTGTATGGTGGTATGAATGAAGACTATTCAATATGTTTGAATATAGATACAATAGGCTTGAGAGAGAAAGAAGAGAATGAAGAAGAAGAGAGTAGAGAGACTTTTTGCACTATAGAAATTGTAAGACTTGTCTTTGTGTTTGATTTGCTCTTCTTCTCTTCCTTTTATCTCAATGTGGTCGCCCCACTCTAGGGCTTTTCTTCCCATTAGAAATTCTCTTTTAAGTCCTTGAAAGAATGCCTTGTATTGATGTGACATCAACTTGCTTACTTGGCACCACTTGATTGGATGATTGTCTTGGCCTTGCTTACCTGACACTTCTTGATTGGATGAGATTTGTCATCATTTGATGACTATACAAATCTGAGAATTACACTTAAACATGTGCCAAATCAGTAGTAAAACCTTTCCAAATATCACATAATTAATCCCACATAATTTGGAAGTAAATTAGTCTCCATTCAAGACCATAAAATCGGCCAACACCTTTGCAACACATGCTGAATTTTCAGCATGTGCTAAATCTCAAGACTTCAAATTATTACCATAATAGTATTATATCAATCCCTTGAAAATGAAGAGGCAAATTTATCACCATTAAGGAGCAAAATTTCGGCCATATTAATTCACACATGTTGAATTTTCAGCCCGTGTTATATTTGTGACATAGTTTGAAACATTACCTTGTGTAGCTCCCTCCATTATGTCACTGACCTTGTGTAGTCCATTCTTCACCAATCAAGATGCCAACTAAGCTCCACATATGCTCCATCAAGGCTGAGTAGGCGTGTGTAATGGCCATACCATGTGTTGAATTTTATTTTTGTAAACTTTGTAAAATAGTGCACAATAATTGTACACATATGGTATATTCCAATCAGACCTAATTTGAATATTCTAGAACACTTTAGTATGTATTGAATATGTAAAAAGTGTCTAGATACATGTTACATGTCATGCCAAAAACGTTCCATGTGTCGTGTTCGTAGAAAACCGAATTTTCGACTTTTGTCGATCACGCGATTTTTTCTCCGATTAAATTCAAACTTTTTTTGCACATTTTATATATATTATGTCACACATAATATACATAGAATAACTTGAATATTAAGCTCTAAGGCTGATTAAAAAAGGCGCCCCATGTGACAAAAATATTGAATTTGAAATCTCCACAATTTGGCCTTAATTGGGGGTGATTTATGTGTGCCAACATGGAATGATTTTATAGTTGAATATACCACGTAAGCCATGAAATTTGTGGCCATTTTGAAGTGTAGGGGCTGGCCATCTATATATGGCAAGTACGTGACACGTTAGCGAAGTTTCGGTTGTCACTCGATACGACAATTTTTGGTTTAGAACCTTGTAACGTGTCGTAATAATTTTGTTATTAACATGACTTATATAATACGATATAAGACCAGAATATACTCATAAATATGAGGTAAATATAGTGGTGTGACATTGACGTACGCTCGTAATATATATAACGTGTCGGTAATACGTTGGAATATATGTGTATAGTGCCTTAAGAAAAATCTGAATATATGTATTTAAATATAATATAGGCGTGTGATTTAAAGAGGAGAGGAGACTTCCATTTCCATGTTTGTTGCCTTTATGCCTTCTTCAAATATTTCTCCATTTAATGAACTACTTAGTTTATTTAACTAAGTACTTCACTTAATGAAATAGTTTAGTTCATTAATGGTGGCACCTGAAAATAGTTCAAACACAACAAATGTTTGCCATTTGATGTAAGCTTTAAGCTTCATGGCTTGTTAGTACGACAACATTATATATAAAGCATATAAGGCAGGTTTGTTGCAAAAAACATGTCAAGTCATAAAATGTGTCATGCATTTCTTTAGCACATGTTATTTAAATCATATTTTTGTAAATCACTCAAACCCTTTTTTCTCAACAATCTCCCCCTTTTGATGAGTTACAAAATAATCTTAGTACATGATTTAAATTTGATCGCTCCCCCTCCAATCGTGCACAAATTCAAATTTAAATTTTAAATTTTGAATTTTCTCCCCCTTGATTGTGTAATCAATCACTCTCTCTGCAATCAATCACTCTCTCTCCCCCTGGAAATCATGCACTCTCTCCCCCTTTATTTCGGAAAGAAAATCAAACGTGACATGTAAATATGGAAAGAAATATCAAATTAAATCAGCAGAAATCATGCCTAATTTAGAACGAAGATTTTCGTACGTGACTTGATTTAGCGCCTTAGTGAATATGTCGGCTACTTTTGCTTCAGTGCATATATGATCTATAACAATATCACCATATTTACGTGATCACGAAGAGAAAGTGATATCGTACTTCTATGTGCTTTGCCTTGGAGTGTAGTACGTCGTTCTTAGACAAGTTGTGGCACTCATACTATCACAATAGATTGGAATACAATTTACCGAGATACCGAAATCAGAAAGTTGTTGTTTTAACCATAGTAATTGTGTGCAACAAAGACTAAGTGCCATGTATTCAGCTTCGGTAGTGGATAAGGCTACACTTGCTTGCTTTTTCGAGAACCATGAAATTAATAATTTTCCGATAAATTGACAAGTGCCACTTGTGCTTTTTCTATCTATTTTACATCCACCATAATCCGCGTCGGTATAAGCATGCAAGTCAAATTCACAATCTTTATCATACCAAATTCCTAAAGTGGGGGTGTGCTTAATATATCGAAATATTCTTTTCGTAGCATTATAATGAGATACTTTAGGTTGGCTTTGAAAACGTGCACACATACACACACTAAACATGATATCAGGTCTACTCGCAGTAAGATAAAGCAAAGAACCAATCATAGACCTATATAAAGCATTATCAAAATCTTTTCCATGTTCATCTTTATCTAGTTTAGTGGTGACACTCGTAGGGGTGGGGGCCGGTTTTAGGTTCTCAAAATTGAACTTTTTAATCGCCATTCACATATGTAACTTGGCTTATACGTATGCCTTTACTCGTTTGTTTAATTTGCAAGCCAAGAAAGTAATTCAATTCACCAACAATATACATTTTAAATTCGGATTTCATGCAAGTTTCAAATTCTTCAACAAGTTTACGAGATGTAGATCCAAAATGATGTCATCAACATAAATTTGAATGATTAGTAAATCCGATTTATCTTGTTTCAAGAATAGGTTGCTATCTATGGTTCCTCTTTCAAATCCATCTCTAAAAGAAAAGTAGCAAAACAATCATACCAAGCCCTAGGTGCTTGCTTTAACTGTGTAGTGACTTCTTTAGTTGGTATACGTGATGGGGTATTTCAAATCTTCAAAACCGGGTGGTTGCTTCACGTATACTTCTTCTTGTATAAAACAATTTAAAAATGCACTTTTTACATCCATTTGATAGAGTTTAAAACCATTCATGCAATCAATAGCAAGTAAAAGTCGTATGGCTTCTAAACGTGCTACGGGTGCGAATGTTTCGTCATAGTCCATTCCTTCTTCTTGATTATATCCTTGTGCTACAAGTCTCGCCTTGTTTCTAACAACTTACCTTCTTCATTCATTTTATTTCTAAACACCCACTTTGTGCCTATTATAGTCTTATCTTGTGGTCGTGGCACTAAATCCCATACATCATTTCTTACGAATTGATTTAGTTCATCATGCATAGCATCAATCTAAGAAGAATCACACAAAGCATCAAAAACATTTTTAGGTTCAATTTCAGATATCATGGCATGAAACTGGTTTATTTTCATCCGGATTTATTCTTCTATGTGGTCGAACACCATGAGTAATGTCGCCTATAATGAGATCGTGTGGGTGATCCCTATGCCATCTTGGTTGATTATTCTCTAAGTTCTCATACATTTCTAAGTGATCATGCATTTCTAGTGTGTTCAATTCATCTGCGCGTCATCATCATCTAACACGGGTTTTAGTTCAGAATCATCGTCATATTCTTTATCTTTTTCAACCTCACAAATTCATTAAACTTCACATGAGTGGAGTCTAAAATTTATCTAGTGATGGGATCATAACATCTATATGCTTTTGAATTCACAGAATATCCAACAAAAATGCATTCAATTGATTTTGATTCAAATTTATATAAATTATCTTTCGTATTCAAAACAAAACAATGTAACCAAACACATGAAAGTAATCAATTTTAGGCATGCCATCATTTACTATCTCATAAGGAGTTTTATTTATTTTCTTTCTAATGGTCAAACAATTAATTATATAGCATGCATAATTTACGGCTTCCGTCCACAGAAATCTAGGCAATTTGTTTTCACACAACATGGTTCTAGCGATTTCTTGTAGTGTCCTATTCTTCCTTTCTACTACTCCATTTAGTTGTGGAGTTCTAGGTGGCAAAAACTCGTGTTTGATTCGTTTTTCTTCGCAAAATGCAATCATGTCCTTGTTTTTAAATTTACCGCCTCTATCGCTTCTAATCTTTTTCACATTTAAATTATATTCATTTTTAAGTTGTTTTATTAGTTTCGCAATCTCATTGGCACTATCATCTTTATTTGCAAGAAATAAAGTCTAAATATAGCGAGAAAAATCATCAATGATAACACATGCATAATGACGTCCACCGAGACTCTTAATGCGACTAGGACCAAACAAGTCAATGTGTAATAATCTAAAACTTTAGACGTGCTAATTTCATTTTTAGGTTTGAGTGACTAGCGTGTTTGTTTGCCTTTAATACAAGATTAACACAACTGAAAGTTGTCTAAATCAAGTTTAGGCAGTCCTCGTATTAGGTTCTTTCGTTGAAGTTTTTCAAGTGTAAAAATGCCAATGTGTCCTAACGTCTATGCCACAAATTAACGTTAGGTTCATTTGATATAAAACACTTAACCTTAGCGTCTAACATGTCATCCATAGAAAGCGTAAAAATATTTCCTTCCCTTTTTCCTTTTAATACTGTTTCTCTATTTTTATTTATTATATTACAATATGGATGAGTAAAACACACATCAAAACCGTTGTCAATAACTGTGAGATGCTAAGAAGATTATAGGATAAATTACTTACCAAGAAGACATTGGAGATTTGATGAGTGCTTGGGCCTCCGATTGTACCTTTTCTGATGATTCTTCCTTCATTGTTATCTCCAAAGGTCACGGATCCGCCTTTTGTGACCTTCTTCAACTTTGAAAACAAGCTCGGGTCACCCGTCATGTGCCTCGAGCAACCACTATCAAGGAACCACTTGATAGATGTGTCTTTTGATGTATGGGTTCCCTGCAATGTACAACAATAATTTAGGTACCCCTTTAATTTGGGTCCATACGAAATAGTTATTCACCTCTTAGTAAAAGTATCTTTCGGTACCCATACTTAGGTGATCCTTCTCGGTCTAGCAAATGGTAAGAATGTAGATGAAAGAGCAATATAGTAGACATGGGGTGAGAAAACATTAGGTCTTTGGCCGAGAATCCCCTTATGCGCATCATATGGTGTGCCTTTTTGATATGTTCTAGTGTTAGTGTGCATAGTACGTGATCTAGATGCATGGAATAAATGTCGTGTATGTATCAATGGTCTCTTCTTATATCTATATGGTACATAATTATATTTTGTATGATATAAAGAAGAAGCATGACGAGATGAAGGGAGAGGGGGCCTAGCGTCATCTTAGGCGCCATGTATGCCTTAGGTGTGTCTATTTTCTTAGACAAAACAAATTTGGTTGGTTTAATTGATGTTTCGTTTTTCTCAATATATCCTAATCTGATTTCATCACTATCATGCTTTTGTGATAAAATAATGCGATCTAGCATGTTAGTTCCTGTGTCAAATTGCTTCATCATTTTCTCTAAATCCAAATTCCTTGATTTCAAATTTGAAATCTCGGATTTCATTTCATTATTATGTGTAGTTAATGATGAGATCTCTGATTTTAATGCATTGATGATGCATGACGACTCTTCTTTTGAATCGTTTAATTCAGAAACAAGATTCGTGTTAGAAGATTCTAACAACTTCTTGTCTTTAATTAATTGTTTCTTTTCATTAGCGAGAGTCTTGGTGAATTTGTGCAGTTCTAAATATTGACTAAAAAGATCATCATATGAAGGTTCAGAATCAGAGTCAGAATCAGAAGATACCTCGTTTGATGCTTTGGATACGAAGCATACTTGTGCTGTCTCCTCTTCTGTATCAGTCTCAGAGTCGGATGTGTCACTCCAAGTGGAGGCCTTGAGAGCTCCTCCTTTGTTTAGGTTATGAGACGAGTCTAGTTTTGATCCGATCCTTGTCAAGGTGTTTGTTTGTTTGTTGGTCCTTGTTAGGGCAGTCATAAGATAAATGTCCAAGTTTCCCGCATTCGTAGCACTTCACGTCCTTGTCATTGGTTTTATTTTTATTTCTTTTAGCCTTAGGTTTGTTTTTAAATGACTTTCTCATGAATTTTCTCAAACCTTTAGCCAATAGTATTAAGGCACCATTGTCTGATTCGGAATAACTATCATCTACGTGATCGGAAGAAGTAGAGACGTATTCATTTGATTTAAAAGCAATAGTCTTACCTTGTTTTGATGTTGATTCCGATTTCCTTAAAGTAAGTTTGTTTTCATATACCTTTAGCGATCCAATTGGTTCCTCCATTTTTATTGATTTGGTTTCTTTACTTTCCTCTATTGCTGTCACTTTAGGGTCCCATTCGGATGGAAGGCTTCGTAATACCTTTTGGACCTTTTTTTGCGTATAGAAAGCTTTGCCAAAAGACTCAAGAGAATTATACATGTTAGTTAATCGTAGATCCATTTCAACAATAGACTCATTTGGCAATAATTTAAAAGACTCAAGTGTGGACATAAGCATAATCTTGGAATTCCTTTACTTGGCTAGTCCCTTCATGTTTCATCTCAAGAATTCTCCACATTTCTTGAGCACTAGAGCAATTAGATACATAACTAGATAAACTTTTACTTAGCCCGTTTGAGAGTAATTCCATGGCTCTAACATTCATGCTTAGTCTCTTTTTGTCATCACTAATATATATTTGTTTTGGTTTTACAACCTCTAGTGTGACACCATCTACAGTGGATAATTTTGCAGGAGAAAATGGACCGTCTTCTATAATAGACCATAGATCAATGTCAATAGCCATAAGAAAAAGCTTCATTCTTAGTTTCCATTGAATAAAGGGCTCACCGTCAAAAAGAGGAGGCCTTTGACTAGACATACCTTCTTGCTCGGTTTTGAAGCTAGTGGTTGCCATCTCACTTAGATCATTGGATCTTCTTGTTGTAAGTGTGTTTGCTCTCTAATACCACTTTTAGGACCTACAAGGCACCACTAGAAGGGGGAGGGGTTGAATAGTGGGTGCGGAAAATTTGGTTTTAAAATGTTTTGGTCCAAAAATCCAACTTGTGAAAACAGTTGATGTTTTCAGGACCTGTTTTGCAACGTTTGAAAAACTAGGTTACAGGACCTCAAAAATTCTGAAATATGGAGAGATTGTAGTCTCATATGTTATGAGTATCTTCTAAAAATTTCAGATCAAAATTCAATCTTTAACCCTTTGAAAAATGGTTTGTGGTCAGATTGCGCAAATCTGCCAGAAACGGTAGTCTGATTTGAAAAATTTATTCCGATTAAACCGTGAGTCCAAATGGTCTGAAAAATTAATGACAAACCCCTTACTATATTTATTTAATTGGTTTGAAACAGTTTTGAAAGATTCCTTTGGGAAGTATGTCAAATACGTTCAAGTCTCAACCTTTGCAAACCTGAAAATCAGATTGCACTAGTCTCAGAACGATTAACGTTTGAATGACTTATACTTGTCCAAAAGGGTCAAAACTTGCACCAAAATAAAACTTAGAAGATGTGGCTACGTTTCTACAGAATTTCACAATTTTTGAAATTCGTTTACTATTTTTAAGATTACAATGAAATAGATGCAAAGTGCAGGAAACTGAAATTACTGTGCAGAAAAGTAGAGAACACAAAAAATTTTATACTGGTTCGGTTAAATCAACCTACTTCAGTCTTCGAGGACACCTTCCTAGGTTATCACTAAACAAAATAACACCTTACCACACATGTTTGATGGAGTTACACACCAAATCCAACCCTTTACAATCGAAACAAGCAATCACACTGATCACAAACACCACCACCGAGCGGATGAAGGTTTGATCACACCTTGATCAACCTTTTACAATAATAGCGCATGTATGGTGGTATGAATGAAACCTATTCAATATGTTTGAATATAGATAGAATAGGCTTGAGAGAGAAAGAAGAAGAAATGAAGAAGAAGAGAGTAGAGAGACTTTTTGCACTTTAGAAATTGTAAGACTTGTCTTGCTTTTGATTTGCTCTTCTTCTCTTCCTTTTATCTCAATGTGGCCGCCCACTCTAGGGCTTTTCTTCCCATTAGAAATTCTCTTTTAAGTCCTTGAAAGAATGCCTTGTATAGATGTGACATCAACTTGCTTACTTGGCACCACTTGATTGGATGATTGTCTTGGCCTTGCTTACCTGACACTTCTTGATTGGATGAGATTTGTCATCATTTGATGACTGTACAAATCTGAGAATTACACTTAAAACATGTGCCAAATCAGTAGTAAAACCTTTCCAAATATCACATAATTAATCCCACATAATTTGGAAGTAAATTAGTCTCCATTCAAGACCATAAAATCGGCCAACACCTTTGCAACACATGCTGAATTTTCAGCATGTGCTAAATCTCAAGACTTCAAATTATTACCATAATAGTATTATATCAATCCCTTGAAAATGAAGAAGCAAATTTATCACCATTAAGGAGCAAAATTCGGCCATATTAATTCACACATGTTGAATTTTCAGCCCGTGTTATATTTGTGACATAGTTTGAAACATTACCTTGTGTAGCTCCCTCTATTATGTCACTGACCTTGTGTAGTCCATTCTTCACCAATCAAGATGCCAACTAAGCTTCACATAGGCTCCATCAAGGCTGAGTAGGCATGTGTAATGGCCATACCATGTGCTGAATTTTATTTTTGTAAACTTTGTAAAATAGTGCACAATAATTGTACACATATGGTATATTCCAATCAGACCTAATTTGAATATTCTAGAACACTTTAGTATGTATTGAATATGTAAAAAGTGTCTAGATACATGTTACATGTCATGCCAAAAACGTTCCATGCGTCGTGTTCGTAGAAAACCGAATTTTCGACTTTTGTCGATTACGCGATTTTTCTCCGATTAAATTCGAACTTTTTTTGCACATGTTATATGTATTATGTCACACATAATATACATAGAATAACTTGAATATTTAGCTCTAAAGGCTGATTAAAAGTGGCGCCCCATGTGACAAAAATATTGAATTTGAAATATCCACAATTTGGCCTTAATTGGGGGTGATTTGTGTGTGCCAACATGGAATGATTTTATGGCTGAATTTGCCATGTAAGCCACGAAATTTGTGGCCATTTTTGAAGTGTAGGGGCTGGCCATCTATATATGGCAAGTACGTGACATGTTAGCAAAGTTTCGGTAGTCACCCAATACGACAATTTTTGGTTTAGAACCTTGTAACGTGTCGTAATAATTTTGTCATCACCATGACTTATATCATATGATATAAGACCTGAATATACTCATAAATATGGGGTCAATATAGTGGTGTGACATTGACGTACGCTTGTAATATATATAACGTGTTGGTAGTACATTGGAATATATGTGTATAGTGCCTTAAGAAAAATCTATATATATATATATATAGGCGTGTGATTTAAAGAGGAGAGGAGACTTTCCATTTCCATGTTTGTTGCCTTTATGCCTTCTTCAAATATTTCTCCATTTAATGAACTACTTAGTTTATTTAACTAAGTACTTCACTTAATGAAATAGTTTAGTTCATTAATGGTGGCACCTGAAAATAGTTCAAACACAACAAATGTTTGCCATTTGATGTAAGCTTTAAAGCTTCATGGCTTGTTAGTACGACAACATTATATATAAAGTATATAAGGCAAGTTTGTTGCAAAAACGTGTCAAGTCGTAACATGTGTTATACATTTCTTTAGCACATGTTATTTAAATCATATATTTGTAAATTACTCAAACCCTTTTTCTCAACAGATTGGTGACATTGAAGAAGGCAACACACAAGGAAAGAATTCAAAATACAACACATGCTGAAATTTCAGCACATGTTGTTTGTTATGGCCGAATTTTGACTCCCTTTTGTCCTTAATTTTATTCCAAAATTGAAGGAAGATTAATGTGTGATTGTATGGTAGTATTGAGACTACTTTTTGGCACATGTTTTATGAGTTTTTTTTCCAGATTTTTACAGCACATTAAAGGATGCCAAGTTGGACCAATCATCAAGTGACAAATAAGCAAGATGGTGTCATTTCTACACAAGGCAATCTTTCAAGGGCATTAAAGAGAATTCTCAAGAAAGAAAAGAAGCCCTAGGAGCCGGCCAAGCATGGTTAAAAAGGGAGAAAATAGTGCAAACAAAGTCAAGGCTACAATACAATTCTCTCAAGTGCAAAAGGATCTACCACTCTCTTCTTCTACCTTTCTTTCTTCTTCTTCCTCTCTCAGGCCTATTGTTCATATATTCTAAATATTGGATAGGCTTTGAATATACCACCCATACTCATTCATTGTTGTAAAAGGTTGATCAAGGTGTGATCAAACCTTCATTCAATCGGTGGTGGTGTCCGTGATTTGTTTGCTCAGTTGTATTGTTTGTAAAAGGGTGGCATTAGTATGTAACTCCAGTCACATTTGTTGTAAGGTGTTTTTGGTGTTTAGTGATAACCGAGGAAGGTGTCCTCGAAGACTGGAGTAGGTTGTGCTAACCGAACCAGTATAAAATGCTTGGTGTTCTTACTTTTCAACACTTTACTTTGAGTTTCTAGTTTTTGCATCATTTTCATTACAACGGTAAAAATAGTAAACAATTTTCAAATATCACAAAATTTTTCAGAAACATATCCACACGTCCTAGTTTCCATTTGGCACAAATTTCACCTTATTTGGATAAGTATAAGTCAGTCAAACTTTAATAGATCCGAGACTAGTGCAATCTGATTTTCAAAATTGCAAAGATTTAGAACATCAACATATTTGACATATTTAACAAAGGAATTTTGAAAAAATGTTTCAATTAAAGTAAATATCCTAAGGATCACTCCATACAATTTTCAGATCATTTGGAGTTGTAAATTAATAGGAATAAATTTTTCATTTTGAGAAATAGTTTCTGGTAGATTTATATAATATCAGTAAAAATGTTTTTTTTACGTCTCATACTTTGAATTTTAACCTGGAATTTTTATGACATATACATAATATATGAAAGTACTTTATCACCAAATTTCACGAATTTTGAAGGTCTAGAACTTGATAATTCAATTAATCCAAAACAGGGTATGAAAACAGAATCTGTTTTCAGAAGTAGGTTTTTTGTAACAAAAAGTTTTTAAAAACAAATTTTTTCCGCACCCACTATTCAACCACCCTTCTTGTGGTGCTATATAGGTCCTATACTAAGTGTTGCAGCTCGGCTTCAGATTTGTTGCCTAACTGGTTGTGTCTTCACCTCGTCACCTCGGTTCTGCACACCTTTATTCTGACTCATCTTCTCTGCTCTTCTTCACCTCGATCATTTATAATTCTGCGCTCCTCTTCACCTCGACTCTTCTTTACTTTGTATTGGTCATCTCGGCATGGCAGTATTCCTTCATCTGCTCAGTATAACTTCATCTCGGTAGCATGTATTTCTTGCTTTCTCAGCACAACTGCTACTATATTCAGCTCGGTACAGTTCGGCTGAGCTCAGTTGGGCTTATATTTCTACAGGTAGAGCTGCGTTGTAGCATCTGTTTGGAATGAGCTTTGATTTTTTTGGTTGCAGTAGTGTAGGTTTATGCCATTGATCAGTGCTTTAGGCAGGTGAGATGAGATATAGTAGTTTGGTGCTGAGATTGAGTAACACGAGTCAGACAATATTTGGATTTTCTTTGTGACTTTGAAGTGTCACCAGTAATGAATGACTTTGAAGTGTCACAAGTACTGAAAGACGAGGGTGCTTCATTTCTAGGGTTGTCATGGTCCGATGTGGTTACATTGGTTTGACTGGCAGAGTGACATCGTTAGGGGGGGGGGGGGGTGCACTTATCTACTCCCACTAATCCTATGTCACAACAGCTAGTGTAGAATTGGTA
This sequence comes from Eustoma russellianum, assembly GCA_036186865.1. Classification (NCBI taxonomy): domain Eukaryota; kingdom Viridiplantae; phylum Streptophyta; class Magnoliopsida; order Gentianales; family Gentianaceae; genus Eustoma; species Eustoma russellianum. The sequence goes on along the minus strand of AP025075.1, from coordinate 23,769,371 downwards.
GAAGAGGTGATCATGTTGTTTTGTCTCTAAAGGTGAAATTAAATAATTGTCTCTATATTCCATCGTTATCATCCAAGTTATTTTCACTTAGTCAAGTGATGAAGGAACTGAATTGTGCAGTACTTATGTAACCTTGGTTTTGCATTTTGCAGGACATTCATGCGAAGAAAATCATTAGGCATGATACTGAACACGGAGGTCTCTATTATGTTGATTAAGTGACCCATCGGAACGGTGTCATAATTGTTGAGAAATATGTTTGGATAATTTTCAAAGTCATGATTTTAAGTGGTAAATACTTAAAAGTATCATAAATGGTGTTATATGTGATTAAAAGTTGAAAAAGTTGACATCGATCTCTCAGGTTGTTACACTTTGATCGATCGATGTACTTCGATCCCTCACATCGATCGATCTATGTAAGGCAGTGAAAGTTCAAGACCTTACGGTGAGACATCGATCTCTAAACCTGAGACACATCGATCGATCGATGTACATCGAACCCTCACTTCGATCGATCAATGTAGGTCAGAGGCAAACTCTGAAACTTACTGTGAGACATCGATCTCTGAAGCTGAGGCACTTCGATCGATCGATGTTTAGGGTTTTTAGAAATATTTTTCTAAAATGTGATAAAATGATTGTTTTTATTTGTACATGTTTTATATATGTTCATTATGTGATTATTATGTGATTTTGATAAATATAAATGTCTTGTGACTAATGTGCCTTGGAAGTTTCTACAACTTACCAAAAAGGGCAAAATTGATATTTTGAGTTTTGTAGGAACATGATATAGTGGATATATAAAGGACTTTTTTCTTATCATATTTATCAAGACAAAGGTGGTAGTATATTTATTTCTGACCATCGAGGTCATTTCTGGAGTTTTTCTCACCAGGGGCATTTTGGTCATTTCACCCCTGAGAGTATTTTTTGTATTTTCACTCAAAGAATCTCTTGAGTATATCTTTATCATTATTCTGGAGTTGAGTTGTGGTTATCTTGAAGATTATATGGTGATTAAATATTATTTCTCTCATATGATGATATTATTGACTATAGCGGGATATGTGATGAGTTGCGATGTCACATTCTATTTCTTTCTTGAAGACTCTCTTCTATATATTATTGGAGTATGTTTATCATTATTCTACAGAGAATTTAATGATGTTAAAGGTGTGAAAGTGATCACAACATACAAGAAGAAATTATGGGAATTTTGGTGTTACATGTTGACATAATCTTGTCAATCATTATTTGGTGATTTCTTCTTCAAAAATCTGAGTTGATATACTTCTATATATGTCCAAAAACGTGTATATTCAGGTGGAGGTGATATATTATTTATTTTATGAATTGGTGACAAGTGGAACAACCAAAAAGGAGCTAGTTGGAAAAAATTGCCAACTTGGAAATTCACTTTCAAAGCCAACGGCTATGTTGGACTTCTTGGAGCTGTTTTGAGTTTGAATCTTTCAAAGCCTCACATGGCTATTTTTGTGCAAGAAGTTGAGGGTATTTTGGTGGCATTATCCTCTCTTATTATCTTCATTTGGCAAAAGATAATCAAGACTATTTTTAGTGGAAAAAATCGGCCAACATGTGTATCCAAGGTGGACCAATTATGTTATCTCATTTTGCCAAGTGTACAAAGCCAACCAATAATGTGAAGACACTTGGATTTGATGATGAAGATGGTGACACATGTGCATTCTTATCTTGAAGGCTCACTTCACACTATAAATAGGTGACAATGGTGAAGAAGATGAAACACACTTGAAGCTCACTTGAAAGCATTTGTTGATTTGTCTAGCTATCATCTTCTTCTTGTTGTTCTTGTTTCATTCTTTGTAGCAAAGGTGTTCTTGTTGTATTTGTTGAGCTACAAGCCTCTTGAGCTTCATTTGTAAGATCGGTTAGCCAATTCTATGAGGCTACATCAATAGGTGGTAGAGGTGTTGCAACTAAGTGTTGCATAGAAGGTGTTCATCCAAGTCTTGAATAGGGTTGGTGTATAACCCAAGGATCAAGCTTGGTTCTTGTTGTAAGGAGATTCATGTCATAGTGAAATCCAAGGAAATGTGTTCCTTGGGACTGGAGTAGGTCACATTGACCGAACCAGGATAAACTCTCGGTGTTCTTGTCTTGTTTCTACCTTTCTGTTTTCTGCTCGTTTTTACTGCAGTTTTCACACAACTTCTCACGATTTGAAAAAAATAGCTAAACACTTCCAAAATTCGTGATTTTTGGTGGAGATATACTTCAGATTGTTAGCTTTCATTTGAAATATGAATTAATTGATTTGAGCAAGGGAAAGTTAGTCTTTCAGTCTTTGCAAGATAACTGCTCCAATCTGGCTGCAATCTGACCAGTTTTGAGAAAACTCAAATTATGTATTAATAAAGAATTGTTTAAGGTCAGGACCTTTTGGAAACATCAACTACATATCCTAAGGAGTGTTTTTATATAGAGATCAACCTTTTTGGTTGAGTATTCAAAGCGAAATATGTTTTTCAAAATCATCAACATTCTGTCCAATTCTGTCCAGATTGACCATCTGAATCTTTTATTTGTTTGAAGGGCCAAAAGATCTTATTTTTGTCTGATTTTTGGACAGAGTCTTGTTAACACATTGAAGTTAAGATCTGAAAATTTGCATAATTTTTAGAGTTGTGTACAAGGACTTTTGAATTTTTCAAAAACGGGTTCTGAATGTGAAGTAGTCTCAGATTCTGTTTTTCAAAGGGGTTTTTAATTAAAGGTAGTAGTGTAATTTCCGCTAACCACTATTCACCCCCCTCAAGTGGTGTTTATTGCTGGTGCACAGTCCAACAATTGGTATCAGAGCAAGGTCTACAACACTCAAAGAAGCAAGATTCAACACCGTACAAACAACACAAGGCCAAGAAACAATATTTCAAAGTATCCTGCTAGTCTCAAAACAAAGGTACTTACAATGGCAATAGTTTCTCACAAAGGTGAGTTGGAAGGTATGTCCACACAATGTCCTCATGCTCAGGGGGAGACTAACAATGTCTCACTCGATTGGTTGATTCCTCCAGACACCATTTCCACACTTCTATACACTCTTTCCACAGAGCCAATCATCATCATAACAGAGGCCAATAAACACATACCTGCCAATGATCCACCTTTGGATGATGTCCGACAAGAGGTACACGAGATATAACTTAACCTAGAAACTTCCTCTCATGTAATTAATGATGATACTCATGTACTTAATAATGATATTGCTGATATTAATCTGAAAGTGGCCAAAGAAAGTAGGTATATTTTGTCTCATAGGAGAAACTAAGACGTGCTATTATTGCAATATTCATCAGAATATGTGCCTCAAAACTCCAGACCCCTAATAAACACAGCAGGAGGAGAGTTGCCGATAGTGCACTGGTTGTTTTAGCCATGCTTCTCTCAGAAGCTATCCGTAGGACGGTACAGGAGACCAACAAGACAGTTGAATGCAACATGAAAAAATGTGTGCGATCAAAAGGAAAGAAACAAGTTAGGTGTTGATGAGTGTTCACCATGAAATACAAGGCTGATGGACGATTGAGTAGTACAAAGCAAGGTTAATAGCAAAAGGGTATATTCACACATATGACATTGATTACTCCAATACTTTCTCTCCGGTATATAAGATTGATATTTCAGCATATTATTCTCGGTCGCAACAAATAATGATTGGCCGCTTCTTGAGTTGATGTCAAGAATGGCTTTCTAAACAGAGAGTTAAAAGAAAAGGTATATATGGAGGGGTTCTCAGGATAATTCTGAGAAAATACAGTGTGCAGATTGAGAAAGGTACTCTATGGCTCAAACAATCCCCCCGTGCATGGTGTTATAATGCTAAGAAACATATAGGATATAGATAGAGTAATGCTGCCCACATTTTGTTCTTAAAAAAGAATAGGAGCCCGGTGAGCTATTTGACAATCTGTGTGAATGACATGATCATCACAGGGAGTGACAAAAGGAGATTGCTCGGCATCGAAAAAGTCCATTAACGAATTTTCAATGAAGGATCTAAATGGCCTAAAGTATTTCTTAGGGATTGAAGTTCTTTGATCGAATAAAAGAATCTTCATCCATTGACGAAAATAGACATTAGACTAACTAGCTAAAGTTCTCCTGCAATCCGAGTGACACTTCCATAGTCATAAATCAAAAGCTTCAGATAAAAATAGAGGGTGCCACAGCAGACCGAGAACAATACCAAAGGTTAGTAGGAAAGTAATCTATTTATCACATACCAGACCAGATATCAAACACACGGTATAAGTAGTGAGCTAGTTCATGCATAACCATTAAGAGGAAAATATGAAAGCGGTCATTAGGGTAATGCGGTATTTAAAAGGCACACCAGGAAGAGACATAGCTTCAACAAGAATGGACACCTGAATGTTGAAATATATATAGATGCCGATTGGATAAGGAACTAGAACGATAGACAGTCTACTTTAAGATACTTCGTCTTAGTGATGTTAATATGTGACGATAAGCGACGATTGCTATCTCAGAAAACCCTGTATAACATAACAGACAAAACACGTAAAAGTAGACTGCCATTTCATAAAAGAGAAAATCAAAGAAGAAAAAATTATGAAATCCAAAGACCAGCTGGCGGAGTCCTTACAAGGCAATAACTGGAAAGGTATTCGACGTGATACTATGCAAGTTGGGCATTTGTGATCTCACTGACGAACTTGAGGAGGAGTGTTTACAAATATAGAAGATTCTAATCAAGTCATGTAAAGAAGGAATTAGAATATTCGTACATTTATTACATTCCATATATAAAGATAAAGATAGTGATGTATTATAAACATGGCCAATATGTAGGATCTGCAAGGCACCACTAGAAAGGGGGGGGGGGGTTGAATAGATGGTGCGGAAAGTGTGGTTTTTAAAATTTGTTTGAACCTAAACAATTCAACTTCTGAAAACAGATTCTGTTTTCAGGACAAGTTTTAAAACGTTTTTAAAACCAGGTTATAGGTCTCCAAAAATTCCGAAATTTTGAGAGAACTTAGCCTCAGATGTTATGAGGATCCCCTAAAAATTTCAAATTAAAATTCAACCTTTAACCCCTTCAAAAACCGTTGGTGATCAGATTGCGCGAATCTGCCAGAAACGGTACACTAATTTGAAAAATTAATTCCTATTTGTACTTAACTCCAATTTCTCTAAAATTTTAACCACTGACCCCTTATATGTTGTATTTGAATGGGTTGAAACAGTTTTGGAAAATACTTTCGGGAAGTTAGTCAAACACACTCAAAGTCTCAACCTTTGCAAGTCTAAAAATCAGACTGCACTAGTCTCAGAACTTTGGATGTTTGGATGACTTATACTTGTCCAAAAGGGTTGAAACTTGTGCCAAAAGAACCCTATAACGTGTTGTTATATTTTCTGAAAGTTTTGTGATTTTTGAAATTCGTTTACTATTTTTACGACTGTGATTAAAAACAGTAAACAATGCTGAAACAGAAAATCAGTGCTGAAAGTAAATGACACCAAGAATTTTATACTGGTTCGGTTATCAACAACCTACTCCAGTCTTCAAGGAACACCTTCCTTGGTTCACACTAATCACACAACTCAAAAACACCTTACCACAGGGTTGATGGAGTTACACACCAACTCCAACCCTTTACAAACCTTGTACGATGAATACAATTCGCACGAATACCACCACCTTGCAAGAATGAAGATTGATCACACCTTGATCAATCTTTTACAAAGATAGAGAATGTGTGGTGGTCTAAGATAAGCCTATTCAAGAATATGAATGTAAGTACAATAGGCTTTTAGAAGAAAGAAAGAAAGAGAGTGTAGAAGAAGAAGGCTAGAACACTTTTGATCTTTGAATTTTCAACTCTTGTTCTCTTTCTTGTTTTGCTCTTCTTTCTCTCCTTTTAATCTTGCATGGCCGTCCCCTATGTGTGCTATCCCCCTCTTGAAAATTATCTTCTAAGTCCTTGGGAGGATGTAAGACATCATTGTGACATGGTCTTGCTTACTTGGCATCTTCTTATTAGATGATCATTTAAGCTTTGCTTACTTGGCACTTCATGATTGGTTGAATGTTGTCATCATTGATGACTTGGAAAAATCTGAGAATAACACTTAAAACATGTGCCAAAATCATCACAAAATAATTTCCATAAAGCATAAGATTATCACATAAATTACAAGACAAAATTTCTTCCTTCCTTAAGCATAAAATCGCCCATAATGTGGTGTTACCAAGCTGAATTTTCAGCATGTGACACATGGAGGTAAAGTTCAAAATATTACCATTTTTCTTTGATTTTTCTTTTTAAAATGAATCACCAATTGATGGTAAATATTCTTATCACATGAGAAATGAACTTGGACACATTTATGCTCAACCATTCGGCCTACACATGTCTCACACATGTTGAAAAATTTTCAGCATGTGTGATATATAAAATATCACACTTTATTAATTTAAATAATATTCAAATCACTTCCATTTCTTCTTCCAATCAATCACATAATTTAAGATAATAAAATATACCAACTTAATGTCAAAAAATCGGCCAGCTTTGTTAGCATGCTGAAATTTTTCAGCATGTGTTATAAGAGAGACAAATTTTGAATTCTTACCATTTGTAGCTTCTCTCTTTAATTCACCAACATTGTATGATTGATCCTTGACCAATCAATATGCCAAAAAGGCTCCAAATAAGCTCCATCTTGGCTGTAATGTGCGTTAGATATGTCTATACATATGCTGAAAATTATTTTTGCTAACTTTGTAAAATAGTGCACATTTAATAATACACACATGTTATATTCCAATCAGCCCTTAATTTAATTTTCTAGAACAGTTTAAGATGTATGTCATATGTAAAAAGTGTCTAGATACGTGTCACATGATGTACCACAAACGTTCCATGTGTTGTGTGCGTAGAAAACCGAATTTTCGATATTTATCGATTACCCAATTTTTCTCTAATTAAACTCCAACTTCTTGCACATGTTATATATATTATGTTACATATAATATATATAATATATACTTTAAATCTCAGCACTTGGCTGGTCTAAATTGGTACCATTAACATGTGACAAAATTAAACTTGGAATCTTCACATTTTGGCCTTAATGTGGAGTGATTTGTGTGTGCCAACATGGAAAGTATTTTTGGCTGAATATACAGTCATGTGCACGAAAGTTTTATCAATTTTTGAAGTATAGGGGCTGGCCATTTATTTATGGCAAGTACGTGACACGTTGGTGAAGTTTCGGTATTCGCCCGATAGGACAATTTTTGGCTTAGAACCTTTTGTCGTGTCGTATTTATTTTGTCATCACCATATCTTATATCATATGATATAATACCTGAATATACTCATAAATATGAGTGTTAAGTATAGTGGTGTGACGTTTACCGTACGTACGTAAAGTATATAACGTGTCGGTAGTACGTTGGAATACATGTGCATGTGCCTTTTTCAAAAAATCTGAAAATATATATGATTATATATATATAGGCGTGTGTATATATTAATGAGGGGAGGAGGAGAAAACTTTCCTTCCTTAGCCTTGTTGCCTTTGTGCCTTTTCCAAATGTGGCTTCCTTTAATGAACTACTTAGTTTAATAAACTAAGTACTTCACTTAATGAACTAGTTTAGTTCATTAATGGTGGCACCTGAAAATAGTATAAACATAACAAATGTTTGCCATATGATGTAAGTTTTAACGCTTCATGGCTCGTTAGTACGGCAACATTATATATGAGCTAAATAAGGCAAGTACTAAGCAATATCATGCACGTTTTATCTTATGCTCGTTTTTGTGCACATTTAAATCATGTATTTGAAAATAACTCAAACCCCTTTTTCTCTACAATCTCCCCCTTTTGATGATTTTCAAAATAACTTATGCACATGATTTAAATCCTACCGCTCTCCCTTCAATTATGCATAAATTCAAAATTCGAAATTTAAATTTCGAATCCGCTCCCCCTTGATTTATGCAATCAGTATCTCTCTCCCCCTTAAATCATGCTTTCTCTCCCCCTTTATTTTGGAAAGCAAATCAAAAGATGCCTGTAAAGATGAAGAAAAGAATCATGCATTTCATATATGTGTGTTCGTAAGGGTTATTTATTCAACCCTTTGAAAATGTCCCTTTTGGTACCCACATTTGGGTGACCTTTCTAGGTCTTCCATGGGGTGAGAAAGATGATGAGAACGCAACATAATAAACTTTTGGTGCAACTGTATCTGGCCTTTGGCCAAGAACTCCTTTATATGCATTATATGTAGGACGTTTTTGATATGTCCTTGTGTTTGTATGCGTAGTGCGTGGATGGAATGAATGTCGTGTATGCATTACTCTTTTCTTTTCATATCTATGTGGCACAAAGTTGTATTTCACATGACGTGAAGAGGAAGTGGGGCGTGATGAGGAAATAGGCAATTTTTGCGTCATCTTAGATGCCATTTTAGGCTTTGGGGTGTCTACTTTCTTAGACACAACAAACTTAGTTTGTTTGATGGATACTTCATTAGTATCAACGTATCCCAACCCCGTTTTGTCACTATCATGCTTTTGTGATAAGATAATACGATGCAGCATGTTAGATCTCGTGTCAAATTGTTTCACCTTTTTCTCTACATCCGCATTCCTTGATTTCAAGTTTGAAATCTCGGATTTCAATTCAATGTTCTCGGATGACAATGATGAAATTTCAGATTTTAATGAATTTATAATGCATGACGACTCTTCTTTTGAATCGTTTAATTGAGACACAAGATCTTTGTTAGAAGATTCTAACAATTTCTTGTCTTCAATTAATCGCTTATTTTCTTTTGCAAGAGTCTTTGAAAACTTATGCAATTCTAAATATTGACTAAATAAATCATCATATGAACATTCAGAATCGGAATCAGAGTCGGAAGATACCTCATTTGATGCTTTAGATGTAAGGCATACTTGTGCCTTGTGTTCTTCCGTATCATCAGTCTCAGAGTCGGATGTGTCACTCCAAGTGGAGGCTTTGAATGCTCTTCTCCTTTGCTTAGGTTCTGAGACGAGTCTATTCTTGTTCCGATCCTTGTCAGGGTATTTGTTTGTTTGTTTTTCTTTATTAGGACAGTCATATGATAGATGTCCAAGTTTGCCGCATTCGTAGCACTTTATTTCCTTATTTTTATTTTTATGATCCTTAGATGAGGTAGACTTATGTTTAATCGATTTTCTCAATATTTTTCTTAATCTTTTAGCCATTGTGATTAAGTCCTCATTATCGGAATCTGTGTCACTATCATCTACGACGTATTCATTTGATTTAAATGCTATATCCCTATCATTATTAGAAATGGACTCAGAATGTCTTAAAGCAAGTTTGTTTTCATATACCTTAAGTGATCCGATTAGTTCTATCCATTTTAATCGATTTGGTCTCTTTGCTTTTTTCTATGGCCGTTACTTTAGGATCCCACTCGGATGGAAGGCTTCGCAAGACCTTTTGTACCTTTTCCTGCATAGTGAAGGCTTTGCTAAGAGACTCAAGAGAATTGTAAATGTTATTCAAGCGTAAATCCATCTCAACAATAGACTCATTTGGCAATAATTTAAAGGACTCAAGTGTGGACATAAGCATATTGCTTTTGGACTCCTTTACTTGGCTAATCCCTTCATGTTTCATTTCAAGAATATGCCACATCTCTTGAGCACTAGAACAATTAGACACGTAACTAGCCTCACTCTTACTTAGGCTGTTTAATAGTAGTTGCATGGCTTTAGCATTCGTACTCAATTTCTTTTTGTCATCACTAGTGTATTCATGTTTCGTTTTTGTAACCTCTAGTGTGACACCCTAAATAATTGACATCTTAGTAGGAACAAATGGACCGTCTTCTATGATGGACCATAGATCAATATCAATAGCCATAAGAAAAAGTTTCATTCTTAATTTCCATTGAATAAAAGACTCACCGTCGAAAAGAGGAGACCTTACAGTTGACATTCCTTCTTGCACGGTTGTGGTTGTCATCTTACTGAATCGTTGGATTCTTTGAAGTGAGTGTTCCTGCTCTCTGATACCACTTTTAGGATCTGCAAGGCACCACTAGAAGGGGGGGGGGGTTGAATAGGTGGTGCGGAAAGTGTGGTTTTTAAAATTTGTTTGAACCTAAACAATTCAACTTCTGAAAACAGATTCTGTTTTCAGGACCAGTTTTAAAACGTTTTTAAAACCAGGTTATAGGTCTCCAAAAATTCCAACATTTTGAGAGAAATTAGCCTCAGATGCTATGAGGATCCCCTAAAAATTTCAAATTAAAATTCAACCTTTAACCCCTTCAAAAACCGTTGGTGATCAGATTGCGCGAATCTGCCAGAAACGGTACACTAATTTGAAAAATTAATTCCTATTTGTATTTAACTCCAATTGCTCTAAAATTTTAACCACTGACCCCTATATGTTGTATTTGAATGGGTTGAAACAGTTTTGAAAAATACTTTCGGAAAGTTAGTCAAATACACTCAAAGTCTCAACCTTTGCAAGTCTAAAAATCAGACTGCACTAGTCTCAGAACTTTGGATGTTTGGATGACTTATACTTGTCCAAAAGGGTTGAAACTTGTGCCAAAAGAACCCTATAACGTGTGGTTATATTTTTTGAAAGTTTTGTGATTTTTGAAATTCGTTTACTATTTTTACGAACGTAATTAAAAACAGTAAACAGTGCTGAAACAGAAAATCAGTGCTGAAAGTAAATGACACCAAGAATTTTATACTGGTTCGGTTATCAACAACCTACTCCAGTCTTCAAGGAACACATTCCTTGGTTCACATTAATCACACAACTCAAAAACACCTTACCATAGGGTTGATGGAGTTACACACCAACTCCAACCCTTTACAAACCTTGTACGATGAATACAATTCGCACGAACACCACCACCTTGCAAGAATGAAGATTGATCACACCTTGATCAATCTTTTACAAAGATAGAGAATGTGTGGTGGTCTAAGATAAGCCTATGCAAGAATATGAATGTAAGTACAATAGGCTTTTAGAAGAAAGAAAGAAAGAGAGTGTAGAAGAAGAAGGCTAGAACACTTTTGATCTTTGAATTTTCAACTCTTGTTCTCTTTCTTGTTTTGCTCTTCTTTCTCTCCTTTTAATCTTGCATGGCCGTCCCCTATGTGTGCTATCCCCCTCTTAAAAATTATCTTCTAAGTCCTTGGGAGGATGTAAGACATCATTGTGACATGGTCTTGCTTACTTGGCATCTTCTTATTAGATGATCATTTAAGCTTTGCTTACTTGGCACTTCATGATTGGTTGAATGTTGTCATCATTGATGACTTGGAAAAATCTGAGAATAACACTTAAAACATGTGCCAAAATCATCACAAAATAATTTCCATAAAGCATAAGATTATCACATAAATTACAAGACAAAATTTCTTCCTTCCTTAAGCATAAAATCGCCCATAATGTGGTGTTACCAAGCTGAATTTTCAGCATGTGACACATGGAGGTAAAGTTCAAAATATTACCATTTTTCTTTGATTTTTCTTTTTAAAATGAATCACCAATTGATGGTAAATATTCTTATCACATGAGAAATGAACTTGGACACATTTATGCTCAACCATTCGGCCTACACATGTCTCACACATGTTGAAAAATTTTCAGCATGTGTGATATATAAAATATCACACTTTATTAATTTAAATAATATTCAAATCACTTCCATTTCTTCTTCCAATCAATCACATAATTTAAGATAATAAAATATACCAACTTAATGTCAAAAAATCGGCCAGCCTTGTTAGCATGCTGAAATTCTTCAACATGTGTTATAAGAGAGACAAATTTTGAATTCTTTCCATTTGTAGCTTCTCTCTTTAATTCACCAACATTGTATGATTGATCCTTGACCAATCAATATGCCAACAAGGCTCCAAATAAGCTCCATCTTGGCTGTAATGTGCGTTAGATATGTCTATACATATGCTGAAAATTATTTTTGCTAACTTTGTAAAATAATGCACATTTAATAATACACACATGTTATATTCCAATCAGCCCTTAATTTAATTTTCTAGAACAGTTTAAGATGTATATCATATGTAAAAAGTGTCTAGATACGTGTCACATAATGTACCACAAACGTTCCATGTGTTGTGTGCGTAGAAAACCGAATTTTCGATATTTATCGATTATCCGATTTTTCTCTAATTAAATTCCAACTTCTTGCACATGTTATATATATTATGTTACACATAATATATATAATATATACTTTAAATCTCAGCACTTGGCTGGTCTAAAGTGGTACCATTAACATGTGACAAAATTAAACTTGGAATCTTCACATTTTGGCCTTAATGTGGAGTGATTTGTGTGTGCCAACATGGAAAGTATTTTTGGCTGAATATACAGTCATGTGCACGAAATTTTTATCAATTTTTGAAGTATAGGGGCTGGCCATTTATTTATGGCAAGTACGTGACACGTTGGCGAAGTTTCGGTATTCGCCCGATACGACAATTTTTGGCTTAGAACCTTTTATCATGTCGTATTTATTTTGTCATCACCATATCTTATATCATATGATATAATACCTGAATATACTCATAAATATGAGTTAAGTATAGTGGTGTGACGTTTACCGTACGTACGTAAAGTATATAACGTGTCGGTAGTACGTTGGAATACATGTGCATGTGCCTTTTTCAAAAAATCTGAAAATATATATGATTATATATATATATATAGGCGTGTGTATATATTAATGAGGGAAGGAGGAGAAAACTTTCCTTCCTTAGCCTTGTTGCCTTTGTGCCTTTTTCAAATGTGGCTTCCTTTAATGAACTACTTAGTTTAATAAACTAAGTACTTCACTTAATGAACTAGTGTAGTTCATTAATGGTGGCACCTGAGAATAGTATAAACACAACAAATGTTTGCCATATGATGTAAGCTTTAATGCTTCATGGCTCGTTAGTACGGCAACATTATATATGAGCTAAATAAGGCAAGTACTAAGCAATATCATGCACGTTTTATCTTATGCTCGTTTTTGTGCACATTTAAATCATGTATTTGAAAATTACTCAAACCCCTTTTTCTCTACACAATATACATCTTTGATAATTAATGAAAACTTTTTTCATTCACAAAATTAACATTTACTGCCCTCAGAGAAAGTATCAAGCCCACGCTAATTGTCCTCAATTTTATCTATGCCGCGGTTGGAAGTCTTCCATGGTTAACTTTTTTTTTAATGGAGAATTAGAGCTCTCTAGACTTATTTCGGGATTCACGTCCAAATAAAAGATAGATCTTTGAATGGTGTTTCAAGCTCAATTTGAATAATCTAAATCGAAGCTCTATATTTTAAGTTATGTCCAAAACAAAATTAGATGGTATGCTGAATTTCAACCGTAACGTGGGATGTGAAGCCAAACGTTAGGTTCAAAAGGATGGTCGAAATTCAAGTCTGAAATTTTCCCATGCATGACCCTGAAGTCCTTGGACGTGAGCATTTAGACTTGAATGTATATGGTCAAACTCATGCATGAAGTGTTTAAAGTCATGTTTTGTGGATATATTGTTTTGTTAGACTAGCATAATTACCGTATATATGCACAGAAAGATGTTCTTTGGTATAACTGATGTTAAAGATATTGGGTGAATCCTCAAGGAGTGCGTGGACAGAAGGTTGGCAGCTGACTTGGATTGTGTATTGTTCTCGATGATTTGAAGTGTTAGTTGCTGGTTGAGTGAAGTTGTGCGGCTGTTTGCGTGATGGAGCAGTGTGCAATTGCTAGGAGTTGTTCGCCATTGGAGTGGAGCTTGTGGGAGCAAGATGAAGACGGCTAGTTGGCGGGAGTGTGTTTGAACGTGCGAAATGACGGTTTTGCCCTTACTGATTATATTGTAGAGTTAGTTAGTTGAAGGATATAATTGTAATTTTGGTTCTTTTTCTCTTCTTCTTCAGCGGGCTAGCCTTTATAAGCAGTGCAGTTTTGCATTTTGCGGATGAACTCTTTCTGGAAAATTCCAAGAGATCCTTTCGTGCCTCTCCGTGCCATTCTTTCTCGGTTTTGCTTCTTAGCTTCTTAATATGTGGTTTCTTGCTTTGATTTGTTGTTAAACACTTGAAATCCTCGTTATTCGTCAGAAATTTCACATGGTATCAGAGCGATACTCATGAATTTTGGAACCTTCGTGATGTCAAACAATGGTGCAAATAGTCCTGCTTCCGCATCTTCAGCTAATTCTGTCAGTGATCCTATGGATGATCCTTACTTCATTCATCCTAGTGACAATCCGTCTATGGCGTTGGTACAACCGTTGCTTGATGGAAATAACTTTCACAGTTGGAGCAGGTCTGTGCGTAGAGCACTTGAATCGAAGAATAAGCTTGGTTTCGTGAATGGAACAATTAAGAAGCCTGCAGATGGAGATCGAAGAAGCAATGCTTGGCTGAAAGCCAATAACATGGTTGCGTCGTGGTTAGTAAATTCCTTAACTCATAATATAGGTCAAAGTGTTGTGTGGCTAGATTTTGCTGCCGATATATGGAATGATTTGAAATTTAGGTATGGAAATGCGGATTCATTCAGACTATCTGATCTGCAAGAGGAATTCTATGCGATTAAACAAGAAAGAAGCACGATAACCGAGTATTATACTAGACTTAAAAGTGTTTGGGAAGAACTACTTGTATTGAGGTCTATTCCTGTTTGCTCATGCCGTAAATATACTTGTAATCTCACTGTAGAAATTAATAAGTTCGTGGAGAATGATTGCGTGATCAAGTTCTTAAAAGGACTTAATGATGAATACGAAGCAGTCAAGTCACAGGTGTTGTTATGTAGTCCCCTACCAGATTTGAAAACTGCTTTTGCTATGGCTATGAAGCTGGAAAGGAAACTGAATTATTCTACTAATCAGCCTCAGTTTAACAATAATCCCTCTGTAGTCATGAATGTTGGGAATGTGCCTAGAGGCAATTCATATCAACAGAATTCGAATGAATCTGGTATGACCAATACGCCTTGGCAAAGATCAACTGGAAAAACTAACAAGAGAGGCATGGGGAAATCGTATCTAAATGGTTCTAGATCTGCAGTGTGTACATTTTGCAATATGAGGGGGCACACAGTAGACAAATGTTATAGAAAACATGGATTTCCCCATGGATACAAGCCTAAAGGTCAGGTTAATATGGTAACGGCTGAAGGCAATGTAGTGCAGTCTGGTGATGTGGTGGTTCAGGGAGGATCAGACAAGGCTCAGTGCTTTGAAGGAGCTGATCTGAGGACAATGCCGTCATTAACTCAGGACCAGTATAATCAGTTGATTAATTTGCTGCAGGAACGTCAGGAAAGTACCAGCCAGAAGAATGTTGCAAGTGGCTCAGGTACACTTCATACTGTCTTGACAGCACAGCAAACTACAGTCAATGGTAAGGACTCAGGTAATGTATTACATGAGAACTCTAATGTATGGATCTTGGATTCTGGAGCTAGTGATCATGTTTGTTCTTCTGTCAGTTTGTTTGAATCCTATAAGCCTATTACTTCTTTGTCTGTTGTGTTGCCAAATAAGTCCCTTGCCACAGTCACACATGTTGGAACAGTGAGGATAAATCAAAATCTGATCCTTACTCATGTATTCCATGTGCCTTCCTTTGCGTTTAATCTCATCTCTCTCAGCAAGCTTACCCAATCTAATCTGTTTCAAGCAGTTTTTAAATCCAACTTTTGTTTGATTCAGGACCTCAGAACCAAGAAGATGATTGGTTCAGCTGAGGTAGATCAAAGATTGTACTACTTACACGGTACCACTCATACTGAGACTAATTCCATTCCTCCCTATCTGCCTTATCCTTTCGTGCATGCTGTTACTTCCTCAGGTGCAATGTTATGGCACTGTAGGTTGGGTCATATGTCTTTGCCAAGAGTTAAAGAAATCCACAAATTCGACTCTTCTATTCAAGTTCATGATTCTCATCTGGATTGTAGTGTTTGTCCTTTGGCCAAGCAAAAGAGAACTCCATTTCCAGTCTCTTACTCTGTTGCTTCTGCTCCTTTTTCACTTGTACATATGGATATTTGGGGCCCTTACAAATACCCCACAATGTATAATCAACGTTATTTTCTTACTATGATTGATGATTTTAGCAGATACTGTTGGATTTACTTGATGAAATCTAAAGCTGATGTCAGAAATATAGTTGAAAGTTTTTGTACCTTTGTCTCTGTTCAATTTGATAGCAAAGTTAAAGTGATCCGAACAGATAATGGCCCAGAATTCTCTATGAATAAAATCTTTGCTATTCATGGTATTATTCATCAAACTAGCTGTGTGAATACACCACAGCAAAATGGTATAGTGGAACGAAAACATCAGCATATCCTAACTGTGGCAAGATCACTCAGATTCCAATCCTTCCTCCCTTCAGCGTACTGGGGCTTTTGCGTCCAGCACTCAGTTTTCCTCATTAATATCACTCCAACTCCTGTCTTGCATCATAAAACTCCTTATGAGGTTCTATATAAAAGACCTCCTACTTACAACCAACTTAAAGTGTTTGGTTGCCTAGCATTCGGGGCCAATACACAAAGCCACAAAGGCAAGTTTGACGCAAGAGCTAGACGTAGTGTGTTCTTGGGCTTGTCACATACTACTAAAGGTTACATCCTTCAAGATTTGGGTAGTGAAGATGTTTATATTTCAAGGGATGTGTTGTTTCATGAAACCAGTTTTCCCTTTGGAGCAGAAGCACCTTCCTCACCTGTCCCTTTTAACAATTCGGTTGATCATGTTCTTGGTCCTAATTCTGGTCCTTCCTACTTTCAGCTTTTTGATTCCCAGCCTACCAATGTCACTCATGTTGCTCCTACTCAGTCTCCTGCTCAGTCTCCCGTTCCATCATTTCCTACTAATAATCTTCCTCAGTCTGCTGATATTTCTCAGGCCAACTCACAGTCACTTCCTTCTTCTCCATCTACTGATGATCTATATACTATCCCAAGCACGGAACATCATACATTACCAAATGGTCAGCTAGTTGTTGATTTGCCCCCCATTCTTAGTCCTCCTGCCAGGCCTGCCAGGGTCAAAAAGCTACCTAAGTATCTCCAAGATTACCACTGTAATGCCTTGTCTGTCCCTTCTGACCAATTGGTTCATACATCTCCCCATTCCTTAAATAAAGTGTTTGGTTATGATTTACTAGCTCCACAATACAAATCTTATGTTTTGAGTTTGAATGCACATACAGAGCCTAGCACTTATTCAGAGGCTGCTAGGTTGCCTGTCTGGCAGGCAGCTATGGAGACTGAATTAGCTGCATTGGAAGCCAACAGGACCTGGACTGTGGTGCCTTTACCTCCAGGCAAGAAAGCAATAGGATGCAGATGGGTTTATAAAGTTAAACTCAAGGCTGATGGAAGTGTGGAGAGGTATAAGGCTAGGTTGGTGGCCAAGGGTTATACACAGCAGTATGGAATTGACTACCAGGACACGTTTTCTCCTGTTGCCAAGATGACTACTATAAGAGTAATCTTGGCCTTGGCCGCAAGATTTCAGTGGCACATACACCAACTAGATGTGAACAATGCTTTTTTGCATGGTGATCTCCATGAGGACATTTACATGTCTCTCCCTCCTGGTGTGTCAGCTAAAGGTTCCAACATGGTGTGTAAACTGCACAAGTCCTTGTATGGCTTGAAGCAAGCCAGCAGAGAGTGGAATGCCATTCTTACCAAGTTTCTGTTGGCCATGGGATTTAAGCAGTCTAAGTGTGACTACACACTGTTTCTTAGACGTGATGGTGCTAGCTTTATGGCGTTGTTGGTATATGTCGATGATATCATAGTGGCTTCTAGTGATGAGGATTCCATTGCTAGTGTCAAACAAGCCCTGCATCGTGCTTTTAAGATCAAAGACTTGGGCCAACTACGATTCTTCCTTGGCATAGAGGTAGCTCAAGCTACAGGGGGGTACATATTAATCAAAGGAGGTATACTTTGGATCTTTTGGAACAAACTGGTTTTTAAATGCCAAGCCTGCTAGGACTCCCATGGAGAGTCACATTAGCTTGACTCATATGGATTCTCCTGCATTAGAGGATGTCACACAGTATAGGAGATTGATTGGGAAGCTTATATATTTAACAATCACTAGGCCCGATATTGCCTTTGCAGTTCAGCAATTAAGTCAGTTTTTAGATTGCCCTACTGAAAATCACTTGAAAGCGGCACACAGACTTCTCAGATACATTAAGGGAACCATAGGCCAAGGGATATTGTTTCCAAGAGAAGGAGTATTGAAGCTGCGGGCATTTGTAGATGCTGACTGGGGTGGATGTCATGAGACTAGGAGGTCTGTTACGGGTTATTGTGTTTTCTTTGGAGATTCCTTGATATCAGGGAAGGCAAAGAAGCAGACTACGGTTTCTAGGTCGTCTGCTGAGGCAGAATATAGAGCCATGGCCATGGTGACTTGTGAAGTCCAATGGCTCTTGTATTTGCTAGAAGACATGGGATTGAGTGATCAGAAACCAGTAGAGATGTTTTATGATTGCAGGAGTGCAATGTACATTGCAGAAAATCCGGTGTTTCATGAGAGAACGAAGCATATAGAGATTGATTGCCATGTGGTTAGAGATAAAGTGCAAGAAGGGGTGATTGAATTGATGCCAATACGGACAGAGCTGCAATTGGCTGACATTTTTACCAAGGCTTTGGATTCAAAGCGTTTGTTGCAGCATGTTGGGTCACTTGGGATTCACAATCTTTATGCCAAGCCAAGCTTGAGGGGGGATGTTAAAGATATTGGGTGAATCCTCAAGGAGTGCGTGGACAGAAGGTTGGCAGCTGACTTGGATTGTGTATTGTTCTCGATGATTTGAAGTGTTAGTTGCTGGTTGAGTGAAGTTGTGCGGCTGTTTGCGTGATGGAGCAGTGTGCAATTGCTAGGAGTTGTTCGCCATTGGAGTGGAGCTTGTGGGAGCAAGATGAAGACGGCTAGTTGGCGGGAGTGTGTTTGAACGTGCGAAATGACGATTTTGCCCTTACTGATTATATTGTAGAGTTAGTTAGTTGAAGGATATAATTGTAATTTTGGTTCTTTTTCTCTTCTTCTTCAGCGGGCTAGCCTTTATAAGCAGTGCAGTTTTGCATTTTGCGGATGAACTCTTTCTGGAAAATTCCAAGAGATCCTTTCGTGCATCTCCGTGCCATTCTTTCTCGGTTTTGCTTCTTAGCTTCTTAATATGTGGTTTCTTGCTTTGATTTGTTGTTAAACACTTGAAATCCTCGTTATTCGTCAGAAATTTCACAACTGACAATGTAAATAAATGTACTAAAGGCATGAAATTCGAGACTAACGATTTGAGAAAAGAATAAAACCAAAGATGAAAGCCACGATCGGAAAAGATTTGTTTTATTTATATGCTTCCCAATTGTTTATTACAACCCTTGTATTATGTAAGTACTTTCGAATCTCTTTAAGAGTAGTTTACATTATATTACTTGACAGTCATAATACTAGTCAAGCACTTTACTTCATCGTGGGAGTGACTCGACTCATCTCTATATTAGTCATAGTATAAAAGCGATTAAGATTACTTTTTGACCTGGTTTATTCCCCAAAACGACCTAAGACCAATCACATACCTACTCAAATACATATATACAGACATAAACAGATACATAGATATATATGGACACACATGTATACATAGATGTATACCCATACACAAAGAAAAATAAAATTTTGTTTTTGGAAGAAAGGTGTCCTTTTATAAACGATCATCCTGTGCTAAATATACAGTCCACAAGTAAAACTGGAGAAATAAATACGAAAGCTCTATGAGCCTGTCTTGCTTGTGCTGTGCAAACGGAGTCGGCTACCATAGATATCCGTCTAAAAATGGAGTAGTTTACCAATTTTTCCCCATAGTCTTCTATTTTGTCTTATGCAAAGCAATCAGTTCGAGGAAAGAGTTGTTTTGTTCTATCAAACCTCAACTTTCAACCTGTATGTCGACCTGGATTTTGTTAATTGTAAGACAAACGAGAATATGTTGGTTGATTTCAAGAAATACATGGTATGCAATAAGAGACACCTGTGGTAAAAAACACATAAAAATACTTTGGAAAGTGGTCCAAATTTGTATAATAACATGTAAGAACGTTGATTGGAGAATGTAGTGAAACTTGGATTGGATTAGTGAGATGAGACTCTAAATTCTTTAAATTCTGATATGACAAACATTGTGTGAGTGATGCCGAACGTTCGGTGATAAACTCTGAATGCGGTATCTGAGTTTGGTCTAGTTTTGAAGGTTGTGTCTTATCACCAAACGTTTCACGAACTTTCGATAAATCTATTTTGTTACAACCCGGAAATTCGTTATGTAGTAACGACTCCCAGTATCGTAAATATAAGTCAGTAGGGGTGCGATTCAAATACATTAACAAATATATTACAAACGTTTGAGTATATACAATAAAAACCCAATTAAATTAGTTAGTAACAACTTAAACTTTTAGGATAAAGTAAATCAAAAAGAAATACATGTCACAACAATTTTATGCTACATTAAATAAAAGAAAAAACAATTATATACATACAAAGTAAAAGAAAAGGAAAAAGAAAAAGAAAGGTGAAGACAACTTGTCTTACACTTTGATTAAAATACTAGCATGCTCAAGAATCTTACCTTAACCCATCCCTCCACCCCATGCTTGTCAAAAGCTTGTCTCCAACCCCATCCCTCCCACTCCTTGGCCGGCCAACCCCTTAGAAAAGTAGGGTATTATTTCTTCTTTAACACCTCACATAATTGCATCTTCAACCAACCAATTTCATACTACCTCCAAGGAAAAATCTCAAGAACACTCCAACACCCCCCTTAGTCCCTAATAGGCCGAAAGTTACACTCCACAAGGAGAAGATTTTCTTCTCCTTTCTTCATACCAACATCACTCAAATCAAGTATCATGAACACTCAATCAACTAAGAAAGATTCAAGAAGGTTGTAGCATCTAGAATCAAAAGCAATCAAGGTAAGAACTTTATGAAGTTTAAGTTTGATTCTTCTATATACTTAGTTTCATAAGTTGCTCACTAACCCTCCTTTTAAACCCTAAAAACCATGTATACCTAGGAGGAAGGAAGAAGAACTCTCTTCCAAACCAAGTGAAGGAAACATCTTCTAAGTGTAAGAAAGGTGAACCAAGGCAAGTACTCTTCCTAGATCCTTCATGGATTTCAAATTCAATACTTATGTTTATATCAAAAACGGGATCATCATGTAGTATGTTCAAGATTTCTTCTCAAGAAATTATAGATCTATGTTGAGTAATAAGCTTATACTTATATACACTATATACACATATATACATACGCTATATACATATATACCTTATGTATATACACGCATGTATATACACATTATAGAAACATGTATGTTGTTATATATATGTATAAGTGTATGAATCTACATGTATACGGATCTCCATATATAGGTATATGTATAAGTAGTTATAGAGGTGTAGATGTATATAAATAAACATACTGTTTTGGATAAAAGTAAGTAAATATATAAACAAATGTGTGGTTGTGATATAGATGTATGTATATATGCATAGTTATATATGTATAGACATATATATACACGTCTTATACACACACATACATACATGTATCTCAATGATTTTAGGTATATATATATATATATAGATATGTATACACGAAAATTATATATATGTATATACAATATATGAAAATTGGCTTTAAGACCACTTAAGGTTAAAATATGTTGTTACATGATTCATGTATACATATATGTATAACATATATGTTAAGATATAAAAATGAATAAGTTTTGGATGTTATACAAAATATCATAAAATGATTTATATATATATATATATATATATATATATATATATATATATACCATATATATACACATTCGGCCACTGGGCCTTAATTGACAACAAGTGATTTCAATATATTTTATACAAATATACATATGTATATATGATGAATATGTTAAGATAGGAAAATGAATAAGTTTTGGATATTACATAATATATCACAAAATGACTTATATATGTATATATTATATACATATAGGTTCGGCCTTTAGGCCTAAGTAACAAAGATGATTTCATCATATTTTTATAAGTACATATGTATATATGATGAATATGTTAAGATATGAAAATGAATAAGTTTTGGATATTACATAATATATCACAAAATGACTTATATATGTATATATTATGTACATATATGTTCGGCCTTTAAGCCTTAGTGACAAAGATAATTTCATCATATTTTTGTAAGTATAGATGTATATATATGGTAAATATGTTAAGTTATGAAAGTAGGCTATGTATGTAATTTATGTATTATGTTATGAAAAGTAAGAAACATAAATAGTTCACATTTATGTGTGCGTAAGTATAAAACTACTAACTTTTACAATGTACGTACATGATATGTTACATGTTATATATATACTAACATAGATAGGTTATGATAAAATGTAAGTCATGAAATCTTAGATGAAATGTAAAGTAATTAGAAATTTTCATGATGTAGGCATTTGAGCTATGAATTATGAAATGTATGTGTAGAATAGAAGTTACCAAATTATTGTATGATGAAAATAGAAAAAGAGGGCTGTTTTAGTGTGATAGCCGAATGGCATTTAATTGGAGGTTAAAATGGTATTTTCTTTAAGTCGTGATAAGTAGAAGGAAATTAAGTAAGTGATGATATTATAAAATGTAGAATGACCAAAGTACCTTCAACCGACCGAGTCTCATGTTGCATGAAATCAAAGTTGGAAAAGTTTTGTTTTTGAATCACATGTTTTAAAATTCATATGCATAGAAATAATAAACACGAGACGAATGATTTCAATGACCCATGTTATGTTATGACCATGTTATGTTATGTTATGTTGTAGCGCTGTCCTGACATCGGGACCGGAGTGGTAGGTGTCAGGGGCCCATGTTTACGTTATGGCTGAGTGTAACACCGGGTCTGGGACACGGGATCTCAGTCATAATGCGTCACCGTTAGCACATGTACCTATGTTCATATGTTATGTTGTACATGTACTATATGGGGAATCATTCGGTATGTCGTGCGTTATTATTCTTATGAAAAGTGCTATAGCCAACGATGAAAATGTTATGTCTTCATGTCATGAAAATGTCATGTTATGCAAGTTATGAAAATCATGTCATGTTTATGAAAAGTCATGTTTACGAAAAGTCATTTTATGAAAAGCCATGTTTTAGGCATCACATCATGATCATGTCCCTTATGTGAGGATTAGAATATTTGTACGAACATTATGCCTTAAGACGATTAAGAAAGATCACACACGTAGATGTGATGAATGCAAGTTATGACCTTAGCATAAGATGGATTAGTAATCAAGTACGGAAGGTAGACTAAGGATATGCTGAGGAAGAATGATATGACCTCTTAGGTATGAGGTAAAATCTTATGTTCGGTTTTATCCTTATATATAATGCTGTCATTTGTAATTAGAGATGTAATTTTCATAAATATTGTTACTTTATTACTACTTGTCTTCCCATGTATGATCCACATGAAGTATCTATAAAGAATACTTGCTGAGCGATTAAAAGACGGTGGTTATCGCTCATACTTGCCTCTTAACATTTCAGAGAACAGGGACCCTGATGCCGTGTTCATTGAGGAGGAACCCCAGATAGAGTATCCGTGAGCGAAGATGTAGGCTGAAGCCAAGTACCTGTTGTGTGAGCTTTATTTTATGGTGATGTAATAAAGTTATCGTGAGAGACTGTATTTGTGGTTGTGTGGATTTGAACGGTTTGTAATAATATTATGTGTGTCGTGAGCTTATTGAAAGTTGCTTCCGCTATATCGATTACAATTCATGTTGACATGCACATGTATGGTATCGACGGCTTGTACTCTATGAGTAGAGTATGGCGGGTGCACTGAACCGGAACTCTGGTTTCGGACGGGGCGCTACAGTTGGTATCAGAGCAATGGCTCTAGATCCACGGCAGGAACAGTAAAGTAAGCATTTAGAATTTAAGTGATGATCCTAGAACTTAAGTTATGATCTTGGACCAAGAGTGATATCCCTAGATTAGAATCCTTAGAATAGTTAGGGATAGTTAAATAACATTTAAAAGTTTTGCTTGGATTATTAAGTCCCAAATAAAAAAAAATTTAATTTTACAAATTCGGAATTAGTCAGGAAGACAAATTGATTTCAATTGTAAATTATTACTAATGATGCTGCATTCAATAGGATGTCTCCACGACCTAGAGGAAGACCGCGTGCTGACAGACCTGCACAGTTACCCCCTCCTCCACCATCACAGATACCCCCGCAGACAAGACCGGTTCCATTTTACACTGAACAGGTGCCTCCACCCCCACAACAGCAGGGTCAAGGAGATTTTCAGCAGGCTGTTCTGCAAGCTCTGGTACAGATAGGACAGGCGGTAGGTAATAACGGCCACCAGAATCATGCGACACCTCCACCGCCACCGCCACCACCTCCACCACAGCAGGGTACTCGTTTCTTTTATGGGGAATTGAAGAAGGCCCGCATTCCTAACTTTGAAGGTGGATCTGACCTTGACATAGCCGAGAAATGGCTAAAAGAAGTACAAAATAATTTTGAGCTGATTCAAATACCAGAGGAGATAAAAGCCCAGGTTATCAAGCCTTTTCTGACTAGTGAAGCCGATGAATGGTGGACCACTAATTTGCAGCATTTGCCAGCTCCAGTTACTTGGGAACGATTTCTGAGAGAGTTTCGCAAATTCTACATTCCACCATCAGTTACCTTGAAGAAAATAGGGATGTTTGAGTCTCTAATGCAGACGTCAGGAATGACAGTGGCGGACTATGCCAACCGATTTACCGCATTGGGAAGATATGTTCCAGCAATTATGGGAGATGAACAACTGAAAATGATTAAGTTTGAAAGAGGACTGAACCCACGCATTCGCACCTGGATTGTGAATGCCAACCCGAAGGATTTTGGTGAATTGCTGGATGCCTGTTATCGAGTAGAAAGGGACATCATCAGGCGTGATTCTGACAGCTGGGGCAAAAGGCCCCAAGAGTTTGGAGATGGCCAATCCAGTAAGTGGACTAAGACTGCTAAAAGAGATGGTGGACGTGCACATCAACCAAATTTTAAGCCAACGAAGCCACAACCTCCCCCACAGACAGCTGCGATACCTAAGTGTGCCACTTGTCAGCGACAACATAGGGGAGACTGTTTATTGAAGACTGGAGCATGTTTTAATTGTGGAAAGACTGGACACATGATCAGAGATTGTCCTGAACCCAGGAAGGGACCCCAGAGGGCCGCACCTCAGCAGAGAGATGGCCCAAGGGCCAATGCCAGAGTACATGTGATGACAGATGAGGAGGTTCTGGAAGCCCCAGATGTTGTGACAGGTATAATTCATTTTGAAAAGTTTATGATATTACCTGCTTGCTTCGGGATTGCATATTTGAATTATGAATTGCCTCAGGTGTTATATTAACAAACAACATACCTGCCAACGTATTATTTGATAGTGGTGCAAGCCATTCCTTTGTATCGAAAAGGTTTGCTAAGAACCTTGATAGTTGCCCGACTAGACTGGATACGCCTTATCGCGTTCAAGCAGCTGGTGATCAAGTGATCATTTCACATCATATATATAAGAATTGCAAGATAGAAATGGGAGGACAGAAGTTCGAAGTTACCCTAATTCCTATACAGATTGGGGATTTCGACCTTATTCTAGGCATGGATTGGTTGTTCAAACACCATGCCTACATTGATTGTCGTGGTAAGCGTGTGATGATTAAGGATCCAATGCGAGAAGAAGTGATTTATCAAGGGAACTCCAAGATGAAAAAGATACCACAGAATATTTATCTGACAGCAGCAAAAGCATTTCAATTACTGAAGAAGGGTAGCGAAGGATTCCTTGTGTATGCTCTTGGCAAGGATTCCGAGACCCCATCAATTGACAGTATTCCAGTAGTCAAGGAGTTCACAGATGTATTTCCAGATGATCTACCCGGTTTGCCTCCGGACAGGGAGATTGAATTCGAGATTAATGTCGTTCCAGGAGCTGAACCAATCTCAAAGGCACCGTATAGAATGGCCCCAGATGAATTAAAGGAATTGAAATCACAGTTGCAAGAATTGATAGATAAGAAGTTTATACGGCCAAGTGTATCACCATGGGGAGCTCCAGTGTTGTTCGTTAAGAAGAAAGATGGCAGCATGCGACTCTGCATTGATTATCGAGAGCTGAATAAAATCACTATCAAAAATAGATATCCACTGCCTCGAATCGACGATTTGTTCGATCAATTAAGGGGAGCTAAAGTGTTCAGCAAGATTGACCTTCGCTCTGGTTACCATCAATTGAAGATCAAGTCGGAAGATATCGCTAAGACTGCTTTTCGTACAAGGTATGGACATTATGAGTTCTTAGTGATGCCATTTGGTTTGACCAACGCACCCGCAGCATTCATGGATTTGATGAACACAGTATTTCGGGATCAGTTGGATAAGTTCGTGGTGGTATTTATTGATGATATTCTAATATACTCACCGGATGAAGATACCCATGCAGAGCATCTAAGAATAACACTGAATGTATTAAAACAAGAAGCAGTTATATGCTAAACTCAGCAAGTGCGAATTTTGGCTCCATAGTGTTGCATTTTTGGGTCATGTTGTGTCTAAGGATGGTATCTCAGTAGATCCGAAAAAGATTGAGGCTATTACGGAATGGCCGAGGCCGACAAATGTGACTGAGGTCAGGAGTTTCTTAGGACTTGCAGGTTATTATAGGAAGTTTGTTGATGGATTCTCACGGATTGCAGTTCCATTAACTCGATTGACGCAGAAAAAGACGCGATATGATTGGACTTCTGATTGCGAACAGAGCTTTACCAAACTAAAGAAGAAATTGACATCGGCACCGGTATTAGCACAACCAATCTCAGGAGAGGGATTCGTGGTATATAGCGACGCTTCGAAGAATGGACTAGGTTGTGTATTAATGCAGGAAGAACGAGTGATCGCATATGCGTCAAGACAGTTGAAACCCTATGAACAGAATTATCCTACTCATGATCTGGAATTAGCGGCAGTTGTATTTGCGCTTAAATTATGGAGACATTATTTATATGGAGAGAGATGCGAAATCTACACGGATCACAAGAGCTTGAAATATCTTTTCACCCAAAAAGAATTAAACATGAGGCAGCGAAGATGGTTGGAGTTGATGAAAGGCTATGATCTCGCTATCCACTATCATCCGAGTAAGGCAAATAAAGTGGCAGATGCATTGAGTAGGAAGTCAAGTCATGCTAGGCAGACGCCTCTAGAGAGAGAGATAGCCGAGTTTGGATTGGATGTGGTTGACTCAACTGCAAATATTCTGGCTAAATTAGTGATCACTCCCACTTTAATTGATAGGATTAAAGAGGCGCAAAATAATGATTCTGAGTTAATGATCATTGTCAAGCAGTTTGAAGAACGACAGGTGAAGGATTTTCAGTTGCATAATGATGGCAGTCTTTGGTTCAAAGAGAGATTGTGTGTACCAAACTTTGATGGAATTAAAAGAGAGATCATGACGGAAGCTCATAACTCACGGTTATCTATACATCCGGGAGAAACAAAGATGTACCAGGATCTTAAAAGAAATTATTGGTGGAACGACATGAAGCGTCACATTGCAGAGTTTGTGGAGAGATGTCATACTTGTCAACAAGTTAAAGCAGAACATCAGAGGCCGGCAGGACTATTACAGCCTTTAGAGATTTCGGAGTGGAAATGGGAGCATATTACGATGGATTTTGTTACTGGACTTCCTAAGACTCGCAATGGTAATGATGCGATTTGGGTAATCGTGGATCGTCTCACTAAATCGGCACATTTCTTATCCATGTCAATCCAGACATCCATAGAAAAGCTGGTGAGTATGTATATGAATGAGATAGTTAGCCTGCATGGAACACCTGTCAGTATCGTGTGCGATAGAGATCCACGTTTTACTTCGCGATTTTGGAAAGCTTACCAAAATGCTATGGGTACCAAACTCCGGATGAGTACAGCATTCCATCCGCAGACCGATGGACATTCAGAACGTACCATACAAACATTGGAAGATATGCTACGCGCTTGCACTTTGGATTTCAAGGTTAGCTGGGACAAATCAGTGAAGTTAATTGAGTTCTCTTACAATAACAGCTATCACAGTTCTATTGGTATGGCACCTTTTGAAGCATTGTATGGAAGGAAGTGTCGATCTCCATTATATTGGGATGAAGTTGGCGAGAGAACTATTATGGGTCCGGAACTGGTGGAGCAGACTCTGAAAAAGATCAAGGTGTCACGTGATAGATTGAAAGCTGCTCAAGATCGTAGCAAAAGCTGGGCTGATACAAAGAGACGACCGACTGAGTTTGAAGTGGGCGAGAAAGTATATTTGCGAGTTTCACCGACCAAAGGCGTGAGTAGATTTGGGATTAAAGGGAAACTGAGCCCTAGATTTATTGGCCCTTATGAAATACTAGAAAAAGTTGGAGCTGTTGCATACCGGTTGGCCTTACCTCCTACATTATCCCGGGTACATAATGTGTTTCACGTATCTCAGTTACGGCGATGTGTACACGATCCGGATCATATACTAGAGCAGCAACCTATAACTATTAAAGACGATGTTACGTATGAAGAAGTTCCCATGCGGATTGTGGACCGTAAGGAACAAGTGTTGAGGAGACGGACAATTCCATTTGTGAAAGTACAGTGGAGTAATCATACTGAGCGGGAAGCGACTTGGGAACCGGAGCATCAAATGCAGAAGCAATATCCCCAACTATTCGTATGAGGTACGTAAGTTTCGAGGACGAAACTTTTTATAAGGGGGAGAATGTTACAACCCGGAAATTCGTTATGTCGTAACGACTCCCAGTATCGTAAATATAAGTCAGTAGGGGTACGATTCAAATACATTAACAAATATATTACAAACGTTTGAGTATATACAATAAAAACCCAATTAAATTAGTTAGTAACAACTTAAACTATTAGGATAAAGTAAATCAAAAAGAAATACATGTCACAACAATTTTATACTACATTAAATAAAGAAAAAACAATTATATACATACAAAGTAAAAGAAAAGGGAAAAGAAAAAGAAAGGTGAAGACAACTTGTCTTACACTTTGATTAAAATACTAGCATGCTCAAGAATCTTACCTTAACCCATCCCTCCACCCCATGCTTGTCAAAAGCTTGTCTCCAACCCCATCCCTCCCACTCCTTGGCCGGCCAACCCCTTAGAAAAGTAGGGTATTATTTCTTCTTTAACCCCTCACATAATTGCATCTTCAACCAACCAATTTCATACTACCTCCAAGGAAAAATCTCAAGAACACTCCAACACCCCCTTAGTCCCTAATAGGCCGAAAGTTACACTCCACAAGGAGAAGATTTTCTTCTCCTTTCTTCATACCAACATCACTCAAATCAAGTATCATGAACACTCAATCAACTAAGAAAGATTCAAGAAGGTTGTAGCATCTAGAATCAAAAGCAATCAAGGTAAGAACTTTATGAAGTTTAAGTTTGATTCTTCTATATACTTAGTTTCATAAGTTGCTCACTAACCCTCCTTTTAAACCCTAAAAACCATGTATACCTAGGAGGAAGGAAGAAGAACTCTCTTCCAAACCAAGTGAAGGAAACATCTTCTAAGTGTAAGAAAGGTGAACCAAGGCAAGTACTCTTCCTAGATCCTTTATGGATTTCAAATTCAATACTTATGTTTATATCAAAAATGGGATCATCATGTAGTATGTTCAAGATTTCTTCTCAAGAAATTATAGATCTATGTTGAGTAATAAGCTTATACTTATATACACTATATACACATATATACATACGCTATATACATGTATATACCTTATGTATATACACGCATGTATATACACATTATAGAAACATGTATGTTGTTATATATATGTATAAGTGTATGAATCTACATGTATACGGATCTCCATATATAGGTATATGTATAAGTAGTTATAGAGGTGTAGATGTATATAAATAAACATACTGTTTTGAATAAAAGTAAGTAAATATATAAACAAATGTGTGGTTGTGATATAGATGTATGTATATATGCATATTTATATATGTATAGACATATATATATATACACGGCTTATACACACACATACATACATGTATCTCAAAGATTTTAGGTATATATATATATAGATATTTATACACGGAAATTATATATATGTATATACAATATATGAAAATTGGCTTTAAGACCACTTAAGGTTAAAATATGTTGTTACATGATTCATGTATACATATCTGTAGAACATATATGTTAAGATATAAAAATGAATAAGTTTTGGATGTTATACAAAATATCATAAAATGATTTATATATATATATATATACCATATATATACACATTCGGCCACTAGGCCTTAATTGACAACAAGTGATTTCAATATATTTTATACAAATATATATATGTATATATGATGAATATGTTAAGATAGGAAAATGAATAAGTTTCGGATATTACATAATATATCACAAAATGACTTATATATGTATATATTATATACATATAGGTTCGGCCTTTAGGCCTAAGTAACAAAGATGATTTCATCATATTTTTATAAGTACATATGTATATATGATGAATATGTTAAGATATGAAAATGAATAAGTTTTGGATATTACATAATATATCACAAAATGACTTATATATGTATATATTATGTACATATATGTTCGGCCTTTAAGCCTTAGTGACAAAGATAATTTCATCATATTTTTGTAAGTATAGATGTATATATGATAAATATGTTAAGTTATGAAAGTAGGCTATGTATGTAATTTATGTATTATGTTATGAAAAGTAAGAAACATAAATAGTTCACATTTATGTGTGCGTAAGTATAAGACTACTAACTTTTACAATGTACGTACATGATATGTTACATGTTATATATATACTAACATAGATAGGTTATGATAAAATGTAAGTCTTGAAATCTTAGATGAAATGTAAAGTAATTAGAAATTTTCATGATGTAGGCAATTGAGCTATGAATTATGAAATGTATGTGTGGAATAGAAGTTACCAAATTATTGTATGATGAAAATGGAAAAAGTGGGCTGTTTTAATGTGATAGCCGAATGGTATTTAATTGGAGGTTAAAATGGTATTTTCTTTAAGTCGTGATAAGTAGAAGGAAATTAAGTAAGTGATGATATTATAAAATGTAGAATGACCAAAGTACCTTCAACCGACCGAGTCTCATGTTGCATGAAATCAAAGTTGGAAAAGTTTTGTTTTTGAATCACATGTTTTAAAATTCATATGCATAGGAATAATAAACACGAGACGAATGATTTCAATGACCCATGTTATGTTATGACCATGTTATGTTATGTTATGTTGTAGCGCTGTCCTGACATCGGGACCGGAGTGGTAGGTGTCAGGGGCCCATGTTTACGTTATGGCTGAGTGTAACACCGGGTCTGGGACACGAGATCTCAGTCATAATGCGTCACCGTTAGCACATGTACCTATGTTCATATGTTATGTTGTACATGTACTATATGGGGAATCATTCGGTATGTCGTGCGTTATTATTCTTATGAAAAGTGCTATAGCCAACGATGAAAATGTTATGTCTTCATGTCATGAAAATGTCATGTTATGCAAGTTATGAAAATCATGTCATGTTTATGAAAAGTCATGTTTACGAAAAGTCATTTTATGAAAAGCCATGTTTTAGGCATCACATCATGATCATGTCACTTATGTGAGGATTAGAATATTTGTACGAACATTATGCCTTAAGACGATTAAGAAAGATCACACACGTAGATGTGATGAATGCAAGTTATGACCTTAGCATAAGATGGATTAGTAATCAAGTACGGAAGGTAGACTAAGGATATGCTGAGGAAGAATGATATGACCTCTCAGGTATGAGGTAAAATCTTATGTTCTGTTTTATCCTTATATATAATGCTGTCTTTTGTAATTGGAGATGTAATTTTCATAAATATTGTTACTTTATTACTACTTGTCTTCCCATGTATGATCCACATGAAGTATCTATAAAGAATACTTGCTGAGCGATTAAAAGACGGTGGTTATCGCTCATACTTGCCTCTTAACATTTCAGAGAACAGGGACCCTGATGCCGTGTTCATTGAGGAGGAACCCCAGATAGAGTATCCGTGAGCGAAGATGTAGGCTGAAGCCAAGTACCTGTTGTGTGAGCTTTATTTTATGGTGATGTAATAAAGTTATCGTGAGAGACTGTATTTGTGGTTGTGTGGATTTGAATGGTTTGTAATAATATTATGTGTGTCGTGAGCTTATTGCAAGTTGCTTCCACTATATCGATTACAATTCATGTTGACATGCACATGTATGGTATCGACGCCTTGTACTCTATGAGTAGAGTATGGCGGGTGCACTGAACCAGAACTCTGGTTTCGGGTGGGGCGCTACATATTTATTGAATGTTCGGTCTAGAGTTTGGTGATAAGTTCTGAATTGTAATGTTCAAAAATTTCGAATCCAACATACGGTCTGTGTAGACAACATAATATTTATGTTGTCCTTTGATAAAATAATGCAACTTTTGCAACTTGAGACACCTTCTTTTAACCTTTAATAGTTATAAACTAAATTTTGAAAGTTTGCAGAGAGATGTCAAATTAACTTCTTTCTTGTGAATTGAAGTCTACAAATACAAGGATCAAAAGATTTTGAAGATATACTTTTGAAATTTTTTTTGATATACTTTGAAATAAAAAAATCTTTTTGAGACTTTTGTAAAAACCTATAGAATTTCGTCCTTGTTTCTACTTCCTCTTTTGGTGTTAAGAACTTCAAATAGACAAGTTCAGTCTTTTTCCTATAAAGAAAACAGAAGGAAGAAGTCATATTATCCTGGAATGTATTTGTCAGATAGTCTACTTTGCTCACCGGTGGAGACAAAATTGCTTTTAGGGACGGTGTAAAATTTGTTATGTCTTAACTATTCTCCTTTCTTTTGTTTTTTTTCTCGCAGTTTTGTTACCGTATATTGTCTATATTTCTAACAATATTAAAATCAATTTATGGTTGATATGGCTACCAAACAACCCATAGTTTTCAATATGTCAAGTTGGAAACATATAAGGAAATAAGTTCTGGCATGAGATCCATTTGGAGTTGTCGCTGTACTCCAAAACTCTATGATCTACTTGGCAAGACCTTAAAGCAGCTTTGTTGTTGAAGCTAATATACTTGAAAAAGTCGAATCTTATGAAGAATTCTATGTTGTCATTCTCTTGGCATTCTTCATTCTCTGTTTTGACAAACTGTGAGATTTGATTCTTGAAAGAAAACATCTTAGAGAATGCATAGAAAGCCCCGAGAAATCAAAGAGATCTATGAAGTCATTGAGTTTGAGTAAAAAATGGAAGATGATCAAAGTTGGCATGAGGATTCGAATCAAGAGGAGTACACATACAAAAAAGAATTTAAAGTTGGCATGAGGATTGTAATCGTGAAGATTACATGTATATAAACAAATTTTGGGCTATTGGTTATGGATCAATCATTCTTGAAGTAGCCAATTTTATCAAAATTGGACTTGGACGGAAACATGACCAGAGTCAACCAAAGTAACCTAAAAAGAGGAGACGGATATGTAATAGAGGCAACATCAACACAATCCTTGACCATGAATGAAGAGAAAAATCAACAAGACGATCAAGTTGGTGAAAGGGAAGAAGATCACTGAGGTCATCATCTTCTTTGAGGTAACCTTGTTGCTACTACAATGGAATGGATGGTAGACGTTATGCCTAACAAATACATCGCGACCAATAGATATTTATTGAAATTCAAGCGATAAAAAGAAGTAAACAAATTTTCTTTGAGAATGCACAAGAAATCCAAGTAGTTGGATAGTTGAAAGTGCTTTTAGAGTTAATTGATATATAAACCTAGAGTTGGCAATGTGTCTGTGTTTCTATTATATATAGATATTTGGTTTCTGAATCGCTACCGACCAAGGCTAATATTAGCTGTTTTTGTACTACGTATCTGGTTTTTTGACTCCATGATTGATTCATGCATCCTGCACTATATGAGACAAGATCATGAAAAGTTAATATTAAGAGAATTAAGAAGATGAATATTGCCACTGTTAAAAAGACTAAAAGCATGTAATACATGTTATTATTTATGATTTGTGAAAAACATCTGTGCATGTATTTAAATGTGTTTAAATTTATGACATAATTTGGCTTGGTATCTTGAAAGAGATTTTATGTTAAAACCATGCTATGAGGTTTGTAGATACGTTTATCATTTGAATTGGAATTTCATGTTAAGAAGAAATTTGCGTAGAAGTTCAAATATGAAGCATGCTGGTTGTATATAATATTGAAAGAATTCTATAGTAAATGAAAATTCTAAGAGTCAGAGATTTGATAGTCTGCTACGAGTAGTTATTTTTGTGACTTTAGGACATATGTGCACATGATGATTTCTAATCTTATGTATTTGATTTCTTTGTGGATATGCTATAAAGTTCCGTGGAAAATTCATAAATCACTTAAAATGGATTCCTACCTTTGGATGCTAGCATTTAGTCCAACTTTATGTAAGTCATGTTAGTTCAACATACCAAGCTGTTATTTATAGAATAACTTTTAAGAATGAGAAATCTATCTTATGTTAGATAGCACTTGGCTTATTCAGACATGATTTTAAGTTTAATAATTGAGTTAATTATTAGTATTTGTCTTTCGATTACAAGAAAAGACATTGAATCATCAGCATAAATAAGGATGTAAGGACGTTAATTGATGTCTATTTGATCATGTCAATAAATTTGTCTTAAAAGCTGTGAAATTTGCATTTAGTGTAGCATGTAAATAGGTACAAAAATTTAGTTCTTATGCTATTAAATGTAGATAGAAAATAATGAAATTTATTTCGCTGAAGATGAACACTAAACAAAGTATAAGTTTGATGATGAAATATGATTTTGGTGAGTCTATGGAACAATTGAAAGATCAAAAGATTGTTTCGTATGAATCTTTGATCATAAGGAAGTTTTTGGAGTTTACTCCAAAGTGACATAGAGAGTAAATCTATTTTCATTGAAAACCTTTTGAGTTGAATAATACCATAGCTTGTTGCTGATTAAATGATGACTAAATTAAAGTTGTATAGTTGGAACTATTCATTTCATAAAATTAATGTTGAATCTAGTACAAGTATTATTGTTCGATGATTAATGTTGACGAGATTACGAAGAAATATGGGAGGTTGAACTTTCATGCTTACATGAAAGCAAAATTTATTTTGAACATATGAATAGGTTGCATATGTTGTATAGCTTCTACAGAAGTTTAGAAGGTTAAAAAGGAAATTTAGATCAATACAAAAATGTTTAATAGTTTATTGTTCTAATTAGTTGAAAGTATTGTTGTTGGCATGATAGGCTTTCTTTATGTATACCAAAGTAATTTATTTTTCTTGAAAACTAACTCCATGATAAATATGTTTATATGATTATAATTGTTTGAGGAGTTGGCTAATAGAAATATTTTGCTATCTTTGAGTTTGATGGTTTTGTTGATAAAAACAAAATCAACGTTTTCAAGCTTATGTCTAATTAGGCTTTATGGACTAATGAGATGTTTTGTTAAGTGATTCATTGACAGGAATCACCAAAATGCGACGATTTTAGAATGTGCTGGCACTTGATGATTGATACAAAGTTGTGAATGTTCATAAGTTTTTTTGAAATAAATCATAGACAATATAAGGTCTATGAGAGTTACTAGTAAAATTTTTTTAGGGTAAATCATAGACAGTGTGAGGTCTATGAGAGTACCCCGATAAGAACTAAGTGTAAGTTAGTTCTTGTGACATTGAGGGTGATGGTGGTTATTCCATTTGATGCGATAAAAACTAAGTGTAAGTTAGTTCTTGTGACATTGAGGATGATGGTGTTATTCCATTTGATGTTAGCTCTCTATGTTGGCAACCCAACCTACTATTAGTACAGATCCTATGAAAGAGGTTCAATATGTTAAAAACAAGTCATAGAAGAGTTCTAATAAGCACTACCAAACTTGTTCCTCTCTATAATGTTGATGTAAGATGATGCTTGCTGCAAGTTTATGTGGGTGAGATTTTAAGAATATCTTAATGAAATTAATTAATATGTTCATGGTGGTTTGGACAGTACGCACTTGATGAATTTCACCTATTTAAGTGCAGAGGTGGTGCCAGTTCTTATGAGACTTTGGAGTAACTCATTAGAGCGCTTACAAAAACTTGAGACTAGATGCATGGCTGAATTCGTACGAAACCACAAAATTGTATGAAATAGGAAATGACATATCTTTTGATTGTTCAAATAAACAGTACTGGAATATGACTAAGACGTCTATGTCATCTTAATTCCGTTTATATAACTCCATATGTACTAGTGGCCATTTTAGACACAAGTCATTGTATCCATTATGCATTATTGTCTTTGTTTAAAATCAGAGAGGTTAGTCTATAATGTTCTTGGACATTCGTATATAATGTTGGATGATATAGGGGATTGCTAGAAAAAAACACATAAAAGAGTTTTAGAAAGTGCACTAAATTTAGATTAAAACATGTAAGAATTTTGTTCGGAGAATATAGATAAAATTATATTGAATAGGTGAAACAAAACTCTGAATTCTCTGAATAGTGAGGTGACCAGACATTTGGTGATTAAGAGTGAATGTTCGGTGATAAACTCTGAGTGTATCTGAGTTCAGTCCAATTCTGAAGTTTATATCTTGTCCCTGAACGCTTCATCAAACATTCGATAAAACAGTTTACCAGACTTTTGGTCCAGAGTTTAGTGATGAGTTTTGAGTTGCAACGTTCAAACATTTCGAATCCAACGCTTAGTAAAAGTGACTGAACATTCAGTGGGTGCAGACAATAGAAAATTTCAGCTGCTATTGATGAAATTATAAAACTTTTGCAACTTAGGACACCTTCTTTCAATCTTGAACAGTCATAAAATAACTTTGGAATTTAAATTCTGTAGAGATGTGCCAAATTAACTTCATTCTTGTAAATTGAAATCTATAAATATAAAGATCGAAAGGTTTGAAGATATACTTTTGAACTAGTTTTTGAGATATTTTAAGATGATCCTTGAAAAACCTTTTCGAGTCTTTTGTGAAAACTTACAGAATTTCTTCTTTGTTTTTCCTTCTTCCTCTTGTATTAAACACTTCAAATAGACAAGTTCAATCTTCTTCTTGCAGAGAAGACAGAAGGAAGAAGCCGTTATATCCTGGGAAGCATTTGTCGCGTAGTCTACATTGCTCACTGATAGAGGCAAATTGCTTTTAAAGACAGTGTAACATTTGTTACGCCTCGGGTATTCTCTTCTCATTTGTTTTTCGTTCTCTCGGTTTAGTTACTATATTTTGCATACATTTCCAACAACACCATCCTCATCTAGACTTTGTGATATATTTTCTCCCCTTCACAACAACAAGTAGCAAAAAAGAAAAATAATAAACAAAATGTTTTAGTGAGAAACAAAAGAATAGAATAAAAATAATAATCACCTAATAACTAATTTTTGTTTTTTTGCTTTCCTTTTGAAATTGAACCATCGTAAACGATCATCAACAACTAAGATATAATAGAGCAAAACAAAATCTTTCGTGAGAAAAAAATACAACATACAAACATACATATAAATGTGTTAGGTTTGTTACGTCCTGAAAATTTCGTTACGTCAAAACATTTTACAATACCGTAGTTAGCAACGTTAAATTAAAATCGAATGATAGATTACTAGAGATATCGGTATACAACTAAATTAGATAACGAACCTTTATAACTACATGCTAAAATTTAAAATAAGTATCATGTAACAACTTAAACCCTAGAATAAATTAAAACAAAAGAAAAAGACATGACACAAGTATTTACTTCTACTCAAATAAAAAGGAAAAGAAATTAGGACATAAAAGATATTTTGAAAAAAGGAAGACAAAATCGGCCATGTGGCCTAAATGGTGGGGGTTAGAAGAAGTCTTACAAGTTGAAAGGGTCTTACAAGCCACCCTCATTTTGTTACCCTCTCCCAATCACTCCACTCATCCCATTTTTTCCCTCTTTTCCCTTCCCCTTGTTTGGCCGGTCAAGCATCCAACAAAAAGCGATTTCCCTCTTTCTTCCACACTTCACACTTCATTCATCAACAAACACTTTCTCCCTCCTCCAAGAAAGAGAAAACAAGTCTTCAAGCCCCATTATAGCCTCCAAAACAGAGACCACCTAAGAGGGGAAGAAGAGAAAGAATTCATCTCTTCATCATATAATACTACTTTAAGATAAAAGGCTCAGTCACCCTTCCTATTTTAGCCATAGAAACCGAGATTTAAAGGAGTCAAAGAGCAAGAGAAATCATGTTAAGAATCCACCTATATATGAGTCTACATACTTTTATCTACCATTTTTCAAAATTGTTCATACTCTTTTCTTTGGCTCACCAAAACCGTGGGTCACTTTAGGAAAGGGGAAGGAAAAATCTTCAAGTTAGAACCAAGAAGAAATCTTGTAGAACATTCATCAAGGTGAAAGCTTCAAGTATAAACTTGAAGCAAGTTAGTAAGCAAGTACATCTCTTAGATTCCTCATGTATTTTCCAAAATCACTATGTAGATAACTATAAAGAAAATGAATCATTCATGAACATGTTCAAGGCTAAGTTTCTATGGATATGGATATGGATATGGTTATGGATATAGATATGGATATGACTGATCTCGGATCAGATATGGATTATGAATTTGGACTGGTCACTGACCAGATATGGATATGGACATGCATAACATTTTTATAATGTTGCAATTCATTATTGCATCATCATGGACATGGATCGACATGGAATTTATATGGATATAGAATATTATGAAAATTGCATTTTGGACATGGACTAATATGGAATACTATGGAAATGCATTATAGATATGAATCGGACTTGCCTAATTATTTTTGATGTTTTATGGATTATTTATGTTTCATATATTAAGTTCTTATTTGTGAAATGAAGACGGTCATGTATGTTCATATTTTATATATTATTTGATTACCTTGTCTTCGCATGTTTGATCACATGGTGGATCTAATGGGTTTACTTGCTGGACGATTTATATTATCGCTTAAACTTGTTGTTTAAATCTATTTGTAGAGAACAGGTACAGGGACACCGTATTCGTAGAGGAGACCCAGAGTTTGACTATCCTTGATCGAAGACGTAAACATTCAGACCTCGCAATTAGACGTTTTATTTTGGGATAGTTATGTGTTATGGACTAATTTTGGGTCTTCAGTATTTTGTATGGATTATGTATTCAAGACTGCATTTATGGACATTCAGATTGTATTGTAAATGTTTCAGTTATTCTGCTTCTGCTATATCAGTCTACATTTTATATTGTGACGTGCATTCGATTGGTATCGACACCTTGTACTTCTCTTAATAGAGTACGACAGGTGCGCCGTTCTAAGACCTTAGTCTGGGGCGGGGCCCTACAAGGTCTGTAACAACTACTCTAGAGGGTGTGAACAAAGTGTTGGACAATTTTCATAATTTTTTTGGGTTAAGCTCATACCAACTCTAATGTTCTCCAAAAGAAACAACAAGATGAGAAACAATGAAAGAAGACGCAAGAGAATATTTTTGATTGTACTCCACTACCACTTTGTTTTCAAAGTGAATTTTCAACAACTTTTCTTAATACCTTCAACAAGGAACAAGTAAAAGCACTTGCACAAACAACTAGTGCAACAAGAACTACAACAACTACTTATTGCACAAAGAATTTGTGCAACATCAATTACTACAATAGCTACAAGCAAGAGTCTCTTCTTGCTTCCTCACAACTTCACAAAGTTCTTCTAAAAGAATTTTACCTAATGAGTTTTGAGGAAGAAGTGAAATTACACTTTCAAGTAAGTCTACATCACAAGCAAGAGATCAAATATGTTTACTTCCTCTTGTGTTAGAATTCTACTTTCACGATACAATAATGAAAGCAAGCAATAAAGACTTCATAGGCTTTAAGCATTTTTGCACCTTTCAGAGTTTTCGCTTGAAGATTTAGTGAAGAGAAGAATATAAGAGAGACATAGAAGGGATTCTGCATGTATCCAGTGTAGTGGAGGAGGTTTTCCATGATTTTAAGGGCCGAATAGATGGCATAATTAGAGCCCTCACTTCTAATGTAGAGAAGTTCTATCAGCAGTGTGATCCTGAGAAGGAAACCTTATGCTTATATGGAATGCCGAAGGAGACGTGGGAGGTCAATTTTCCGGTTGAGGAGGTGCCATATGTGAAACTTCCAACAATCAACCAATCCAAATGATGCGGGAAGCATCACAAGTGCATTTCATCAAAAATCCTGGTATGAGAAATCAAAGAAACACAAAAGGCGAAATAGAAGGCAAAAGTGTGCAGAAGAGAAGGAGGAATTGAAGAGTATAAGCATTGATTTCATAATGAGGCAAAACGTCGAACGTGCCTATATGAATACAGGGAGGAAGAAGAAAATAACCATTTCTATGAAATTATATAACTGCCCCCTAACTAATTTTGGACCATTACAATTAAAAAGGCAAAATGGTCATTTCATATGTTTTAAATCCTTTCCCGCTGCTCTTTCTTCTTCTTCCTTCTAGCGTTACACTTTGCACCTGCACCCTTGTGTAACCAACTTGGATCACGCGCTCCTCTTTCTCTTTTTGCTTCCAGTCAACAGATGTCGTAGATTAAGGCTTTAATCCAATGATCCTGCTTCAATTCATGACGAATCAATCCTTGGATCACCAACTGCAGCCTTCTTCCCTTAACTACTACAAAGTGACTTTCTTGAACTCAATTTGCAACACTCCCTCCTCAAGCTCAGCTTGCCATATATATTGTATGTTCCCAACATCCTAGTTAACTCACCTAACTTTTTGCTGTCCAATGACTTAGTTAATATGTCAGCTAAATGGAACTGCGTCCTAACTGGCATCAACTTAATCACCTACTGTTGCACCTTGTCCCTCACTATGTAGCAATCAATTTCTATGTGTTTTGTCCTTTCATGAAATACATGATTCTCAGCAATGTATAATGCACTCTTACTATCACAGAATAATTCCACAGGTTCTTGTTCATTAAGCATCAAATCCCTGGCCAAGAAAAGTAACAATTGCACTTCACATACAACTGAGGCCATAGCTCTATACTCTGCTTCTGCTGAGGACCTAGACACCGTAGTCTGCTTTTTTGCTTTCTAGGATATTAAACTGTCTCCCAAGAACACACAGTATCCAGTCACAGATCTCCTAGTTTCTTGGCACCTTGCTCAATCTGAATCCACAAATCCTTTCAACTTCAGATCACCGGTAGAAGGCAGTAAGAACCCTTAGACAACAGAACCCTTTAAATACCTTAAGACTCTATGTGCAGCATTTAAATGATTTGTAGTAGGACAATCCAAAAACTGAGTTAGTTGTTGGACACTGAAGGCAATATCAGGCCTAGTGATTGTAAGGTATATTAGCTTTCCTATAAGCCTTCGATACTCAGTGATATTATCTAATAAGTCTGAATCATTATGGACTAACTTCACATGGCTCTCTATTGGTGTTGCCACGGCTTGGAGCCCAAGAATCCTGTCTCTTCCAACAGCTCGAAAGCATATTTCCTCTGATTAAGTACCATTCCCTTGTGTTATCTAGCCACTTCAATACCAAGAAAGTATTTTAAGCTTCGTAGATTCTTTTTTTTGAAATTTCAGATTCAAGGCCCTTTTAATATCTTCAATTGCCTGTAGATCCTTACTTGCCACAATAACATCATCTGCATAAACTAGTAACACCAATAAGGAACTGCCTGATAATTTGGTGAACAATGTATATTCATTCTTTGACTGGGAGAAGCCTTGTGAAACTAGAAAGCTTGTCAGTTTTGTGTTCCACTCTCTACTAGCCTGTTTCAAACCATACAGTGTTTTTTGTAACTTGTAAACAACATTAGGATGTTCTGTCAACACTCTAGGAGGGGGAAATCATATATACCTCTTCATGCAAATCACCATGTAAGAATGCATTTTTCACATCCAGTTGATGCACATGCCATTCAAGTCTTGTGGCTAGGGCTAACACTAACCTCACTTTAATCATTTTTGCAACTAGAGAAAATGTTTCTTGATAGTCTACCCCTAGTTGCTATGTATAACCCTTTGCCACTAGCCTTGTCTTGTATCTCTCCATAGATCCATCAGGCTTGTGTTTAATTTTGTAAACCCATCTACAACCTATAGGATGCTTCCTTAGAGGCAACTCAGTTATTGTCCAGGTGTTATTTGCTTCTAAGGCTGCAATTTCACTGTCCATAGCCTTCTGCCATTCAAGAGAACTAGCTACCTCTGCATAAGAGTTAGGTTCTGTATGCACACTAATACTTTATGCATATGCCTTGTATTTTGGCGCCAAGGAGTCCAAAGAGAAGTATTTATGAAGTAAATGTGGTGTAGTGCCAGTTTGTGATCTAGGTAATTGAGTAGTAGAATGATTTGTTTGTACTTGATTACAGTAGTATTCTTTAAGGTAGGAAGAAATGTGTCTAGTTCATTGAGGTCTGGATATAGGGACATCAATGTGTATGGAGCTGATAGGTATCTCTTGAATGTCCCAAGAGTTGGATTGATGATCACTTCCAAGGGAAGGATGAAGTACTTCTTGAATTGTAGGAGCCTGAGGCGTGGGATGCTGAGGTGAATATTGAGATGAACAGGGAGATTCTGGTGGAGCTAGATCAGGTAATTAAGGTAATTGTAGTGGGGCTAAGTCATGCCCCCTATATGTGGGCATGGATGGATCATATCTTGTTGGTAAACAAGGATCTGGAATAGAGTGCCCAGGATGCAGATGAAAAGGACTGGAATCGGGACTAAGTGTTGTTTCAGTAGAAAGAGCTGAAGAAGGTCAGGGTAAGGAAGATACACAGGAATGTTTAGATGGAAGTTCATGGCTGGACTGATAATGAAAGGTGTTTTCATGGAATATAACATCTCTGGAGACAAAGATGTATTTAGTGGTTAGATCTTGAAGAATGTAGCCCTTTGTAACATGAAAAAGACCAAGAAAAATACTCCTTATTAATCTGACAGAAAATTTTTCCTTGAGAGGAGATGTGTTAGCTGCATAGCAAAGACATCCAAACACCTTAAGGTGACTGTACGTTGGGATTTTTCTATATAGTAGCTCATATGGAGTTTTGTGATTCAGTAGAGGTGATGGAGTGATGTTGATAAGGTACACAGTGTGTTGAACACAAATGCCCCAATATTTAGATGGCATAGGTGCCTGAAACTTTAAGGCTCTAGCTACATTAAGGATGTGCTGATGTTTGCGCTCAACCAAACCATTTTGTTAAGGGGGTGTATACACAACTGGTTTGGTGAAGTATCCCCTTCGAAGCATAGAATTAATTCATTTTAAATTCAGCTCCATTATCAGTTCTGATGACTTTGATGGCTATGTCAAATTGAACATGAATGCATGTACAAAAACATCCAACAATGCCTCTAGTTTCAGATTTTGACTTCAAAAGGTAAATCCAACAATATCTGGTGTAATTATCAACAATTGTAAGAAAATATTGCTATTTATACATTGTAGGGTGTTTGTATGGACCCTATATATCCAAATATACAAGAGAAAAAAGAGAATCAGAAACTGAAGCATAAGTGGGGAAGCGGCTCTTTTGTGTTTAGCTAATGGGCATATGGTACAAGAGGGATAATGAAAAGTAGCATCAATTTGAGGATCTATCTTACTGATGTCTACCGGTCTGGCTGATGACAGATGTCCAAGCCTTGAATGCCAAAGAAAAGAATATGAAGACTCAACAACATAAGCTTGTGAGGAATGAAGAACAGGTGAGGATGAAAGTGAGATACTACCAAGAAGATGATACAGGCCTTGGTTGACCCTAGTTGAACCAATCATCTTCTTGCTCAAATGGTCCTGTATTACACGAGCTTGAATGA
Source organism: Eustoma russellianum (assembly GCA_036186865.1). NCBI lineage: Eukaryota > Viridiplantae > Streptophyta > Magnoliopsida > Gentianales > Gentianaceae > Eustoma > Eustoma russellianum. The sequence continues at coordinate 23,725,097 of AP025075.1, read as the reverse complement.
AAGATCAAGTTTGTATCACTTTTTTCTATAAGTTTACTCGATGACAACAGATTGAAGGCAAATGAGGGCACATATAGAGCATCATATAATGTTAAGGATAGGCTAAGGCAGACTATGCCTACATGAGTCACAGGGGCAATGACATTATTTGATAGTTTGACAGACATGGATTCAACTGGGTAAATGGATTCAAATGAGGAGAAGGAACAACAAATGTGATATGTGGCACCAGAATCTAAAATCCATGTACATAACGCATTATGTGATGCATTACTTGGCTACTTAGCATGTACATTAGCCTGTTGAGATGACATCACAATATAGTGCCCCTTACTCTCCTCAATCTGCACACTGCTTTCCATAGGTCCTTTATCTCTATGCTCCTGTAACAAACTGACAATTGATTACATTGTTCCTGTGTGAATGAAGAAATTACCTATGATGGTTTGTTCGATGGACCATCCTGAACTAATTCAGTATGCTGATAAGGCTCATAATCAACTTGACAACAAGTTCCTCCTTCTTGGCCAACATACAAATTTCCTTCAACACAATTTACCTGTCCTCTAGGCTTAAAACCTGGAGGATAACCGTGCTTCTTGTAACATCTATCTACCGTGTGTCCTGGCATGTTACAATGAGTACACACAGGAGTCCTCGGATTCTACACAAATGATCTCTGAAAGTCTCTTCTAAATCCTCTCCCTGCTTTTCTAGACCAATTCTCACCAGATCCTTGGCCATCTGACTTGGCGTTATAAGCACCAAACCTAGCGTTACCACCATTGGCACTTAAGACCATGGAAGGATTGTTCGTAAACTTACTTTCTGCAAGTGTGTAATTAAGTTTTCTCTCCAATTTGACAGCCATGACAAACATAGTTCTCAAGTCAGGAAGGGGGCACATCAACGGTACCTGAGACTTTACAGGTTAAAATTCATCATTCAGTCCTTTTATAAACCTAATGACATAATCATCATCAATAAACTTGTTTATCTGATTAGAAATATTACAAGTACAACGATTACACAAACAATTAGGTATAGACCTCAGCATCATAAGTTCCTCACAAATTACCTTCACGCGTGTATGGTATTCAGTGACAGAGTTATTCTCTTGCTTAGTAGCATAAAATTGTTCTTGTAAGCGTGACAATCTAAACATATCTGCATTTCCATATCTGTGTTTCAGATCATTCCAAATGTCTAAAGCATTATCAAACCACATAATGCTTTGTGCAATAGAGCGAATAATTGAATTAACTATCCAAGACGCCACCATATTGTTTGCCTTAGTCCAAGACACAAATCTATGATTGGTTTCTACAGGTTTAGGAATCATATCTGTCACAAAACCTACCTTGTTCTGGGACTCCAATGCCCTGCGAAAGGCCCTTACTCTAACTGCGGAAATTATTTCCATCCAACAACGGTTGAACCAGAACAAGTGAGAGACTATCACTTGGCTGAATTTATAAAGGATCCTCTGAAGGATCCGCGTGAGCAAGATTTACAGCATTATTTGACGAAGAAGAAGGAGAGTTCTGATTTGCATCCATAAATGCACCAAAATTCATTAAAGGTAAGCAGCTCACTCTGGTACCATGTAAAAATTTCAACAATCAACCAAATTCAAATGATGCAGGAAGCATCGCAAGTGCATTTCATTAAAAATCTTGATATGAGAAATCAAAGAAACACAAAAGACGAAATAGAAGGCAAAAGTTTGCATAAGAGAATGAGGAATTGAAGAGTATAAGCCTTGATTTCATAATGAGACAAAATGTCGAACGTGCCTATATGAATGCATGGAGGAAGAAGAAAATAATCGTCTCTATAAAATTACATAACTACCCTCATAACTAATTCTGGACTATTACAATTAAAAGGGTAAATGGTCATTCCATATGTTCTATATCCTTTCCCGCCGTTCTTTCTCCTTCTTCCTTCTAGTGTTCCACTTTGCAGCTGCACCCTTGGGTAACCAACTTGGATCACCCTGCTTCACTTGCTCTTTTTGCTTTCAATCAACAGCTGTCATTAAGGTTTTAATCCAACGATCCTTCGTCATGGATCAATTCTTGGATCACCAGCTGCAGTCTTCTTTCCTTAATTACTGCAAACTGACTTTCCTGAACTCAATTTGCAACACCACCTGAACTTCCTGAGCCAGCTCTGGGCATAAACTTCGCTAGGGATGGGATGCAAAAGAAGGATTGGTTATCTCTTGTTGCAGTTCACAGTGATTCATGGTTGCTTTCTGTCGCATTCTATTTTGGTGCACGCTTTGGATTTGGTAAGAATGACAGGAAGAGGCTTTCCCATATATTAATGATTTGCCAACAGTATTTGAATTTGTGACTGGTAGTGTTAAGCAGGCAAAAGAGGCAGCTCCACTCAATAATAGCAGCAAAAGCAAATCAAGTGGGAAAATGTCTCAGCAGAGAGTACAAATGTGTGCACCAGCGAATGCTGAGCACATCAAACAGTACAAGTGCCCAAGTTGCAGTAACAAGAGAAGTAGATTCTGAAGTGCAAGTCTGACTCTTGAAATTGAAGATAAAATCAGTTTAGTGGAGAATGTAGAATAGCTTAATGTGTCATGGGAAAGGTCTGTCCATGCTGAACGCTGTAGAATAGCTTAATGTGTCATGGGGAAGGTCGGTCCACCCCCATCTCCATCCCCACCCAATCCAATTGGAAATATTTGAATATCAAATTAATGACCTTCTTTTGATCTGGTATATTTTTCCTTGCAATTAGGCCCAGAGATTGCATCTTGTATTAAGAAAGGACCCATCCCTTCAGGTTTTCATTTGACATGAATTCAGAGTTTAGGACTACGGCCTGACAGGGCACGAAAATCAGTGAGAAGGAAGTTGAAGGATTTTTTAAAATTAAGTTGAAGCAGAATGTTTTATGGTTGAATGTCAATAGCTTCAACTCATTTGCCTTATATACCGCATGCAATATATACATATGTCCATTTTGTTCATTTAATCCCAGATTCATATAACGCATCAACAACCACATCATGCATCATACTTCATTATCCACATATACATGTAACATACTCAACCAAATAAGTTTGCCTCATATATCACATGCAACACATACATATGTTCATTTTGCTCATTTAACCTTAAACTCATATAACGCATCAACAACCACATCAAGCACCATAGTTCATTAGTCACATACACACTCAGTATACTAAACCAAACACCGCATAATTATTTTTCCTTTTGTAATCATCAAATATATAAAAAGATAAAGAAAAATATCATATTTCCTCTTATTCAAAGTATTCATGTTCCCGTACAACATATGCCATACTCATATTTGCAATATATACATATCTCAAATACACATAGTAACATATATGTTACTTATATCTCAACATTATTTTTTCTCATATGTATTAATCCTGAAATGCATGTTTCCTCATATCAATCCTAAATTGCATCACATGCCATATATATATATACTATGTATTCTCTTACATTTCACCATAAAAAAAGAGACATAGCGACAGAGAAAAATCGTCGCAATTTCGTCGCTAAAGGCATATAGCGACGAAATTGCGACGAAATCTGCAGGTCGTTATACGGCTTGTCGCAAAGTGATTTTCGTCGGTGAAGCGTCGCTATATTGCGACGAGAAAAGGCTCGTCGGCGGTTCGTCGCACAATTGCGACGAAACTCTATCAGGTCTGCGACCTGTTATTTCCGTCGTCGTTTCGTCGGTATATCTTTTGTCATCGCTATTTTTAAATTTTTGATTTTTTATTTCCGGTCTGCGACATTTCTGTTTCGTCGCAGATTTTCGTTGGTATATCTTTTGTCGTCGTTATTTTAAAATTTTTGATTTTTTTTATTTCAGGTCTGCGATATTTTTGTTTCGTCACAGGTTCGTCGCAATCATTTAAATTAATATTAAATATTAATTTAATATTAAATATTAAATATTTATAATTTATTAATAATATCAATATATTATTAATTAAATAGTTTTTATTATTATTTAATTTTTAAAATATATTTTATTTTGTATATTAAATCATTTGTACGAATATTATACAGAAATACGGTATTTGCGTATTAAAGTTCGTATAATTAAACAACACAAAAGGAATGAAATCCATATAAATGTTTGATAAAATATAAAAGAACAAAGAATATGTCAATACAATAAATGAAATATTCTGTAAAAAAATCAAAAAATGAAATACTATGAGAGGAAGATGGAGGGGGATCATGCGGAGAAGAGTGACCATCAGGAAGGCGAGGCTGAGGCTGCGAGGAGCTGGAAATGAAAGAGATGATGAGATGCGATAGCTGCGAGATTTGCTGGTTCGTCGCCTGCTACACCTGCATCGTCTGCTGCTGCGCCTGCTGAAGCGCCTACTGAACCGCCTGCTGAACCAACTGCTGCAGCGCCTGCTGGGTCTGAGTCAGCTGCGACCGCATTGCCTGTACACTCTCCTCATGCTGCGCCCTGATGGTCTCCATCTCATGCTGCAGCGCCGCATGATCTGATTCCAGGCACGAAATATCCTCTAGGGTCACAGAAGGCGCGGAGGTGCTGGCCTCAGAGGAAGCACCTGGATGCAGAACTTCGTTAAAGAATCGCGGCGCTGCTAATCAAACCCCGTACACCTCCCTCTTCTTCTTATTCTGAGGGCCGATGGTCTGAACCGCATCCCAATAAGCACGATTCTTGTCGGCCTCTTCTCCCCTATGTGCGAGTAATCTGTTGTACTCGTCCTGAAATGAGAATAAGAATTGTTAGGGTTTAGGGTTTAGAAATAAAACAAACTAAGGAAAAAACAAATGATATCGTAGTCTACTTACACTGATGTCACGGGCCTTCGCCGTGATCCAGTCCTCCGTCCTGTCGGAGGCTTTCTTCCGATGCGTCTTGTAGAAGAGATCGTAGGAGGCTGGCCACTCCCCCGTCTCCTCGTGCTGAAAGAATGAAATAAAATATGTTAGTGAAATCCATAATTTTAAAAATTTCGGCATGACCTATTCGTTTATCGGAGGTATCCCGGCCTTAAAGGCCTCTCCCAAGTCAAATCAAAAATAAAAAGAAAAAAGCAAATGAACACATATACTACTTAAATTAACCATATACGAATACCAAAGAAACAACAGCGCAACATAAGAAATCAATGAATATAAATAATCTACTTAAGTCAATGAATCTAAATAATCCACTTAAGTCAATGAATCTAAATAATCCAATGAAATCAATGAATCTAAATAATCCAATATTAAAATACTTACCATAGAACGCATCGTGGTGGCGTGGGAAACCGAACCACCTGAGTGTGTGGCAGGTGCTGTGCCCTGTAGATTGCCACTGCGCCGGTTCGCCGCATTCCGGGTGCTGCGGGCTTTGGTAGCAGGGTCCGTCCACCCTTCTATCCACCCCGCCCAGGTGGCCTCGGATACGTAGGCAGGCCTGGCAGAAATGGGGTCACGCTCCCACTTGGTCTTGTGCGAGTTGACGAAGTCCCTGTAGCGTTTGGCGGCCCTCTGCCGCCAGGCCTGCTCTACGTCGTGGGCGATGTCGGTTGTCCAGCTGTACGACTTCTGCAATTATTATACGGAGGAAAAATAAAAATGTGGTTAGAAAAGTAATGATCGATTACACATCAAAAAGTGAAATTCATCAAATTTGAATACCTGAAACTCATCCCAGTAGAACCTATGTTACAGCCCGGAAAATTCGTCATGTCGTAACAACCTACAATACCATATACGTAATCTCGTAGGTGTACGATCCATTAGCAATTATATCATAAACGTTTGAATCTACACAATAGAAATTCAAATTTAATTAGTTAGTAACAACTTAAACTATTAGTATAAATTAAATCAAAAATAAATACATGACACAATAATTTTATACTACTTTAAATAAAAGAAAATAAAATACATACATGAAAGAAAAAGAAAAAAGAAAATGAAAAGGAAGGTGAAGACAACTTGTCTTACACTTTAAACATTTAGCATAAAAAATTAGCATGCTTAAGAATCTTGTCATAAAACCCATTCCTTACACCCATACTTGTCTAAAGGTTGTCTTTCACCCCATCCCTCCCATACTTGGCCGCCCCCACCTTAGAAAAGAAGAAATTTTTATTTCTTCTTCAACTCCTCAAATAATACATCTTCAAATCAACTAATTTCATCCTAAATCCAAGAAACACTCAAGAACACTCCAACACCCCCTTCTCCCTCCCTCTTGGCCGAAAGTTTTGCCTTCAATAAGGAGAAGATTTTCTTCTCCTTTCTTCACACCAACATCACTCAAATCAAGTACCATAAACACTCCATCAACTAACAAAAGATTCAAGAAGTTGGTAACATCTAGAATCAAAGGAAATCAAGGCAAGAACTTTATAAAGTTTAAGTTTAATTCTTCCATATAATTAGTTTCATAAGTTGCTCACTAACCCTCCTTTTTAACCCCAAAAACCGTGTATACTAGGAAGGAAGGAAGAAGAACTCTCTTCCAAACCAAGTGAAGGAACCATCATCTAAGTGTAAGAAAAGTGAACCAAGGCAAGTGTTCTTCCTAGATCCTACATGGTTTTACAAATACTAAGTATTTATGTTCATATCAAAGTTGGATCATCATGTAGTGTGTTCAAGATTTCTTCTCAAGAAATTATAGATCTATGTTGAGTAATAAGCATATACATATATACATTATATATACATACACACGTACACTATATACATGTATAGACATTATATATATACACGCATGCCTATACATATTATAAAAATATGTATGTTGATATATATATATATATATATATATAGGTATAAGTGTATGGATCTACATGTATGTATATACGGATCTCCATATATACGTATATATATATATGTAGGAATAGAGGTGTAGATGCATATAAATAAATATACTTTTTTGTATAAAAGTAGATAAATATATATATATATATATATATATATATATGCGGTTGTGATATAAATGTATGTATAGATGTATAGTTATATATATATATATATATATATATAGACATAGATATATATACGGTTTATACCCACATATATACATATATCTCAATGTTTTTAGATATACATATATATATAAATATGTATATACAGAAATTATATATATGTATATACAATATATAAAATTTGGCTTTAAGACCATTTAAGGTTAAAATATGTTGTTACATATTTTATGTATACATATATGTATAATATATATGATAAGATATAAAAAGGAATAAGTTTTGAATATTATACAATGTATCATAAAATGATTTATATATGTATATATCATGTATATATATTCGGCCAATAGGCCTTAATGACAAAAATGATTTCATTATATTTTTATACAAGTATATATATGTATATATGATGAATATGTTAAGATATGAAAATGAATAAGTTTTGGATATTATACAATATATCATAAAATGATTTATATATATACCATGTATATATATACATTCGGCCAATAGGCCTTAGTGACAAAAATGATTTCATTATATTTTATGTATGTATATATGATGAATATGTTAAGATATGAAAATGAATAAGTTTTGGATATTACATAATATATCACAAAATGACTTATATATGTATATACTATGTACATATATGTTCGGCCTTTAGGCCTTAGTGACAAAGATGATTTCATCATATTTTTTTATAAGTATATATGTATATATGATGAATATGTTAAGTTATGAAAGTAGGCTAAGTATGTAATTTATGTATTATGTTATGAAAAGTAGGAAACATAAATAGTTCATATTTATGTGTGCGTAAGTATAAGATTACTAACTTTTATAGTGTATGTATATGATATGTTACATGTTATGTATACTAACATAATAGGTTATGATAAGATGTAAGTTATGAAATCTAAGATGAAATGTTAAGGTAATTAGAAATTTCATGATGTAGGCATTTAAGTTATGAATTATGATATGCATGTATGGAATAGATGCTACCAAATTATTGTGTGATGGTAATAGAAAAAGGGGGCTGTTTTAGTATGATGGCCGAATGGTACTTATTTGTAGGTGAAAATGGTATTTTTGTTTAAGTTGTGATATGTAGAAGGAAATTAAGTGAGTGATATTACTAGTGGTAGTATGACAAGATACCCGTATTTGACCGAGTCTCACGTTGCATGAAAACAAGATTTGCAAAGTTATGTTGTCACATCTCATGTTTTTTAAAAGTTCATATGTATAGGAATAATAAACACGAGACGAATGATTCCGATGAGACACGATATGTTATGTTATGTTCATGATCATGATTATGTTATGTTATGTTGAAGCGCTGTCCTGACTTCGGGACCGGAGTGGTAGGTGTCAGGGGCCCATGTTTACGTTATGGCTGAGTGTAACACCGGGTCTGGGACACAGGATCTCAGTCATAATGTGTCACCTTTAGCACATGTGCATATGATTCATGATGTTATGTCGCACATGTACTATACGGGGAATCATTCGGTATGTCGTGCGTTATTATTCTTATGAAAAGTGCTATAGCCAATGATGAAAATGTTATGTCTTCATGTTATGAAAATGTCATGTTATGCAAGTTATGAATATGTCATTTTACGCAAGTTATGAAAATCACGTCAAGTTATGAAAATCATGTCATGTTAATGAAAAGTCATGTTTACGAAAAGTCATTTTATGAAAAGTCGTGTTTTATGCATCACGTCATGACCATGTTACCTTAGAGTTATGATTAAGAATTCTTTAAGTATATGACAGCACTATAGTGGACAATGTAGTGTTAAGTATGAAAATGTAGTACATGTAAGGTGGGCAAAGATGGTATAAGTATGGATTAGGAGTTAAGTATGGATGTAGTATGATGTTATGGATGAAGTAGAATGAGATGTTGTTATGATATGTATGCTTTGAAATCTTCTTTATTTGCCTGCTTCCAGTTTACAGCAATTTATTGATATGATATGATACTTTACTTGTTAGAAAGGAGACGTGCTTATTATATTCAAAATGTATGGTTATTATGATTTGTTACCCCCGTCTCCCCATGTATGATCCACATGTCGTATCTGGTAAGACTACTTGCTGAGCGATAAAAAGTCGGTGGCTATCGCTCATACTTGCCTCTTAACATTTCAGAGAACAGGGACCCTGATGCCGTGTTCATTAAGGAGGAACCCCAGATAGAGTATCCGTGAGCAGAGATGTAGGCTGAAGCTATGTACCTGTTGTGTGAGCTTTATTTTATTGTGATGTAATAAGACTATCATGAGAGGCTGTATTGGTGATTTGTGTGGATTTGAACGATTTGTATTATTATTATGCATGTCGTGAGCTTATTTTAAGTTGCTTCCGCTATATCGATTACAATTTATGTTGACATGCACATGTATAGTATCGACGCCTTGTACTCTATGGAGTAGAGTATGGTGGATGCACTGAGCCGGAACCCTGGTTTCGGGCGGGCGCTACAATTGGTATCAGAACATGGCTCTAGATCCACGGCGGGAACATTAAAGTAAGCACTTAGAACCTAAGTGATGATTCTAGAACTTAAGTTATGATCTTAGACTAAGAGTGATATTCCTAGAGTAGAATCCTTAGAATGTTTAGGTATAGCTAGATAACATTTAAAAGTTTTGCCTGGATTATTAAGCCCCAATAAAATATATATATATATATATATATATATATATATATATATATATATATATATATATATATATATATATATATATATTTCTAAATTTTACAAATTCTGAACTAGTCAGGAAAACAAATTGATTTCTTTTTATTATTAATGATACTGCCTTCAATAGGATGTCTCCACGACCTAGAGGTAGACCGCGAGTTGACAGACGTGCACAGTTACCCCCTCCTCCACCACCTCAGATACCCTCACAGACAGGACCGGTTCCACTTTACACTGAGCAGGTGCCTCCACCCCCACAACAGCAGGGTCAGGGAGATTTTCAACAGGCTGTTCTACAAGCTCTGGTACAGATAGGACAGACGGTAGGTAACAACGGCCACCAGAATCATGCGACACCTCCACCGCCACCGCCACTGCCTCCACCACAGCATGGTACTCGTTTCTTTTACGGAGAAATGAAGAAGGCCCGCATTCCTAACTTTGAAAGTGGATCTGACCCTGACATAGCCGAGAAATGGCTAAAAGAAGTACAGAATAATTTTGAGCTGATTCAAATACCAGAGGAGATAAAAGCCCAGGTTATCAAGCCTTTTCTGACTGGTGAGGCCGATGAATGGTGGACCACTAATTTACAGCATTTGCCAGCTCCAGTTACTTGGGAGCGATTCTTGAGAGAGTTTCGCAAATTCTATATTCCACCATCAGTTACCTTGCAGAAAATAGGGATGTTTGAGTCTCTAGTGCAGACGTCAGGTATGACAGTGGCGGACTATGCCAACCGATTTACTGTATTGGGAAGATATATTCCAGCAATTATGGGGGATGAACAACTGAAAATGATTAAGTTTGAAAGAGGTCTGAACCCACGCATTCGCACCTGGATTGTGAATGCCAACCCGAAGGATTTTGGTGACTTGCTGGATGCCTGTTATCGAGTAGAAAGGGACATCATCAGGCGTGATTCTGACATCCGGGGCAAAAGGCCCCAAGAGTTTAGAGATAGCCAACCTAGTAAATGGACTAAGACTGCTAAAAGAGATGGTGGACGTGCACATCAACCGAATTTTCAGCCACCGAAGCCACAACCTCCCCCACAGGCAGCTGCGATACCTAAGTGTGCCACTTGTCAGCGACAGCATAGGGGAGACTGTTATTTGAAGACTGTAGCATGTTTCAATTGTGGAAAGACTGGACACATGATCAGAGATTGTCCTGAGCCCAGGAAGGGACCCCAGAGGGCCGCACCTCAGCAAAGAGATGGCCCAAGGGCCAATGCCAGGGTACATGTGATGACCAATTAGGAGGTTCTGGAAGCCCCAGACGTGGTGACAGGTATATTTCCTTTTGAAAAGTTTATGATATTGTCTGCTTGCTTAGGAATTGCATATTTGAATTATGAATTGCTTCAGGTGTTATATTAACAAACAACATGCCTGCCAACGTATTATTTGATAGTGGTGCAAGCCATTCTTTTGTATCGAAAAGGTTTGTTAAGAACCTTGGTAGTTGTCCGACTTGGCTGGATACACCTTATCGCGTTCAAGCAGCTGGTGATCAGGTGATCATTTCACATCATATATATAAGAATTGCGAGATAGAAATGGGAGGACAGAAGTTCGAAGTTACCCTAATTCCCATACAGATTGGGGACTTCGAAATTATTCTAGGCATGGATTGTTGTTCAAACACCATGCCTACATTGATTGTCGCGGTAAGCGTGTGATGATTAAGGATCCAATGCGAGAAGAAGTGATTTATCAAGGGAACTCCAAGATGAAAAAGATAACACAGAATATTTATCTAACAGCAGCAAAAGCGTTTCGATCACTGAAGAAGGGTAGAGGAGGATTCCTTGTGTATGCTCTTGGCAAGGACTCCGAGACCCCATCGATTGACAGTATTCCAGTAGTCAAGGAATTCACAGATGTATTTCCAGATGACCTACCAAGCTTGCCTCCGGACAGGGAGATTGAATTTGAGATTAATAACGTTCCAGGAGCTGAACCAATCTCGAAGGCACCGTATAGAATGGCCCCAGCCGAACTAAAGGAATTGAAATCACAGTTGCAAGAATTGATAGATAAGAAGTTCATACGGCCAAGTGTATCACCATGAGGAGCTCCAGTTTTGTTCGTTAAGAAGAAGGATGGCAGCATGCGACTCTGCATCGATTATCGAAGCTGAATAAGATCACTATCAAAAATAGATATCCACTGCCTCGAATCGACGATTTGTTCGATCAATTAAGGGGTGCTAAAGTGTTCAGCAAGATTGACCTTCGCTCTGGCTACCATCAGTTGAAAATCAAGTCGGAAGATATCGCTAGGACTGCTTTTTGTACAAGATATGGACATTATGTGTTCTTAGTGATGCCATTTGGACTGACCAACGCACCTGCAGCATTCATGGATTTGATGAACACAGTATTTCGGGATCAGTTAGATAAGTTCGTGGTGGTATTTATTGACGATATTTTGATATACTCACCGGACGAAGAGACCCATGCAGAGCATTTAAGAATAACACTGAATGTATTAAGAAAGAAGCAGCTATATGCTAAATTCAGTAAGTGCGAATTTTGGCTCCGTAGTGTTGCATTTTTGGGTCATGTTGTGTCTAAGGAGGGTATTTCAGTAGATTCGAAAAAGATTGAGGCTATTACGGAATGGCCGAGACCGACAAATGTGACTGAGGTCAGGAGTTTCTTAGCACTTGCAGGTTATTATCGGAAGTTTGTTGAGGGATTCTCACGGATTGCAGTCCCATTAACTCGATTGACGCAGAAAAAGACGCGATATGATTGGACTTCTGATTGTGAACAGAGTTTCACCAAACTTAAGAAGAAATTGACATCGGCACCGGTATTAGCACAACCAATCTCTGGAGAGGGATTCGTGGTATATAGCGACGCTTCGAAGAATGGACTAGGTTGTGTATTAATGCAAAAAGAACGAGTAATTGCCTATGCATCAAGACAGTTGAAACCCTATGAACAGAATTATCCCACCCATGATCTGGAATTAGCGGCAGTTGTATTTGCACTTAAGATATGGAGACATTATTTATATGGAGAGAAATGCGAAATCTACACGGATCACAAGAGTGTAAAATATCTTTTCACCCAAAAGGAACTAAACATGAGGCAGCGAAGATGGTTGGAGTTGATGAAAGACTATGATCTCGCTATCCATTATCATCCGGGTAAGGCAAATAAGGTAGCAGATGCATTGAGTAGGAAGTCAAGTCATGCTAGGCAGACGCCTCTAGAGAGAGAGATAGCCGAGTTTGGATTGGATGTGGTTGACTCGATTGCAAATATTCTGGCTAAATTGATGATCACTCCTACTTTAATTGATAGGATTAAAGAGGCGCAAAAGAATGATTCTGAGTTAATGACCATTGTTAAGCAGTTTGAAGAACGACCGGTAAAGGACTTTCAGTTGCATAATGATGGCAGTCTTTGGTTCAAAGAGAGATTGTGTGTACCAAACATTGATGGAGTTAAAAGAGAGATCATGACGGAAGCTCACAACTCGCGATTATCCATATGTCCGGGAGCAACAAAGATGTACCAGGACCTTAAAAGAAATTATTGGTAGAACGGCATGAAGCAACACATTGCGAAGTTTGTGGAGAGATGTCATACTTGTCAACAAGTTAAAGCCGAACATCAGAGGCTGGCAGGATTATTACAGCCATTAGAGATTCCGGAGTGGAAATGGGAGCATATTACGATGGACTTCGTTACCGGACTGCCTAAGACTCGCAATGGTAATGATACGATTTGGGTAATCGTGGATCGTCTCACTAAATCGGCATATTTCTTATCCATGTCAATCCAGACATCCATAGAAAAGCTGGTCAGCATGTATATGAATGAGATAGTCAGCCTGCATATAACACCTGTCAGCATTGTGTGTGATAGAGATCCCCGTTTTACATCGCGATTCTGGAGAGCTTATCAGAATGCCATGGGTACCGAACTTCGGATGAGTACAGCATTTCACCCGCAGACCGATGTACAGTCTAAACGTACCATACAGACGTTGGAAGATATGCTACGCGCTTGCACTTTGGATTTCAAAGGTAGCTGGGACAAATCAGTAAAGTTGATTGAATTCTCTTACAATAACAGCTATCACAGTTCTATAGGTATGGCACCATTTGAAGCATTATATGGAAGAAAGTGTCGATCTCCGTTGTACTGGGATGAGGTTGGCGAGAGAGCCATTATGGGCCCAGAACTGGTAGAACAGACAGTGGGGAAGATTAAAATGATACATGAAAGATTGAAGGCTGCTCAAGATCGAAGCAAAAGCTGGGCGGATACAAAGAGACGACCGATTGAGTTTGAAGTAGGCGAGAAAGTATATTTGCGAGTTTCACCGACCAAAGGCGTGAGTAGATTTGGGATTAAAGGAAAACTGAGCCCTAGATTTATTGGCCCTTATGAGATACTAGAGAAAGTTGGAACTGTTGCATATCGGTTGGCCTTACCTCCTACATTATCTCAGGTACATATTGTGTTTCACGTATCCCAGTTACGATAATATATACACGATCGGGATCATATACTGGAGCAGCAACCCGTGACTATTAAAGATGACGTTACGTATGAAGAAGTTCCCATACGGATTGTGGACCGTAAGGAGCAAGTGTTAAGGAGACGGACAATTTCATTTGTGAAAGTACAGTGGAGTAATCATACTGAACGAGAAGCGACTTGGGAGCCGGAATAGCAAATGCAGAAGCAATATCCACAACTTTTCGTATGAGGTACGTAAGTTTCGAGGACGAAACTTTTTATAAGGGGGGAGAATGTTACAGCCCGGAAAATTCGTCATGTCGTAACAACCTACAATACCATATACGTAATGTCGTAGGTGTACGATCCATTAGCAATTATATCATAAACGTTTGAATCTACACAATAGAAATTCAAATTTAATTAGTTAGTAGCAACTTAAACTATTAGTATAAATTAAATCAAAAATAAATACATGACACAACAATTTTATACTACTTTAAATAAAAGAAAATAAAATACATACATGAAAGAAAAAGAAAAAGAAAATGAAAAGGAAGGTGAAGACAACTTGTCTTACACTTTAAACATTTAGCATAAAAAATTAGCATGCTTAAGAATCTTGTCATAAAACCCATTCCTTACACCCATACTTGTCTAAAGGTTGTCTTTCACTCCATCCCTCTCATACTTGGCCGCCCCCCACCTTAGTAAAGAAGAAATTTTTATTTCTTCTTCAACTCCTCAAATAATACATCTTCAAATCAACTAATTTCATCCTAAATCCAAAAAAACACTCAAGAACACTCCAACACCCCCTTCTCCCTCCCTCTTGGCTGAAAGTTTTGCCTTCAACAAGGAGAAGATTTTCTTCTCCTTTCTTCACACCAACATCACTCAAATCAAGTACCATAAACACTCCATCTAAGAAAGATTCAAGAATGTGGTAACATCTAGAATCAAAGGAAATCAAGGTAAGAACTTTATAAAGTTTAAGTTTGATTCTTCCATATAATTAGTTTCATAAGTTGCTCACTAACCCTCCTTTTTAACCCCAAAAACCGTGTATACTAGGAAGGAAGGAAGAAGAACTCTCTTCCAAACCAAGTGAAGGAACCATCATCTAAGTGTAAGAAAAGTGAACCAAGGCAAGTATTCTTCCTAGATCCTACATGGTTTTACAAATACTAAGTATTTATGTTCATATCAAAGTTGGATCATCATGTAGTATGTTCAAGGTTTCTTCTCAAGAAATTATAGATCTATGTTGAGTAATAAGCATATACATATATACATTATATATACATACACACGTACACTATATACATGTATAGACATTATATATATACACGCATGCCTATACATATTATAAAAATATGTATGTTGATATATATATATATATATATATAGGTATAAGTGTATGGATCTACATGTATGTATATACGGATCTCCATATATATGTATATATATGTAGGAATAGAGGTGTAGATGCATATAAATAAATATACTGTTTTGTATAAAAGTAGATAAATATATATATATATGCGGTTGTGATATAAACGTATGTATAGATGTATAGTTATATATATATATATATAGACATAGATATATATACGGTTTATACCCACATATATACATATATCTCAATGTTTTTAGATATACATATATATATAAATATGTATATACGGAAATTATATATATGTATATACAATATATAAAATTTGGCTTTAAGACCATTTAAGGTTAAAATATGTTGTTACATATTTTATGTATACATATATGTATAATATATATGATAAGATATAAAAAGGAATAAGTTTTGAATATTATACAATGTATCATAAAATGATTTATATATGTATATATCATGTATATATATTCGGCCAATAGGCCTTAGTGACAAAAATGATTTCATTATATTTTTATACAAGTATATATATGTATATATGATGAATATATTAAGATATGAAAATGAATAAGTTTTGGATATTATACAATATATCATAAAATGATTTATATATATACCATGTATATATATACATTCGGCCAATAGGCCTTAGTGACAAAAATGATTTCATTATATTTTATATATGTATATATGATGAATATGTTAAGATATGAAAATGAATAAGTTTTGGATATTACATAATATATCACAAAATGACTTATATATGTATATACTATGTACATATATTTTCGGCCTTTAGGCCTTAGTGACAAAGATGATTTCATCATATTTTTTTATAAGTATATATGTATATATGATGAATATGTTAAGTTATGAAAGTAGGCTAAGTATGTAATTTATGTATTATGTTATGAAAAGTAGGAAACATAAATAGTTCATATTTATGTGTGCGTAAGTATAAGATTACTAACTTTTATAGTGTATGTATATGATATGTTACATGTTATAGTTCATATATCGCTCATACTTGCCTCTTAACATTTCAGAGAACAGGGACCCTGATGCCGTGTTCATTGAGGAGGAACCCCAGATAGAGTATCCGTGAGCAGAGATGTAGGCTGAAGCTATGTACCTGTTGTGTGAGCTTTATTTCATTGTGATGTAATAAGACTATCATGAGAGGCTGTATTGGTGATTTGTGTGGATTTGAACGATTTGTATTATTATTATGCATGTTGTGAGCATATTTTAAGTTGCTTCCGCTATATCGATTACAATTCATGTTGATATGCACATGTATAGTATCGACGCCTTGTACTCTATGGAGTAGAGTATGGCGGGTGCACTGAGCCGGAACCCTGGTTTCGGGCAGGCGCTACAACCTACGTGTCTGCGGGGTGACACGGTACCAGGCATATCCAGCTGGGTCCTGCCTCAGGTGGAAGGACCGAGTGATGCAACCAGAAATCTGGCCCGAGTCCGGTGCAAACCTAAAAGAGGTGAAGTTGTTAGGAAAAAATAACGCGTGAAATATATTTGAAAACGTGTTAAAATATAAATCATTACTTACGTATGGGTATCATGTGACCAAGGGAGGGCATGACGCCCTGGTATGACACCCTCGTCCGATACCGCATCAGACGCCGGATGAGGTGCTGAACCGGTGGGTGTGGGTGGCGTCGTAGATCTGGGGGGTGCGGACCTATCGGCAGACCCTAAAAGGTCTGCGTCCGCAGCTAGAGCGGCGGTCGAAACCGAACCAAGCAGCTCATGCTAAGAAAGGAACATATTAAACTCTCCTGAGAGGGCCTGTGTAGCTGGTGGGTAGGTGGATCGATTCGGTAAACCCTCACTAGCCATCAGATCTGCAAGGGTGAAAAATTTAAAAGGCACATTCAACAAGTTTAGGGTTGGTTGGCCAGACAAATAAGATGTCCAAAAAATGACAAGTGTTTACATACATTTAATGCAAGATATTAATAATTTTGAAAATTTCGGCATGACCTATTCGTTTATCGGAGGTTTCCTGGCCTTAATGGCCTCTCCAAAGACAAATCCAAATCCAACAACATGACATGATTAACCAAACTACATAATCAAACTTCATCATCAAATTATTACACTACAAAGTATACATCACCAACATACTTGCTTCATATGTCGTCGGACAGTGAAACCCAACCCCGCAACACCCAGACACCGCCGCCCACGGCCCACCCCCGCCCACAACCACCCCCGCCCACAGCCACCCCCTTCCCCGCCAACAACCACCCCTGCCCAGAGCCCACCACCGCCCACAGCCACCCCCGCCAACAACCACCCCCGCCCACAGCCCACCACTCGCCACAGCCACCCAACCCCGTAACACCAAGCCACCTCCGCCACAGCCCACCCCCGCCCACAGCCACCACAGCCACCCCGCAACACCCAGCCACCCCGCCACATCCCACCCCCGCCCACAGCCACCGCTGCCACAGCCAACCCTCGCCCACAGCCACCCCCGCCCATAGCCACCCCCTTCCCCGCCAACAACCACCCCTGCCCACAGCCACCCCCGCCAACAACCCCCGCCACAGCCACCCCCCACCAACAACCCCCGCCCACAGCCAACCCCTGCCCACAGCCACCCCCTGCCAACAACCACCCCCGCCCACAGCCACTCCCGCCCACAACCCACCACCAACACCCACAAAAAACAATTCAATCTATAACTAATTAAAATCATTGAAAATGAAATAGGAAGAAAAACTAACCGAGGAAAGGAGGTCACCGGAGAACTTGACGGCAGCTGCGCAGAATCTCGCAGGGGAGGGAGGGAGATTTCGCCGGGGGAGGGAGGGAGTTTTCGCCGGGGTGGGGGGGGGAGAATTCGCGGGGGAGGGAAATGGGGAAGAAGAAGGGGGATTTCAGTTTTAAGTACGAAATTTTGCGACGAAATAGCGACGGTAGTTCGTCGCTGTTTACTATGTCGTCGCTATTCCTTGTGTCGTCGTTATTTCAAATTTGCGACGACACTTGTCGTCGGTAAATCGTCGGTGTTCTTCAGTATTGAAAGAAAATAGTACAAAATATAAAGTACTTACAGACACATATTATGTATATACATGTGTATAAGTACATCAATACATACACATTTTCACATAAAGAGGTACATAAAAATTTTGACTAACATCAATCTTCATTGTCATCCGCATCCTCATTTTCATCTTCATTTTCATCTTCATCTTCATTTTCATCTTCATCTACATGCTCGTCGTCCTCTTCATCCTCGTATTCGTCTTCGCCTACATCTTCAATATTGTCTGCCGGTTGTATGTTGAGATGAATTTCAATGAAACCGCCGTTCGGGTCATTTAGAGGGAGATTGTGCAGTTCAACATGTGTCGTATCCACAACGCGTGGGTTTTCTTCTTGAAATGCGGCATCCATGCCATCTGAACCTGGCTGGATACTGACATCAAACTTGCACAGTTGCAGATGTAGACGCCCCCTCATATTCGCCGTGGCAGTACCATGTATGGTAATTGTGCACGAAACCTTCAATAAGTGAACCCTCACTTCACCCGGATGCATATATTTACGGTTCTTGCATTTCTTACACGGACATCTAATCTGCGTTCCACTTTCATTACTCGTCGCAAAATCCACAAATTCTTTGAGACCTTCAACAAATCTAAAACTCCACTCCCCGTTGTTTACTCTCTCGTACATCCACTTTCTATCGCTCCTCCTCGGATCCATTTTCTCACTATACCTTCAAAATAACAGCAGCTATCTTTTCTCGGTGTGGAAAACCTCAAAATCCCACACAATAAGATATCTCCCTTCTATATTTTCGTTGAAAAGTGATGATTTATGTGTTTGAAATGGGAGAAGAATGGGAGAAGAGTGGAAGAAGAAAGCTGCGTTTTATGGTTCTCAGCCTGCAATATTACCGACGTCTCAGCGACGCTATAGCGACGACCAAGAAACACAAATACCGACGACTTAGAGACGCAAATAGCGACGAATTTCATCTTATGGTGTGCGTGTATTAATGTCTGCATTCATTGCTTACCGACGCTTTACCGAAGAAATAGCGACGCACAACGTATCTTCACACCATACGATGCATTTCGTCGCTATTTGTGTTGCTAAGGCGTCGCTATCCAGTGTCTGTACAGTATCCGATTGTTTACAACTTACGATGCATTTACGTCGCTAAGTCGTCGATATGTCGTCGCTGAATTCCCCTATAAAAACCGCCTGATGTGACTCTCATTGTATAAAAACAAAATCTCCTTTATAATCATATAAAAAAGACAAATATGGTTCGTACTAAGGCCCAGGCACGACGTGGTAGTGGTCGTACATACCCAAGACGGGGTCTTCAACCACCGGCACCTGCACCGGTTCCTCCACAACCACAAGAACCCCCGCCGGCTGACTCCTCCAAACCCACTGTGTAGGGGCCAAGGCGGCAAGAGGATCGCCAAATTGGCGATCCTCATGTAGAAATACAGGAGCTGTGGAAAACAGGTGGAGAATATGAGGGAGGTGCTTAACGACCAGGATGAGCGTCTCCAGTACCTGCACACAAGGCAGATGCGCATCAAAGCCAAAGCTGTGCAGCTGAGACGCCTCCTGAAGGCGTGCGCGGAGAGTGTTGCTACTCTCTGTTCGGATGACGAAAAGTGAACGGCTCCTCTCCGCTATTCTTTTAGATTTTTTTTTCGTTTTTTTTCTTATGTATTTTGTAATTTATAATTCTATGTTAATGAAGTTTTTTCCCCAATCATCGCTTTTGTTTTCTTAATTTAAACACGAGTTTAATCTCTTACGAATCTCGACGACGCTAAAATACAGACGAAATGTGGTTCGAAAATATTTGGGACGACTAATTCACCGACTAAATAGC
Organism: Eustoma russellianum; assembly: GCA_036186865.1. Taxonomy (NCBI): domain Eukaryota; kingdom Viridiplantae; phylum Streptophyta; class Magnoliopsida; order Gentianales; family Gentianaceae; genus Eustoma; species Eustoma russellianum. The sequence goes on along the minus strand of AP025075.1, from coordinate 23,704,593 downwards.
GACTATATACCGACGAAACTTAATACAACAACGAGAACCTAATAACCGGCGAATATGGCGTTTGAATTTAGCGACGATTTACCGACGAACTAGCGACGCACTACGTCTCTTCACACCATACGACGCTTTTCGTCGCTACAGCGTCGCTAAGGCGTCGCTATTCGGCAGTGTCCGCATAGTGCCCGATGGTTACAACATGTGATGAATTTACGTCGCTAAGTCGTCGCTAATTCGAACGAAGTGTCACGCCCGCACATCTCCCGGTGTTGAATAACGGGAAAAAATTTCGTCGCAGATTCATCGCTATATCGTCGCTTTGTTTACCTATATATGACCCCACAGCCTTACATTTCATAAACAACATACAAAGTATGCCCCGTCGTTATAAAACAACCCCAAGGCGTGGAGGGGCAAACAGTGCACCTCCACAACGGCCTCCTCCTCAACCACAACGGCCTCCTCCTCAGCCGCAACCCCAAGAAATACCGGAACAACAGATCAATTACAGTACAATTATAGCAAACATGCAGCAACAGTCGAGGCAACTGCACGTCGTGAACAGAAGGCTGCGCAAGTTGAAAGTCAAATATTACAATCTGAAGCGCCTCTTCAAAGAGTTCGCGGAGAATGTGGCGGCCACTCTTTCTTCCGATGACGAAGAGTGAACGGCCCCTCTCCGCTTCTCTTTTAGATTTCTTTTTTTAATTTTTCGTCTTAATGTAAATTTTTATTACTAAATGAATAAATTTTTTCCCAATCACCACTTTCTTTTTTCTTAATTCATACACGTGTTTAATCCTCGACGAATCTGCGACGACATAGCGACGAATGGGAATACGAACGAAAAGTAAAACAAAACATTTGCGACACATGGGTTTCATCGACAAAAAACTGACGATACACAACGCCGAGAACCTACTAACCGACGAATTTATTTCCTTGTTTATCCGTGTTTATGTTTCTAGAATTTTTGTGACACATTACCGACGATATAGCAACGAAACGTTACAAACTAAATGGCGTCAAAAAAAGACACAGAGTAGCGACGAACCACCGACAAAACACCGACGAAATTGTAACGAAAGGATTAACCTGACTACTTTTTTGTTAGGGACAATGTATTTCATCGTAGTTTCGTCGCAATTAATGACGAAATTGCGTTTATCGCTATGTCGTCGCAAATTACCGACGAAATACTGACGAAACATGGTACGTCGGTGACTTTTTCGTCGGAAAACGAAATTCTTTTTGTAGTGTTTTTCTCTCCCTGTTTATAATTATCAAAGGACAACAAGGCACAAGAAAATGATCACATAAGAAAAACATGGAAAGAAGCCATTTAATCATTCAAGTTAGTAAAATACAACTTTAATACAGAGCAAGTACTAGACTAGAATCTATCTAAGAAGAGGCAAAGTTTTCATCTGAAACCCGCTCGTTTCCTTTTCTGGCCTTGTGGACTTGTTTGATGATGGTATTATAAAAATCTTTCATCCATCTCTGTGCCCGATCTCTTCAGCATAGAGTAGATAAGGTTACAATAGGGAAAAGCTTTGTTTGATTTAGTGGTTGTTTCTATCTTATTTGCCACAAATAACTCTCTAAAGTTCAAAAATTCCCTGTTGGCAAGGTTGCATAGTATGTGGAAGTCAAATTTACAAGAGAGCTTAAAGGATTTCCTATTGACACAGAATGTGACTACCGTGGTCACCATTCGATATTCCAAAGGCATATCATTTTTGTTCTTGGTAGAATAAAAACCTAAGAAGATTTTAACTTCGTCCTCACCCATATTCCATTTTGCCTCATCCCATTTCCATACATCGAATTCATCCAACCCTTCATTAAGAACCCCAAACAAATCATTTATAGTTCTAATATCTTATTCTATATGCGTACCATGAACCACAATATACAATCATCAGAAAAATTATTCAGGTATTCTACCCACAAGTTTGCATAAAATATTCTAGTGTACATTCTAGATATTTTGCTGATCTACTTCTAATTCTTAAGAGGCCTCCATTTTTGAATATCCATATAATCTATAGTTGATTTCAACTCAACATTTTCTCAACATCCTTGATTTTAAGACAACTACAAGGGAGTGGTTGATCTTGGATTTTTTGCAGCTTTTATAGCGGTTTAACCTGCTGGACATCGATCGCTCGATGTATCGATCTATCTCTACATTGATCGCTCAACATTACATCGATCTCTCAATTTTTCATATCGATCGGTCGACATGGATAGTTTTCAGTGTGTTTATGGTTTGAATTTTTATACATTGCTTATCATGCCCAATCTTTTTCTAATTGATTCAAAGGCCTTAAGGGGAGAGTTTTTGTAAATATGTTTGCTAATTAATCATTATTTGGTACAAATTGAGCATAAACTAACACCTTTTGCACACAATTTCTTATATAGTGATGTCTAGCCTCAATGTCCTTGGTTTTAATATGAAGAGTCGTATTTTGTGCTATATTTATAGCTAAGGTGTTATCACATTAGATAGGCACTTTTTCAAACTTAATATTATAATAATTTAATGTGTGTGTCATCCGAAGTAATTGTACACAACATGTGGCAGCCATGCATATTAAGATTCCATCGTAGAAAGTGACACATTTTTTTGCTTATTGGAAACATAAAAAGTAATCTACGAGAGATTGACATGTCCCATATGTTCTTTTCCTATCAACGAGATTTCTAACATAATCTGAATCATTATCTCTTCTTCAGTTAAAACATCTTTTCTTAGGATAAAACATCCCAAAAGTCCAAAACACCTTTCAAATATACAAAAATACACTTTATAGCATGCATACTTTGAAATTTAGAACATTGGCATACAACATGTAATATGTTCGAACGACTAGTCATCAAGTAAAGTAAGGTAGCAATCATGTCTCTATTTTTGATCCTCAACCGCTTTCCTTTTTTATCTTTGTTGAGTATTACATTTGTATTTATTGGTGTGCTTACGCTCCATCCTCAAATTTATACTTCTTGAGAAGACCTTTAGCGTACTTTGTTTGAAAAATATACACTTCTTCTTTGGTTTGCTTGATTTGAAGTCTAAAAAAATAGTTGAGCTCATCTATCATGCTCATGTCAAACTCGCACTACATAAGCTTAGCAAAATACATACATAAAGAATGATTAGTAGCACCGAAGATAATGTCATCAACATAAATTTGTATAAGTAAATGATGACTTCTTTGTTGAACTAGGTGGTATCAATCTTTGCTCTTGAATGACCATTTTCAAGTGGGAATTTTCTTAATATCTCCAAGCACTAGAAGCTTGTTTAAGCCAATAAAAGTCTTTTGAGTTTGAAAACATGATTTGGATAATCATGATCTTCAAAGGCCAAAAATTCCTCTTGAATAATGACATTCAAGGAAGCTGCTTTTACATCCATTTGATATCACTTTTTCTTTTTTACCAAGTTCAACATTAGCGCTTATAATCATATTTCATACATCCTCCAACTGTCCATTCAAGCAAGTGGTTTTGTTGTTGAACTTAGTTTGACTGAAATTTACTTCTTATTTTGCGTAGTATGAAGCTCAAGAAAGTAGTTGAGTTTTTCTCATAATACTCACATCACACTTATTATGCATAAGCTTATGCAAACTTTTCGCACACATTTTTATACTAGACCTAAACACAATATCAACATGAATTTTAACTAAGAGATGATGTTTAGAGTATTCTTGGATGAAGAATGTAATGTCTAATTTTCTTTTCGAGAAATCTTTTTTAAAATAGAATATATTGACCTCTGATACAAACTATGAGGGTTTTATTCAAGTCATACAAGGCTACTATAATCTTGAGTAATCAAGGTCTTCAAGATTGAAAGAATTAGCTCCATAAATTCTTTCTTGAATATATTTATTAAAGAGTGCGAGGAGTGTAAGACCATTACCTAGGGTGTGAATGAACCTTATATAGAGGAAGAACCCTTATTGAAGAGGATTTCATGGTGGTGACTACTAAAAGAGTCCCAGTACAATTCATACTCTTTTTTCTGCTAGCTATACTAGAAGATATCTCTCAATTCGTGGGGCATTAACACGAGGGACTTATACCTTAATATGAACTCAATCACCTTTGTCTATATAATTCTAGAGAAGAGTTATAGTGGTCCTTATCCTTTAATAAGAAAAGGCAACCGTGTTTCGTCCTATGTATAATATCCTGAACTCTGTAGACAACCTTGCTAAGGACTCTGAGCTCAGGGGGTCTTTGGGCAGTAGTCTTATTTGAGTGGTCAACACCTTATACTCGGAGGGTACTCCTTAAGGACTCTGAGTATAAAAAATTGTACACTTTTAGAGACTGTATTTATATCTCATCATTCATAAATTTAACACTTCATTCTGAACTCATAGAGCACCCCAATGGAGTCTAAGAGTTCATTACTTGCCTTACAACATTATGTTTGTTACCCTTGGTGTACTCTGACCATACCTTGAAGAGCATCCTATGGGACTCATAAGGTCTTTGAGCTACATGTGTTGGTCATACAAGCCTTTGTTTAGGGCCCTGCTCTGAGATTGTCATTACCGGTCAAGGCTCAACTCGGGGAATATACTGAAGGCCCACCATATACATACATATACATATACATATAGTATATATATACATATAGATACACACACAGATATATATACACACACAGAGATATATATATATATGCATTTATGTATGTCTCTATATATATACACACATGTATATACATACTTATATATATATATATATATATGCATATAAACATATATATTTTTTATAAAAGAAGATCGACGTCTACGTTGTTTATTACAGATTGCACTCACTTATGGTGTAGGAATACCCGTAATACAAAGGAGTTCAAAGCATAACAAAACAAAACAACTTAAAGGCCGAAAGATATAGCTGTGTAGTCTACTAACAGTCAGTGGTAATGTATATTCCAAATGGGATATGATATGCCTTATTAAAACCTTGGCAAGCAAAACCACCCTTGTGGGTAAAATCTTGCACGAAGAAAAAAGAGTACATAGTTATTACGTTTGGGGCTGCTAGAATACATAGGATGAGAGGCTCAGAAACTGGGAGGTTGTGTCGTTGGTGTGCTTCGCTAAATTGCCAATGTTATCCACCATAGACCATGCAAGACAAAACATAAGTATAAGATCCATCAGTATTTGCCAGAAAAAGGGATGGAGTATATATGAAAGCAAAAATAAAATCATACCATGCCTGTCTGCATCCACAAGAATGCAGGCAGCAAACGTATAAGATTTCCAATCCATGTGGAAGACTGAAGCAATGGCACTAATGATCGTTGCTAAGCATGACGAAGATGTCCCGTAATAACATCTAGTGATACGCATCTACAGACAAGAGGTGGTATTGTGAACGCTGTATAATAACCTGTCGTGGGAGCCTACAAGCCGTATTGCACTAAAAGTGCGCTACTAGATTCATCTCTCGAAATGCATGCATCACTTGTGTTTGAGTGCTCAATATGAAAGAGTGCAACATCCTTAAATGATAATTGTGGGGAGCATCGCTTATCTGAGAAAGAGTCCGAGATTGCTCTTGACTATTGGTTTCTAGTTTATGTGAGGATGAGCAGGTAAGAAATATAGAAGGGAAAAAAAGCCCTCGTGTTTCCGCAATGAATGGAGAGACCAGTGGCGAGCGAAAAGAAAGTGCACCGATACATGCAACCTGTAGAATCTCGTAATATTGCTCCCACTGCAGCAAAGTGACAACCCATTGCCGCATCTGTATTGAGTTTCAAACGTCCTGTGGGAGGAACATCCAACGCACCACCTGAACTCATTTGAGACGGAGCGATGGTAATATTCCAGCATTCTGGAACTGCTGAGAACCTGTCGTTAGCTTGGTCCCATCAATTGATTTTCCCCAGAGATAGATATCGGATCGAATAGACTCCATGATAGTATTTGTTGTACAAGTAAGCTCATCCCTGAAGATGAGTGATGCATATGCCCGCCATACGTTGCAGATAATAATGCTCGGTGCCATGATACGCAAAACTCCGGCGAGAGTAGTGGACGTGGAATAAAATCATCATGCTATCAAATGATTACATGTCAACATAGATGTGGAAAAAAGACCGTCCAAACAAAATGCATAGTAATCTCAAATCATACGGATACACTAGCAGTGTAAAAATATATGAGAAATCTCTGCCGAGGCCAGCTTACAAAAAGGATACTATGTTGGTTTAATTGTTAAGAACATGGATAAATATTCATCCAACGACAAAGCTCTATGATATAACCTCCATAGAAAGTGACTGATAACTGGGCGCTGATGCCTATTCCATATAAATTGAGAGGACAATATAGAAGGACGATGTATCCGACAAACTTCAAATGCTGAAGATATGGTGAATGTGCCAGACGAAGCAGGTGTCCAAATCATCATATCATCATCTATTTGACTGTGCAATAGGCAAAAATCATGGTAACGACAAATGAGTTTTCAAACTAGCAAGTCAAGAAGCCTTGGTCTACAATCTCCCCAATGACCATACTTTGAATGCATATATTGACTCCATAAATTATTGTTTTGATGATAATGCCACCAAATGCGACAAGAATAAGCATTTTGCAGAGCACATAGATCACGAGTGTTCAAACCACCTTCAGATCTAGGTGACTGTATACGAGACCAAGATACCCAATGGCACTTGTGGCCCCAATAGAAGTGAGCCATTTTCCGTTCAGTGATTCTAATTACCGATTTAGGTAAGACACCAGCGGCCATAATGTGCAAAGGTAAGGAGGAAAGTACATACCTCAGGAGAACTAAATGTCCTGCTTGTGATAAGAGCCTACCGTGCCAAACATTTAAACCATGGTCAATATGCTGTAAAAGTGTGGTGCAGTAACGTGCTCTATTAATTCCCTTATGCAATAAAGAGCCTAAATACCGAAATGGTAGACCAGAGGAGCGCATGTCTAACGTTGATTCAAACCACTGTCTACGCACTAAAGAAACGTGAGCCGAGGGAATAAAGTCTCGGATAATCCATCAAGCCAAGACAAAAGTACATCCTCTGCTGGTGAGGGCTGTAGTAACTGAATACGACGAATGATTTCCGCAGATGCAGCAGGAATATTATGGTAGTGTCCGCAGGAGGGAGTTCTGTATCCGAGCTATGTCCAACCTCATCATCATCCATTACCTCAATCGGGGGATGATACTCCACATCCTGCCCAAGTCGTGAAATATCTTGAGTGTGACTAGTTGACGGCAAAGCCTCCTCTGATGATGGAGCCACATTTACTAGAGGGGCAGGTTTTGAGGGTGTCATTTTTTTTGCTTTGGCCGCTAGATTTTGGGTTGATCATCTGTTTTCAGAGGGGCATGCACTGGCTCCATATCATCATGCACCACACATTGACCATCCTTATGGTCGAAAGTTCAACATTTTATACAATATAACAGTAGATCTTCATAAACCACAGATTAAAGAAGGATGAATCACCACAGTCAATATAAATTTTTGAAGGAAGTTCCTGAGTGACATCTACCTCAATGCATACTCGTGCCACCAAAGGCCGAAGAAAGTTTAGGGTGGCAGCATCTACTTTGATAGGTCGGCCAATAGCACGGACAATTACATACAACGCACTCTGATCATGCAAGTGAATTGGGAGACCCAGAAGTGATATCCACACCGGCACCACCGGAATTTCAAACTTGGGATTAAATGCCAGAGTCCACTTTGTGACATGCATTTCATATCCAAGAATGCGCCACGTTCCACGATAGAAAAAACATGTATAATCATCTTCTTTATCAAAATTCATCAAGATATGACTTTCCTCCATTAATCCAATGGAAACATTACCTTGAAATCCAATGATATCGAAGGCTCGACGGATCGCTACCATTGTCGGCCTGCCGCACCAAAATGTTCCGACCAAAGCATGGCGAAATCGGTTGCCAGTCCATCGGCTGATTTCACGTTAAGGAAAAGCAGTAGTGGCGGAAGAAACAACTGCAGCAAAAGATTTGGTTAATGAAGGTGATGAATAAGTCGGTAACGTCTGCGCCGCCAATGCCGAAAATCGCCAGAGCCGAAGTTTTCTTCTATATGTATATATTATATTATAAACATATATATGTATGTCTATATATATATATATGTATTTATCAAAAGAGATATTATTTATGTAATAAACCCTCACTTATGGCAGAGGAATACCTTATTACAATTTGCCGCAGAGTATCAGCGTATGCATAATGAAAGTATAATGCAAATATAATCTGTAGTCTCCAATCATATATGATATGTCGCATTAAAACCTTGCCAAGTAAAACCACCCTTGTGGATAAAACCTTGGCGAAGGAAAAAGCGTGCATATTTATATGATTGGAATGTATCTCTAGTTGATGTCGGTTACTAAATGAATATCCCAACGTCCTGCTGTAGTATAAGAAATTTGGATCTTCAAATGAAAGGCTTCCAAAGTATGTAATGTCCTTATCACAGTGCATAAGGCCAGCGGATGTTTGTGATCGATTAAGAAAGTCCATCCTGGTAGATACCATCATTGCGAAGAAATATGCCAGCAGCGCCAATCCAAAACCTATGGTTATCTGCCTCCACACTCTCAATGCATATATGTATGCTCGCTCCAGTGTAGCACAGACCAGCCATAGCAAGAAAGAAAAACAGGGATTAGCAGCAGTGAACCAAATTATGCATGATATGATATGAGCGATCAGAATAATATAGTGATTGTGTGCAACATCAGTACCCATCTTGCCCGCATCCTTAGATACGGGCAGTGCAGAAGAAAGCGCATGCATGAAAAAGTTCAAAGCACAGTGTAGGAACATTATTACCCATAATGCCCGTGTCCAAATTTGACACAGGCATTCCATATTATGAAGGTGGCTTTTCATGTTAGCGTCTGATATATGGAGTTGAAACATCCGTAGCTAAAGCTCCTTTAGCCAGTCGTGGGAGAGATGACAATGTAGGAAAATGATGAAATTGGTGATGTAATTGTCCATGCTGCGCCAAATAATGTGCCACCATATTCGCCTGACGCAGAATATGTGCTATGGTAACATTCCCAGCTGCGATTAAATCTGTTACTATAGTGGGACATGCTGCGGTGTGAAGTTGCTGAATCAGTCCTTGAGAATCTCCCTCCATATGTATATTTCGATAGCATTGCAAAAAATAAATGAGCGAAAGTGTAATTGCTTGAAGTTCTGCTTGAAACGGCGTTGACAAGGGTAAGTAGAATACTATGGCTTCTTTGAAGTTGCCATGTTCATCTCTCAAAATTTCCCCTCCAGAGGCAGAAAATGACCCATGGGCTGCATCCACATTGAGCTTTAGTCTTCCCGAAGGTGGCATATGCCATCTCATAATTTGCGGTCGAGGCAGGTTGAATCTGGGTGTTATGCCTGCGGCCATCAGTTCTGGGTCATTGTTAATGTATTTTTTACCATTTTGTGTGCAGCTCCATGTATACATATGTTGTCGGATGCGATCACTCAGCTGAAAAGAGGTAAATTGCTCGTCCTCAAATATTACTGCAGAGTATGATTTCCAAATATTCCAAAGCATGATTCCTGGAAAGATAATACGTAAAATACCTCTGAACGATTTTTCTGTCGTTGAAGTCCACCACAACATTAAATAGTGATGCAGAGTAAAATGTAATGGACTGGGGCCGTCTAATAATACTGCATAATAGTTCCAAATGTTCTTGATGTAAGAGCATTGATAGAAGATGTGCTGCTGGGTTGCAGAGGCGGATCGACAGAACGGGCAACATGTGGGCAGGTATATTAAGAACTTTTTCAGATTGTCCTCTATCGTCAAAGCTCGATGATATAACTTCCATAGCATGACTTGGACAATAGGCTGCTGAAGCTTATGCCAAATGAACCTATGAGTAAACAATGTTATTCCTGGAGAGTTAGCATAATATAAGCAGAGCGAAGAGTGAAGTTGCCATGCGGTTCCAAACTCCATACATATGAAGAGGATTGTCCCGTTACATGTGATGAGCAAAATTCATGTATAGAACAAATTCGCTTTCATGTGCGTGAATCTGTTAGTTGTGGTTGATAGTGCTGCCGATGCCCATACTTTGATTTCATAAATTCTGACCAGAGACTTTGCTGCAAATGATAGGACCACCATAACCGACTTGAGTATGCTTTGTGTAAAATATCTAACCGACGTATACCGAGTCCCCTCTCCTCCTTTGGCCGAAATATTTTTTCCCAACTCACCCAATGATGTTTTGATGTATTTCCATGTCCAGCCCACAAAAAGTTGCATAGTCTTTGATGAATGGAACGAATTATACTCTTGGGAAGTCATTGCGCAGCTAGTATGTGTACTGGAATGGCACTTAAAACATGTTTAATCAGAATAATTCTTCCCGCTGTTGAAAGATAACTGTTTTGCCATGCTAATATCCTCCGATCCAGTCGTGAAATCAAATCCAGACAATGTATAGGCCGAAGCCTGCCCCGGACAAGATTGACCCCTAAATATTTCATTGGCAACGTAGTTGCTGAGATTTGCAAAAATCGTTCCATGAGTTGGAGTTGTTGGGTTGTAGCATGTAATGAAGAGATAAATCGACTTTTATTAAGATTAACACACTGACCCGATGCTGCTTGGAACTTATTCAAGAATTTTTTAAATTGCCTCAGGTTGTGCGATGCCCCATTAAGAAATACCAAGAGATCATCCGCAAAGGCAAGGTGAGATATAATGGGTCTGACCCTGCCAACTGAAAAAGGTTACATCCTGCCATTTAGAATCAAAGCACTTAGCCCTCGTGAAAATGCTTCTGAAGAAAGTATAAACAAGATTGGTGATAAGGGATCTCCTTGCTTAACACCCCTTGTGGGCTTGAGAAAACCACATGGCTTCCCATTAATGATGATTGAAAGATAAGTGCTTTCCAAGTGATTGAATATAAGCTGAATAAAGTGTGATGAGAAGCCTAGCTTGCACAACAAAGCTCGCAAAAACGTCCAATCCACTCTATCAAATGGCTTCATCATGTCCAACTTAAGCATAATATTATGACCACGGACCTTCTTGTCTAACAGATGCACCATTTCCTGCGCAATGAGCACATGTTCTGTAATATCCCTGGCTTTCATGAATCCTGCCTGCTCTTTCGAAATTATTTGAGGCAATATATCTGAGAGTCTATTCGTGATAATGCGTGTCCAAATTTTTGACATAAAATTGGATAAAGAGATAGGGCGAAAGTCAGCAAATGTTGTAGGTGATTGAGTTTTTGGTATGAGTGTTATTAGTGTACTTCCCATGGCTTTGGGGATATGAAATCCCAAGAAGAACTCCTGAATTGCTTTATGGACATCTGAGGATATTACAGACCTACATTGCCTAAAAAAATACCCGTTATAGCCGTCCGGGCCTGATGCACTATGCGGGTCTAGTGACCAGACTGCCAATTTTACTTCGTCCATTGTGGGCAGTATCACTAGCATAGCATTCATATGTTGATCTATCATCTGTGGTATGTACTGCAATATGTCACTTGGATCCTCCACACTCTCTGCCTTGAATAACTGTGAATAAAATGAGATAGCTTCAGCTTCAATTGATTCCTGCGATAAGCATATAGCTCCTGTAGCCGTCTTTATTTGTTGAATTGTTTGTCTTCGATGCTTGTCTTTAACGAGATTATGAAAATAAGATGTATTGGCATCTCCATGTGTAATCCATTTACATCTTGCTTTTTGTTCCCAGAATAGCAACTCGTACTTGGAAGCCTTTAGATATTCAGCCTTCTTATGATGATAATCCTGTCGATGCTCTGAAGTGGGCTGCTGCTCATAAATTGCTTCTGCCCGGCTAACATTATTTTCAGCTGTTTGTATTTGATCAAAAATGTTACCAAATATGTGCTTGTTCCAATGCTGTAAATCCTTTTTTAACCTCTGTAGCTTATCATACATGCCTCTCATTCCTCCAATAGTAGGATAGCTAGCCCAGCGAGCCGTAACATATGGCATAAAGTCCATATGTTCTGCCCACACATTTAGAAATCTAAAAGATCTAGGCCCTACTGCAGCTTGCTTAAAATTTGTGAGTAGAAGTGGAGCATGGTCCGATGATATTCTTGAAAGATGCTGAACCTTAATGTCAGGAAAGCTAGAGTAGAATTGTTGTGAGCATAGAACTCTATCAAGTCACCATTTCACCATACCCAAGCCCCGCCCTCCAACCCATGTGTACGGGGATCCTTCATATGGGATATCTACCAATGAACATTCTCTTACACATTCTACAAATTCATCTAGGGATATTAGATTAGGCATGGATTGGCCGTGATGTTCATCCACTGTCATATATGTATTAAAATCTCCCCCAATCATCCACAAAGGTTGTGCACATTGAGAATAGTCCTTTATTTTGAGCCATAGTTGCCTACGCTCAGTAACTGTATGTAAGCCATAAACTGGACTGACAGAGAATTGTTCTCCTATGATAGCAGATCGATAATGCAGCAGACTGACCTGGTCACCATGAGTGATGTCATCTAACTTTAATACTGTGTTACTCCAGAATACCCAAATTTTGTTCCTGCAAGTCACCATGGATTCTGCAAACTTAAGCTTAAGTTGATAGTTCAAAATCTTTGTGGATTGCTGTTTTGGTTCTATGAGAATCAATAGTTGTATGTGATGTCGTTTAATCAATCGCTTAAGACGAAGAAAGGAAGTTCGTAGTCCTCTGACATTCCAGAATAGACAATTCATTGCTCGTGTTGGGAGAGAGGGCTTGAAGGTTCAAGTGAACTTGATCTCGTAACAATTGATGAAGGTGGTGGTGGCGGCAATGCACTTTTTGGGCGACACTGTCTGCGAATTGGCATAGGCTGTGTCTCAGATTGCTCTGCACTATCAGGTAAGTTAGCATAGTCCAATTCATTCATTCTCTTTTGATTACTCTGCCAGTCACTGTGCACTGTGTGAAAATTTTGATCTTTCAGTATTTGCACATAATGTTGTTCTTCTGGAGATAGCTCTACCATCAGTGCACTAAACCGATCTAGCTTTGCGGAATGTACAGCTTCAGTGTCTGAGGCATTAGCTATGAGTAAAGAATCCTCTTCCTCCACATTATCCTCTTTTGAACGTCCTAGTTTTGACAAGTCTTGAAAATCAGTAATATTAATTGGATTATGCATAACATTATCTTCTGGAAGTGAATCTGCATTCAGACAATCTTGTGGTTGCTCTGGGTTCGACAAACATTCAGATGGCAATCGTGTCGTCTTCTCTGCTGAAATGGCTGGTTGACTTTGTCGCTGCAATATTTGTATTTGTGAATTGGAAGCTTTCTTAGGAGTCCATCTTTTGTCATTTTTGCGTTTGGGAGCAATCTCATCCTGGGCGGATTTTACAGCATCTGAAACATAAACAGCTTCTTTCCCTTTGCAGGTTGATGAAAGGTGTCCAATCACCCTGCAGTCCATGCAAAATTCCGGTACCTCCTCATATTCAACTGTTGGATAAAATTCATGTTGCCCACCTTGAATATGCAACCTAGTTGGACGTGGTTTAGAGATATCTACTTCAATACACAGCCTAACCATAGAGGGTCTGATTCCTTGAAGTGTTGCTGAGTCCATTCGCAATGGCGTTCCTATCACATGTGCTACGTCCCACAATGCTGTTTTATTATGCAAAAATAGAGGTAATCCCTTGATATTTACCCAGACTGGAACAATGGGTGTGTCATAGCTTGGATCAAAATCTGGTGTCCACTTCGTCACCCTCATATGATATTCATGCATCATCCATGTTCGTCGTATGAAGCACCTCTGATAATCGTCATCATTATAAAATGTGATTAGGATATGCTGCGCATCCAAATGTCCAATCTTTGGTGTTGTTTTAAATCCAATACGCTCAAATGAAACATTTAATTGTTTCATGGTTGGACGACCATTCCAAAAGGAACCTATTAGTGAAAATCGGTATGGCTGAGAAAAAATTGAAACTTCATCATCCGAAAAAGTAATAGATGGCAATCCTTTATATCTTTGTATCGTTCTCTGCTTTTCCGGAATCGCCAAAGTTTTTGGAGCAAGAATTTCCGCAAAAGTCGGCTTTTTCAGGGCTAGTGGCAGCCCTGACGGATGATCATTCATTCGCAACGTGACAAATAAAATCTAAGAATGTGTAAATGCACCTGAAGGTTGAACGATTGAATAGAGATAGCAGAATCATGGAATCACAGCGAGGCTCCATTGTTGATCGCCGTCGCCATCCGAGAGCGTTTTCTTCTCAATCACCATCATGTCTATATATATATATATATGCATGCGTATACATACATACATATATGCATATTTTATTGGCAAGAAGAATGTTTTATTAGTAAGCCTCGCCTATGGCGGAGGAATAACGTAGTACAAAATCTCATCATCAAATGAAAAAAAAAACCAAGGCAAAGATCTGAGTAGTGCCAATCGCTAGTCGTATATGATATGCCACATTAAAACCTTACCAAGTAAAACCACCCTTATGGAAAAACCTTGGTGAAGGAAAAAAACGTACATATTAATACGATGGCCGAAAGAACATAATACATGTAGATCGCATAGAAAAGAGAAACAAAGTGAATGCAGTAAGCCTAGAGGTTTCGCCGTCCAACACTCGGCAATGAAGAACCAGCAACTTGTGTAGGAGAGATAGTCAGACAGTATGCATCGCCATTGTGCCGCAGATAACGTAATGTAGCGGGAATGTAGAAATGAGTATAGTCAGCAATCCAGCCGTGTGAACTCTGCCACCATGTCAGCCCGTGTTGCCTGTATCCAAGGACACAGGCAACAACCGGCTCAAAAAGGCCTACATATATGCATATAAACATATATATGTCTGTGTGTATGTCTATATATATATATATATATATAATATTAGTTTGTTTTATTAGTTTGTTTTATTAGGATTATAATAATATAATCCTAGATGTAAGATTATGGATAGACCAATAAATGAAACAATTATAATAGAAACTAATTTTGGAAAATCTAATATAACTACTAGGAGAAAAATTAGATGGGAAGAAATTGAATTTCCAGGAAATTGGATAATGGAAGCATCAGTCCCTTCAAAATCATATGTGGATAATAATCCAATTGATATTACACAGTCGGAGGAAGGAACTGTACAAATAAAAGTTTCAATTATAATTGTTTCATTTATTGGTCTATCCATAATCTTACATCTAGGATTATATGTAACCAATGGTTTATAATATATTCTATAACAAACACATATAACCTATGATCCTGGTTTATAATCATAACCATGAGTTTTAATATTCAAAGTTAATGCATCACAAACATTAACATCTGATAAAGATAATCTTAGATTAGGATATATATTAAAATATACTGGACCATGAGCCAGTGATGATTGTATGATACCAATCAAAGATTTTTTCCAATTATTATTCCTACCATCTCTCAAAGCTGCTATAAAGCTTTCTGGTAAACCTTCTAAGGTTAAAGGTTTAAAAGCTATCTGAACTAAACCTATATGTATAAATTTATAATTAGATTTATATCTACTTAATTCTCTATCATTAAGTAGTCTTATCATCATATCATCTTTATTAATAGATAAAGTTGACTCAGTAGTTTTAACTACTTGTTTAATTCCTAATTTTTCAAATGTACCTAATTGATAAACTATTTTATAGTCTACCTTAGGAATTGTCCATTTATTCAAAAGATCTATATTGTGAGGAATATTGTATTCTTCTTCAATACTGTTTTGAACAGTATCTTCATTCTTGATTATATTCATCAAGAGATTACGTGTTGAACTTTACTATATGATAATCTATTTTCCATGGCTCTGATACCAATTATTCACCCAGAATCTCTAATAAAACAAACTAATAAAAAAAACATAAAAACAAACAAAACAACCAATCTTATTAACCAATTTATTAAACAATTTATTCAAAGGCTCAGGATTATTTTTAATCTGGCATTGGAATCTATTTCTAATCTCTCAGTACGCAGTCTTGCCCTTAAAACGCCATTAACTCAATCGGCTAAAACGGGCTCCCGCAAATTCGAGAAATTAAAATAGATCCAGCCTGATCACATCTATAACCTTTCCTTCAAGAACAAATTATTTAATAATTTTTTTAATAATTTAGCGATCAATCCTCCATCACAGAGCTTACAAATCCAGACATCCCAGAAGGGATTAAGGGCATATACACCCCCTGGCACACTCATGATGTATATGATCGTTGTTCATTACCATATCAAATAAATTAATCATACACCATAGTTCAACACATAAATTCTTAGCCTTTTATTAGGCTAAGTTCAAAACAAAACTGAAATAAATAAATAAAAAGAAGAAAGAAAGAAATATGCCTCAAACTGAAAGACTCTAAGCAATGCACGAACAATCTCCCAAATTTTTATTCACAAAGAGTTGTATACAAAAAACAGAAAGAGAATATCTGAAAAAGTGTGTTTACAAATGGGGGATGACCTCCTTTTTATAGGCAGAATCCCGGACTTCAAATCTATTCTAGACTAAAAACTCAAATGAAATGTAAATGAAATTTACATAAAATTTACATGAAATTGAAATTTACAATAATGGCCAATATAATGCCAAAAAGGAATAATGTCCTTTACAAAAAGTTGACATGATAGGACCCATATGTCTACCATTTCTTTAATTATTTGTCTTTATCCAATTTCTTTATCAATTTGTTGACGAATATTTTTCATCATTGCATTCACCATTTGTTGCATCTGATCATCATCATCTTCTGCATCTTGAGATTCTCCAGCTAATACATCCTTATCTTGATATGTACCAGTCATAGATACATCTGAACAACTAGAGTCATTATCCTTCTGAAGATTTCTCATTAAATCTTTCTTCATTTCTTCGAAATATGAAGATATAATTTCTTCCTTAGAGAGATTTATATAATCTCCTTTAACCATCTTCATTTTTTGCATCATCTGTTGAAATGAGCTAGAATGATCTTTCCGTTCCTCCATTTGAGTTTGATATATTATCAAAGTTTTTTTGGATATGATCCAATGTTTGTTGTCCTTCAACAATTCCTTCTTCAGTCTTATTAAGCATTTTCTTCCAGAATTTTGTATAAAAAATTCTTCTTAATGACGGAATATTTTGTTGAGTATATCCAACTCTCACTTCCCATTTCCAAATCCATGGTATTCCAAATTCCATAAAAAATGTAATGTATTCATGCCTGTAATTAGGCTTCTTTCATTGTGAGCCTCTATTATGGCTGGTGAAATTTCAATCCATTGAGTATATAAACTCTTGTATGGTTCAAGAAGAATATTTATTGACAGACCATATGAGGACCACCATTGG
Organism: Eustoma russellianum; assembly: GCA_036186865.1. NCBI lineage: Eukaryota > Viridiplantae > Streptophyta > Magnoliopsida > Gentianales > Gentianaceae > Eustoma > Eustoma russellianum. Next base: position 23,687,142 of record AP025075.1, on the reverse strand, counting down.
TATAACCAATTTGGTATTTCTTGTTTATATACCTCAGGACATATCCTGAAAAACCAAGTGCTTCCACATAATCCCAGTAATTATATTTGACTGGAACTTTAACTTCTGGGTGTATAAACTCCTTTTCTTTTAGGGTAGATATTCCCCATGAATTAGCTGATATAATCTGCTTTATTATTACCTTGCTGAAATTATAAACAGCAGAGTTAGCAGTTGTAAAATGAGTAATTTCACAGGATTCTGTGATTTTTAGTATAGACTCATAATATCCTCTATTCTTATAAGAAGCTGCAGTGTATGACACTGTATCCAAATATCTTTGTATTAAAATCCATGGTTGATCTTTCCATTTAAGATCCTTTTGTTCCAAAAGTAATATACTTTCAGAATGTGAATTTTGATCATAAACTTCATCAGTTTCTTCTGTTACCATTGTAACATAGGAAGGTTTATTATCCTCCTTCCTTTGAGAAGCTTTATAAGCTAAAAATTCTTTATATAACTTATCATCATCCTTTTGAGTATTACTCGAAGATGAAGATGCAATATTCGCAAAAATTAATTTCTGTTGACCAATTTGGCCAAGAATTTCACCACCTCTTCCTCCTCTATTAGAGTAGGTTCCTCGTCCTCTCCTATTAGAGGGACTTCCTCTGCCCCATTGGGACATATCTGCAAAATGAGAGATATTAGTCATTAATATATTCTCTTGTGAGAAAATCAGGGAGACTATTATCTGACCCTTTCTTGTATTGAATTTCAAAATCAAAGGGTGCCATATGAGTCTGCCATCTTGCAAACATCTGTTTAGAAACATCATGTTTAAAATCTTTATTAAACATAAATTTTGCTGCTTGACAATCCGTTTTTATAATAAACTTTTGATTATATAAATCATCTTGAAATTTAAGAACACATTTCACAATAGCAAGAATTTCTTTTGCTATAGTAGCATAATTTTTTTGACTATTAGTCCATTTTCCTGAATGAAATCTAACAAGATATTCTTGTTTCTCAATAGGTGAAATTTGTTTTAGAATACCTCCATATCCTATATCTGAGGCATCTGTTTCTATAATTTTTTCCCAATTTGGGTTTGCTAACATCAAAAAAGGCAAATGAGTTACCTTTTGCTTAATTACCTGAACTGCTTTAGTATGATCTTCAGTCCATGGTTTAAACATTTTTCTTCAACCTGTCATATAATATAGCAGTATCTTTTGCCAAGTTCTTATAATAAGGAGAAATATAATTTAGACTTCCTAAAAATCTCTGTAATTGTGTTTTATCCAGAATATTATCTGGAAATTTAGAAGCAAATTCTATACTCCTATTTATAGGAATAATTTTTCCCTTTTCTATGTTATGTCCTAAAAATCTTATTTTTGTCTGGAATAATAACATTTTAGGCCTATAAATAACTAAACCATTTTGAATAATTATTTTCTTAAATATATTTAAATGTTTAAAATGTATTTTAATATTCTTAGAAAACACCAAAATATCATCTATATAAACTATAATAAAATCACTATAAGGAATAAAAATATCATTCATAATATTCTGAAATTCAGAAGGTGTATTTTTTAATCCAAATGGCATTACATTTCATTCATAATGTCCTATTGGAACAGTAAAAGCTGTTTTGTATGTATCAGATTCATTTATTTGAATCTGCCAGTATCCTGATTTTAAATCAAATTTAGAAAAAATAAGTGCTTCATTTAGCCTATCCAATAAATCTTTTTTATTCGGTATAGGATACCTGATCTATTTTAAAACCTTATTTCGGGGTTTATAATTTATTACATAATTCTAAATATTCAGAATTCATTTGACAAGGTCTTGCCTTCGTCGGAATTGTTTTTTCATCAAACTCTTCTTCATATGGAAGAGAAACTATATGTTTTTTCCTATCCCAAAAAGCATTAGGATGATCATTACATATTTGTAATGAAAACTCATTCTGCAATAGTTTGATTTTATCCTGTAATTTAGGATTTTGCAATTTTTCTTCTATAGTTAATATCGTAATTTCTTGTCTTAAGAAATTTATTTGATTCTCTTTTGCTTTTACAGATTCTGTAAAATTATTTATAAACCTTGTTAAAGGTTCTGCAATAAATTTAAAAGTAATGTCTTTTCCTTTGAAATTTCCTATAAAGCCTGTCCTATCAATATTTTTAATAGGAAATAACTTTTGTAAAAATGGTGTACCAAGTATTACTTGGTTAGTAATATTTTTAACTAATAAAAAACTAACAGGAATACATACCTGATCTTTGCATACATAAGCTTGAGGAAGCTTGTAATTAATATGTAATTTCTGCCCTCTAGCAGAACTTAATGAATGTGTAGTTTTTTGAAAATATCTAGTACGTATTAACTCTTCTTGAATACAATTCAAATATGCACCATTATCAATTAATGCAACTAATTCCTTACAAAATTTATCATCTATTAATAAGTTAATTTTCACATACCATTTTTGTGAAGTAACAATTTCTAATATAGACAAATATTTTTGATCATCTAGTCCTTCTAAAATATTTTCAGAAGGTTCAAGAAGAATTTCCTTTCCTTTTTCAAGTTTATGAACTCTTTCTTCTAATAACAAATTATTTTGTTTTATTTCTTTTATTTCTTGTTTTAGATTATTAATCTCAATTATCAATTCTGCAATTCCTACATATTCTTTATTTTTATTTCTTTTAGACATTTGTCTCTTAACCTCTGATAATGTATAAGGTTCTGTTTGTTCTATTTTTTGAACTATTCTTGGTATAGAAGACTCAGCTTCTCCTTTATTACTGATATAAGATATAATCTTTTGTTTTACTTGAGAATCATCTATTAGTTTTAACAAATCTAAAATATCATTTGTCAAAACATTAATTTCTAAATCATGAAATTGTGAAATAATTTGATATAATTTATCTTCTTCTATATCAGAAGATTGTTCACAACATGTTTCTCCTCTATGACAAGGACCACATTCTTCCTCTGAAGAATATATACTATCATCTTTAATTCTCATTATATCTTCTGAATCCTCAGAAGATTGATATGACTCTGTTTCTGAGTCTGAATTTAATAAAATGTTTAATAAAACATCTTTTAAATTATTATCTTCTAAACTATTAATTTTTTTCTTTACCCAACATGTATTTGCCTTATGGCCTGGGCGTCCCCATTTTTTACATATTATATATGATTTATAAGATTGTTTATATTCTTTAGATTTTTTTTACCATATTTCTTTTTGGTATTACCAATATCTTCCTTATAATTATCTTTCATTCTTTTTCTTTTTCTCTCTTCTCTTTTTATTTTTCTTTTTTGAAATTTATGAGAAGATTGAAATTTCTTATTCTTTTTATTATCATTTTTTTCTAAGTGATCTTCTAATCCAAATTGAGCACAAAATTGACCCAATTGTCTTTTTTCATTCAAAGAATGTTTTTTTATTTGTTGATTTAGCTTAATTTCATTACACAAGGCTAAACCTTCTTGGATACAAGTTCCTATTAACTTTCCATAAGTATAATTATCATAATTTATACTTACTTCTCCTTTGCGAAGATTCTTACGCACTCTTTTTGCAAATAAAGAAGGTAATCCATCTATAAACTTTGATTTCCAATGAGTACTATTATATATATATATATATATATATATGTGTGTGTGTGTGTGTGTGTGTGTGTGTGTGTCTATATAGATATACATATAAACATATATATATATACACATATATATATATATATATATATATATATATATATAGCATACATGTATATATATACACACACAGAGTTTTGAACGAGTAAAACTGGAGAAATGGTCTGCCGAAGTGATGTATAAATGGTTATGTCTTGCTTATGCAGTTCAGATGGAGGAGTCTACCAAAGATCTCCACAGATCTCCGAGTTCAACTGGAGAAGTAGTCCACCAAATTTATTGAAGAAGTATATTTTGCTTGTGCAAAGCAAACAGATCTACACTATGAAACAAAACTTTGCTTTGTTCTATTCTCACTGAAATTTTGGTCAACTAGTTTTAAGACAAGATGATATTTTGGTTGATTCAAAGGAATATTATGTAATAATCAAGAGATTTTGTGACAGATTTGCTTACCTGGACAACAACAGGTGAAACAAATATATATGACCCCGTCTCTAATTATTGTTTTTTATTTTTCATTTTTTCTATAAATTAAGTGCAAGGTTAATCATACACTCACCTCAAGATTTAAAGCTTTCTCATTGCGAAAAAGAAATGACCATCATCGCTTTCATGTGCCTCTTTTGCGTCATCAGCTGTGGTTAGTCTTCTTATCTAGACTATGGCTTGCATAATTCTCTTGAATCCAATATTGCCAAACTATTCCGTTTCTATCCAATTTTTCATCTTCTTAACTTTATTTCAAGTATATTCTTAAATGTAACTTTCACTTGAGATATTGTAGCTGTCGGCATGGATGCAGCTCCGGCTTTCCGCATACAGGAGACTGATCAAATAACTTCAACAGGCAAAGCTGTTGAGGATACTGCGGTGCAAATAGTGCCCATGGTCATCAAAGCAGGTACTTTAAACATAAATGGTAGACTTTTCCTTCTTATCTCTTTTGTTCTAATGCCTTTGTCTTGACAAGTACCGAATGTTTAACGTTCACAGTTTCATATTTATATTGGATACATATAGAATGACCCATATCATAAGAGGGTTAAATTTTAAAAATTTAACCTCCTTCATGTGCTTGTTTATTATTTTTAGTATCACAACTTGTTTATGCTCAAACTGTTTGTATTACTTGTCGATGATGATGAAGCTGTTAATCACTATACTTTTGTTGACAAGTATGCTTTTATGAGCTCTTGTTTTTTTCCTTTTCAACTTTGTTCTGTAGCTGTAATTCAGGCGAAGAAAGGTCGGATTAACGAGGTTGGGGAGCCAAGAAAATTGCTTGGAACCCTAGTTCGTTCAACCAAATTGAAGTTGCTTGATGATCTTCCACATCCATGTGCCGATGATATCTGTTTCCATTTAGTTAACGATTGCAACTCACCTTGCGAATGCGATCTCTATAACACTGGATCATGCTATGTCCCATAAGACCCCTTTGGATGTACCCAAAACAGATCATCATCATGCCAACTTCTCTCTCCTAATTTCACTTTTATATTCTGAGTAATTTGATTTCGAATAGTTAATAACTAGCCTAGCTCAGGCGGTAGCAAGCTTCTCCTGTTTCTGTAAGATTAAATGCTCAAACGGTGAATCATGAATCTCCGCTTCAGTTGAATAAGTAGTATCTTTTTTATGTCCTTGTTTCTGCACGATAATAATTATGGGCGTGATTGATGAAAAATTTGAGTGACAATCCCCGTCATGGGCTATTTATTTATTTATTTTTCTCTGGTTATGTCTTTTTTTTTTTATATTGTCAGCACCTGGGTTCTAAACCAATCCGATCAATGTTGTAACAATTCTCCATGGTACAAACAAATAAAATGTATGGTAGAGCTTTTATAAGTTAGACATAACTAAATCACATAAGCTAACTAATTACACTCGATGCTTCTCTCTGTTGCTGCTTTCCTCAAGATAATTGGAAATTACGCTTGTGCTGGTCACGAGACCTGGTGATTGCACAGCTTCATGAGCACGTGATACTAGTAACACTAAAACCTGCTATGTAGACAATTGTATTGAAAGAACTTGTAAGATGGTTGTGTTGAACCATGTATTTGCGACGGGCTGAATCAACATCAAAATGTGTAGGAGGATGAAAAAAGTTTAGCCTAATCTATTTTATCAAGTTCAATCAAGTAGAGTCATTAATTTTCTTCGCCGCAAATGAAGAGAACTGTTAGGTCCCTTAGAACACACTAGAAGGGGGGTTGAATAGTGTGTTCACCAAGTATGGATATTTTCTTGGATACTTTTTCATTTGTAAGTGCAAACCAATACTTGGATGTGTTATTGAAATGAATAAAACTTGCGGAAGCGAAAAGAACACAATATGTATAGAGGTTTAAATCAAAATGACTCTACTTCTCTACCTTTTTGATTTTTCACAAGAAGGATTTTGAAAGGGGGATTGTTGTTTCTTTTGGGGGAAACAACAATCACAAACAAAATCCAAATACAAAGAAACTAGGCAACTCGCCTAAACAACAACCAAGAAATACCAACCCCTTGAAGTCTAGTCTACAAAAAGCTTCCTTGCTCCTCAAAGAATTCTTGTAGGGAATATGGTGCACCACAACACCATCAACTAACCCTCCAAGGTCTGAATTTCTTCAAACAAGAAGCACCTCTTGTTTCTTGATCAACAATCTATACTTAGGCTCTCACAATCTTCAGTCAACAAGAAGAAGACTCTTCTTCTTCTTTACAACACAACTCTCAACAATAAAGTAAAATATACAATGATACAACTATTTTGAGAGCTTAAAATTTCAGAGAAACTTGAGAGCTTTGATAGTAGAAAGTTGGAGATGAAAGAGATGAAGCCTTTGTTTTATCAAACTCCTATTGTAGCCGTTGGTTGCCCTTGCAGGAGCCAATAATGGGCTTTGCCTTCTTGTGATGACATGTCTTCATCTTTGAAGATTTTCTCTTGGATGACTACAAGCTTCTTGAGGAAGCTTCTTCTTGAAAGCTCAAAGAGGAAGGATGACATTCTCCAAAAGAGAGAGAGAACATGTTAAGTTGCACAAAAAAGGAGTGTACAAATGTCAAGTAAACGTTAGAAAGTGCAGCATAAAACATTTGTAACATAAGTCACATGAAGCGCCTAATGTGTTTTATGAATATGCGTTGAATGTGATATAGAGCGCCTTAAGTGTTTTTGAACTAGCGTTCAATGTGACGTAAAGCGCCTTAAGTGAATGAGAAGCACTTGTTCAATGTTACATGAAGCGCCTGTTATGGGCATCAGATCTCATTTGAAGTCACATGAAACGCCTAATCTCAGCCTTCATAATTATTCGAAATAGTGCTAACTTTTACCAAAAGTAACTTGATAATCGTGCCCATTTTAGGGGGAAAAAGTTCATTTGACTTTGTAATACACATGAAGCGCCTGTTTAGGCATTCAAACTGTACTGTTTTTCAACTTGACACATGAAGCGCCTGATGTAGGTGTTCAAAGTGTACTGGACTTCAAACACTTCACATGAAGTGCCTTATATAGGCGTTCGAAGTGTACTGACTTCCATACACTTCACATGAGTCGCTTTATGAAGGCGTTCGAAGTATACTGACCTTCAAACACTTCACATTAGGCGCCTAATCTGGCGTTCTAAGTGTCAATTGTGCAAATTATCAAAACTTAAACACATTCCAACATTCTTCCTCTTTTTTATGATTTCACATTGTGCATAACTTTTAAAGTTAGCCCCCCCTAACTTATGCTCCCCCTCACATCATGCCTTAACTTTTCTTAAGTAGAACTTGATGAATCAAATATAATGGTGCAGATGTTAATCAAAAATTATCATCATCAATTTTAAGAGAAGCAAAGTAAATCCGTTTTATTTCTAGTTGAAATAGAAAACTTGCACAAGTCATCAAGAAAAATATAATGTTCAATAAAAAGGAAATCTATGCATCTCCGGCTCCGCTAGCACATGCACCTCTGCCTCCAGGCGTAAATCCTCCAAAGCCGAATCCTCCACTGGTCCCAAATTCAACAAACCCACTCATCGATCCTTTGGCTCAACCAGAACCACTAACACCGCCAGCACCTCTAGCATCACCACTTTCTCCCCCCTAAATCATCAAAATCAAGAGGGAGCTGAAACCATGGACTTAGCTGCAAGAAGGCATTCTTGAAAACTGTCATGCGGTATTCGTTCCGCGTATGACGAGCTTCATGCTCTGCCTCAGGAAGTTGCAACCGTTGAGCAGATTGTTCAAGTGATTCAATGCGTGATAGAAATTCAGAGTCATTGCTACCACCTTCACCTTCTTGAGGTCCTTCGTCAACCTCATCAGCAATATCCGGAATGGTAGTGGCCTTCCTTCGGTGTGAATCAATGGCTTGGGCAATGTTGAAGTTGTCGTAGTAGTCCATCTTTGCCACTTTTGTTATTTCTCCATCAGGTATGTTAATGCCTTTGGACTTCATCAGAATAGTAATAACATTGGCAAAGGGTAGAGCCTTTGAGCCCTTCCGGAGAGCAGCCATTGTGACTTCCACTATAATCCATTCAGAATTTAACTGTGTCTCATGTTTGAGACGATAAGTAACATAGAAATCTTTATTGCTTCGGTTTCTAGTTGCCTTACCACTGACACAGTAAGTGACCACAGCCAGCAGTATCCAGTTCACCAGAGACATGTTCTGAGTCTTCTTTCTGGGAAGATATCCCAGATCAAATTTGACATCTTGAGCACGAACTCCATATTTGTCACTCCAGTCAAATACGGAGAAATCACTTAGTCCCTCATTTCTTACTCCTAGAGCATCACAAATTTCTTGTATCGAGAAGCTGAGGGGTGTACCAGCGACAACTGTGTGCAAAGAGAATTGCTAGAACTCAGATTGTGGAGTAATCCACATGTTGGCATAGAACAACCTGGTGTAGTCTCTAGAGAATTTTTGCATATCACGTCTGTGTTAAGTTATAAATTGTTTTGATGATGAAAAGATGTTTTAAATAAGTTAATGCTTGAGACTTGATGCAAGATGAGAAAGTTACACTATTTCAAAAATGGTTGAGATTGGAACTCACTGACCAACATCAATCTCTCAGGCAGGGGACATCGATCGATCGATGTACTTCAGCCTCTGGCTTTGATGGATCGATGTCAGTCAGAAAGCTTTCTGTCCAACATCAATCTCTCAACCCAGGGACATCAATCGATCGATGTCACTTCAGTCTCTCCTCAGGGAGACTTCGATCGATCGATGTCAGGCAGAATACTTTCTGTCCAACATCGATCTCTCAGTCCAGGGGACATCGATCGGTCGAAGTGACATAAGTCTCTCCAAAGGGGACTTCGATCGATCGATGTCAGCAGTTTCAAAAACTGCAAATTTTCTGGAGGACATCGATCTCTCACCCCAGGCACATAGATCGATCAATGTCCCCCAGAATTCAAAATTTTCTGAACGTTGGAACAAAATCCAAGGAAGATTCATGGCATTTTCTCCATCCAAACTTGCTCAAATTTCTTGGAGACTTTAACCCAACATATTACATGCTTCCTTGACTATTGTATCCATGTCTAAGCAATCCTAAGTTGGCTATTGAGGATCAAATCACTCCATAGGGTGGCTAAAGACTATTTGGACATTATCTTGACATTTGGTGTAGTTGAAGACATGGTGGAGAGCTCAAAAACGCGGTGAACTTCATCTATAAAAGGAAGAGGCTTGGATGAGGCAAATACACACTTTCACCATCATCTAGCTTCATTATTCATTGTTGTATAGTTCTCTCGCATTTGTAAAATTGCTTAAAGCTTCTTAAGCTTTTCTTTGCTTTTCATTGTTGTATATTGAGAGATAGAGAGTCAAGCACAAGAGGAACCATAAATAGTTGATCTCTTGCTTGTGCTAAGACTAGTGAGAAAGTGTGAACCTTACTATTTCCTTCAACCCACTTTGAGAAGGTTCTTGAGGGAACTTTGTTGAAGTTGTGAGCAAGAAGTTGTTCTTGCTAGTGCTGTAGTTGCTGTAGTTGCACAAGTGTGTTTTGTGCAAGAAGTTGTTGTTGTTGTTGTTGCTTACACTAAGGTGTTAGTGTAAGTGTTGCTGTGGTTGTTCTTATTGTCTCTAATAAGAAGAGTAGTTGTTGAAAATCCACTTTGGCAACAAAGTGGTAGTGAAGTAAAATCATTTACGATTCGAACCACTCTATATCCGGTGTACACATTCATTGCTTCCCATCTCTCATTCTTGCTTTGATTTTGAATTTCTTTTGAGTTGAGCTAAACAAGAAAATTCCGCAAAAGTGCCAAACACTCTATTCACCCCCCCCCTCTAGAGTGTGTTTCGGACCTAACAACTGGTATCAGAGCCTAAACTTGATTGCTTGGCCTATCTTTGCAAGTAACAAGGTTAAATATCATGGCAATGACAACCTCAACCTCTTTATCTCACACTTCAACCTCCAAGCCTACTGCACTATTTTCAGGATCAAACACTAAAGCACCTATGTTTGATGCCCAAAATTATTCTTTGTGGAAATTTCAAATGATCAATCATTTGAAAGGCTGTGGATTTGATATTTGGAGAGCCGTTGTCGAAGGAATTGAAGTTCCTATGATTACCAACTCAAAAGGAGAATCAATGTTCAAAGATGATGATGACTACACCGACGAAGAGAAGATAAACTTTTCCATCAATGGCAAAGCATCTGATATTCTCTCAAGTGCTCTTACCACCACTGAGCTCATAAGACTTCAAGGTCTTGAAACAGCCCATGAGACATGGAAAAGGCTTGAAATGATACACGAAGGAACAAAGCAAGTAAGAATGGCCAAAAACTCATGCTCATGAAGGAGTATGAGATGTTTGGAATGAAGAGCAGTGAGAAGATTGAGGAGACAATCGACCGATTCACATGAATAGTGAATCAACTCTCCATGGTGGACAAGAAAATCTCAAATGAAGACCTTGTCTCAAAACTCCTCAACTCTTTGCCAAGAGAATGGACATCTAAAGTCACCGCCATCACCGAATCAAAGAATCTCAAGACTCTTACCCTTGATGAGCTATCCAGTAATCTGCTTACTCATGAAATTCTTATTGATGAACAAAATAGGATGAATCCTATCAAGCCCACTCAAACATCACACAAAGGATTGGTGGTAGAGTTCGATGAATTGGATGAAGAAGTTGCTCTTCTAGTTAGAAAATTTAGAAGAATGGCCACAAGAAATAAAGCTCAAGCAAGAAATTTTTTCAAGAGACCCACCAAAGAAAAAGAAGCAAGTGAAAATTGCTATAGATGTGGTCGACCCGGTCACTTCATTGCCGATTACCACGTAAAGGAGCCGCAAAAGCAAAAGAAGAAGGTCTTTTCTCAAAAGAAGAAAGCCCTCAATATGGAGGTAACCATATGAGATGATCTCCTTTCCGAATCAGAAGGAGAAGAGAGTGAAGATCAGGGTGTTGGACTCGTTTCAACTTGTCTCATAGAAATTGAAGATGACCTTGAGATAAATTCTAATCCTTCTAATTTGCAAGATGAAATAGGAGATTTGCAAGATGATTTTGAGAAACTGAATTTAAAATATAAGCATTTGAAGAAAGAGTTCAAGAAGTGCATCTTAGAAAATAAGAGCTTGCATGATAAGAACATTTTGATATTTCAAGAGCATGACATCATACTCACCATGCATAAAACTGTAGCTCTTGAAAATGTTGAAATTAGGAAAGAATGTGAGAAACTAAAGATAGATTTACAAAGACTAACAAATGGTAAAAATAATTTAGACATACTACTTGGAAATCAGAGAATTGGAATGATAAATCCGGTTTAGGATTTAATTAATCACATTCCTCTATTAAGCCTAAGAAAAAGGCAAAAAAGAAAAAAACACAACATAACTCATCATCTTCTAAACCAAGGCATGTACCCACTTGTTTTCATTGCAACAAAATAAGATATGTGAAGTGTGCATGTAGAGCTAGATTTGGAAGCATGCATGTTTGGAAGCATAAGGGTCGACAAACTAGCCCTACAGGACCCAACCATCAAAGGGCACCAATGCATAAATCTCTTGGTTTTATAGGCTCTCAAGATAAATGGAGTAGCCAAAGAAGAAGGAACCAAATGGCTTATGGACAGTGGATGTTCAACGCACATGACCGGAGACAAAACGTTATTCACCAAGCTCAAGCTCCAAGATGGTGGAACGGTGCATTTTGGCAATGGGAGAGCCAAAACCCTTGGACATGGAGAAATTGGTAACTCTTCTTTTACTATTTATAATGTACTATATGTTGAAGGGCTTAAATATAATTTGATAAGTGTTAGCCAACTATGTGATGCTAATTTTCAAGTAGAATTTGTGAAAATAAAATGCATTGTGAAAAAGAATGATAAGATTGTTTTTGAGGCTATACGTAAAAATGATGTTTACAAATTTAGCACACATGATTTGATATCACAAAATGTTTCTTGCCTAGTTGCCAAAAATGATTTGACTCAACTATGGCATAGACGACTTGGACATATTAGTTTTAAAAATTTCAAAGAGATTTGCAAAAATGAAAAAGTCCAAGATTTTCCAAAATTGAATTTCGAAAACCATGGCTTATGTGACACTTGTCAAAAGGCAAAGCTTGTTAAAACAAGCTTCAAGCCCAAAAGTGAAATCTCCACCACCAAACCTCTACAATTACTTCATATGGATCTGTATGAGGATATTGGTACGACAAGTCTAAGTAGAAAACATTACACCTTTGTGGTGGTAGATGACTTCTCTAGGTACACTTGAGTAATGTTCTTAGCTAAAAAGAATGATGCATGCCAAGAATTTATAAAGCTTTGTAGGAGACTAGAAAATCAAAGAGCAGACACAATTAAGAAAATTAGGAGTGATAGAGGTGGTGAGTCTGATGGAGATTTTTAAGAATTTTGTGTATCCAAAGGGTATGAACACAATTTCTCGGCTTCAAGAACTCCTTAACAAAATGGTGTTGCGGAAAGGAAAAATAGAACACTTCAAGAAATGAGTAGAGCCATGCTAAATGAATTTAAGCTACCCAAGTATTTTTGGGCTGAAGCAGTAAACACCACTTGTCATGTGATCAATAGAGTTTATTTGAGACCATCTCTCAAAAAGACTCCTTATGACCTTTGGAAAGGTAGAGTACCAAATATTGGTTATTTCAAGGTTTTTGGTTGTAAGTGTTTTATACTTAACACCAAAGATAACTTGGATAAACTCGATTTCAGAGCGGATAAAGGAATCTTTATGGGATATGCTCAAAATATTAAAGCATTTAGGGTATATAATAAAAGAAGCATGAAAGTTAAAGAATCAATTCATGTCAAGTTTAGTGAACTTATTGAGGATGAACCAAATACTAATGATGATGATGATGAAATAATTGGAGTATGTTATATAGAGTAATTTGAGAATCCAATAGGTAATATTGTCATTGACCTTAGGATTGATCCCCTTGAACCTAAGGTTGAAGATGCAGAAGTAGGAGGAGATACCTCAAATTTACCGGATTCATATAAGTATAGGAAAGATCACTCTAAAGAGTTAATATTAGGTGAGACTAGTCAAGCCATAATGACTAGAAGAAAATTCAATGAAAATGCCTTTCTTTCACAAGTTGAGCCTAAAAATATAAAGGAGGCAATAAATGATGAAGATTGGGTATTAGCCATGCAAGAAGAACTAAATCAATTTGAAAGGAGTGATTTTTGGGAATTAGTTGCGAAACCTAGCGATCATCCCGTAATTGGCACTAAATGGATATTTAAAAACAAAATAGATGATAAAGGAAACATCACTAGAAACAAAGCTAGGTTAGTAGCTCAAGGATATAGACAAGAGGAAGTCATAGACTATGATGAGACCTTTGCCCCTGTAGCTAAGTTAGAAGCCATTAGAATGCTATTAGCATATGCACGCTATAAAGATTTCAAACTATATCAAATGGATGTGAAATCCGCATCCTTGAATGGAATAATTCAAGAAGAAGTGTATGTAGCTCAACCACCTGGGTTTGAAAATCATGATTATCCAAATCATGTATTTAAACTCAAAAAGGCTTTTTATGGACTTAAACAAGCTCCTAGGGCATGGTATGATAGGTTAAGTAACTTCCTACTTGAAAATGAGTTTTCAAGAGGAAAAGTCAACACTACTCTTTTTATTAACGAACAAGGAAACCATCAATTGCTTATTCAAATTTATGTGGATGATATTATATTTGTTACTGCTAATGATTCTCTTTGTGAGCATTTTGCTAAATTAATGGAATGAGAATTTGAGATGAGCATGATGGGTGAACTCAACTACTTTCTTGGCCTTCAAATCAAGCAAACTCAAGATGGAATGTACATATCCCAAACAAAGTATACAAAGGATTTACTCAAGAAGTACAAGTTTGAGGATGGAAGAAGAGTAAGCACACCAATGAGCATAAGTATAAAGCTTGACAAAGACGAAAAAGGAAAGACGGTTGAGGTAACCAAATATAGGGGTATGATTGGAAGTTTACTTTATTTGACCACTAGTAGACAGGATATTTTGCATGCTGTGTGCTTATGTGCTAGATTTCAAAGTATGCCTAAGGAATTGCATCTAGTTGCCATTAAATGTATCTTTAGGTATTTGAAAGGAACCTTGAACTTTGGATTGTTTTACCCAAAAATGGTTGTTTTGATTTAAGAGGGTATAGTGACTCCGACTATGCCGGAAATCTTGTTGATAGAAAAAGCACGTCCGGGACATGCCAATTCCTTGGAGATTGCTTAGTTTCTTGGTTCTCCAAGAAAACAAAATAGTGTGTCACTTTCAACGGCGGAATCTGAATATGTATCGGCCGCTTCGTGTTGTGCACAACTACTTTGGATGATCAACACTTATAATGATTACAATGTTAAATTTGATAAAGTCCCCATCTTATGTGACAACTCTTCAGCCATAAGTATCGCACAAAATCCGGTTCATCATAGTAGGACCAAACACATTGAAGGGATGCATCACTTCATAAGAGATTGCATTCAAAAAGGATTGTTAGTCGTTGAATTTGTTCCAACAAATGACCAACTAGCGGATATCTTTACTAAATCCCTTCCCACTGAGACATTCGAATCAATTAGAACAAGATTAGGGATGATAAACAATGGTTAGAGGGTCAAAAATGTCAATGATGCAGATTCCTGCATACGTCGATCGATCTATGTGGCCGTCTCAGAGACTGATGTCTCTTAAGACATCGATCGATCGATGTATAGGACATTGATCGATCGAAGTCTCAAACATCGATCGATCGATGTCGACGCAAATAGGGTTATTAAATCTGCAAAACTCAGATTCTTTTCACTTTCCTCTTTCCCAAACATCAAACCCTAACTCCTCTCTCCCAGAAATTCGAAATTCCCATCTCTCTAAACTCTAAATTATTGGATAAATCCTCATTTCTTCTTCAAATCAGTCACTCCTTGCATAAATCCTCTCATTTCCATCTCTATTTTCTACAAAATCCGAACCCTAACCTTCAAATGGCTCCCAAAATGCAAAACCACACCAAATGGCAAAGAACATCTCAGGAGGAAGCAAATGTGCCTCCACAATCACATCCTCATGTTCCAACGGGTTCAAAGATGCATAGTTTGAGGAAGAAGGCCACTTCCTCTCATGAACACATGTTGAGTGAGTTAAGGGTGAGGCTCACTCTAAACAACTTCCCATGGCTCAAATCTGCAGAGTACAAAGATGCTTTGAAAGAGCCTACGGGCACATGTAAATTTGCCTACATTTCCCAAAGAGCTCAATTACTGTTTATTGAATGGGAGCAAAAGAAGAGGTCTACCATTCCATTAAAATTGCTCAAAATTGAGGAAATTTTGAGCAATTAGGAATTAAAACCAATCGTTGATTGGTTTGATGTTCAAAAATGGAGACCTGTTTGGGAGGTCTCACAAATGACCAACATGTCTTCCCGATACACTAGAATGTTTTATGCCAATATGTGGGTAGATTACAGAAATGGGGTGCCTTATGCCTTAAATACAATAGTAGAGGGTCAGTTGTTGATGTTTACCTCTAAGACCTTTATTGAGTTCCTTGAAGTTCCTGATGAAGGTTGGGAAGACTTTGATCCCTGGAGGTGGGATACTTATAAGTACCAAATCTCTGAGGATGAGGTAAAAACATTTCTTGGATTTCACCCCACCAAGAATACAAATGACATGTCTTTGGTTTATAAAGTCTTACTAGCCATTGTCACTTTCTGTATCAATGGCAAGTCTGCTAAACTCCGTAGCAATCTAGATTTCTACATTGCTTACCGTATTGTTATGAAAGAGAGTGTAAATTTTGGGGAGATTGTGTTTTCAAATATGATGGAAGCCGTCACAAAGAAATCCAAAGCACTTCCATGTAGCAATCTCATCTATAGATTGCTCAAAAAGGCTAATGTGGAGTTGAATGACAAATACACGGAGTAGATAACCAACAAGGACTACTATACAAAGGCAAATATCCAACAAATCCATAAGTCCCGGAAAGAGGCACAAAAGCGGGGTGGACAACAAGAACAAAAAGAGGACGAACCTGAAGAGCCCATTCCTCCACCATCCCCCACTGAACCTCCCACGGAACCTTCTTGTAACCCTTCACCACAACCTCCCCCACAACCAACCTCCACGTCCTAAAAGGACGAAGGAAAAGCCGCAATGGAGGAAGCTAGTGGTTCCGAGGAAGAATTCAATGCGGAGGCTGAAATTAGCGACATCTGCCATACACTTGGTCAATGGAGGGAGGACTTGACCACAGAAGCTGTGCGCATTGATGATCTAGAAAAAAAATTTAAGAACATTGAGGACCGTGTCAAAACATTAGAGACAACAGTTGATACTTAGGTCAAGACTTTAGAATCGGAGCTGACCATTCAAAAGACCAAGTATCAAAAGTTGAAGACCAAGCTCAAGACGGCTCTCTCCGGTTTTTTATACTTCTCTTCCGATGCAGAGTAGTTACTTTATGGTTCCCCATTCCCCCGTAGCTATAGGAATAGCTTAGAAGATGAGATTACTTTTGTATCTCATGAACTTCTTATTTGCTTATTGATATTTCAATTCTCTATTTTCGTGTCTCTTATTTTTTTTCATGTTTTCAAAAAAGGGGAGAAGTTGGTGTTCTTGATGGTGTCTTGATATGTTGGTGTTCTTGATGGTGTCTTGATATGCTGGAGTTGATAGTATCTGGATATGTCTTGATATATTGATTAAGTTGTCTTGGTATGTTGGTATAGTTTTGGTTGGGCATGGCTTGGCATGGTTATGGTTGGGCAATGGTTGTTGCCTTGGCATGGTTGTTGTCTTAAGTTGGCTCTATTGTCTTAAGTTGGTGGTTGTTTTGATATGATATTGTGGCATAGTTTGTTGATCGCTTAAGCCTGGTGTGTTGCATAACATAGCTTAGTTTGAGAAGTTGAATTTGGTATGGCATGGCATGAAGTTTCTTGATATGCATGTGTAAGTGATTGATAGTCTTTGTTACCTTGGTATGCTATCTTACATATTGAAAAGATGAAAAGATGAAATTTTGTGCATGGGTTGAGGGGGAGCATTGACATCATATTTAATGATTTTGGATAGATTACTTGTTAAGGGGGAGTTTTTGATGTGTTCATATGATGAGGGAGCATGAACTAAGGGGGAGTTGTAAAATATCAGGTTTAGATGTAAATGTATCAAGTAAAAACATCTTTTCAATCATGGTATTGAAATCATCAAAAAAGAGGGAGATTGTTAAGTTATAAATTGTTTGATGATGAAAAGATGTTTTAAATAAGTCAATTTCTGCTTGAGACTTGATGCAAGATGAGAAACTTAAACTATGTCAAAATGGTTGAGATTAGAACTCATGACCAACATCGATCTCTCAGGCAGGGGACATCGATCGATCGATGTACTTCAGCCTCTGGCTTTGATCGATCGATGTCAGTCAGAAAGCTTTCTATCCAACATCGATCTCTCAAACCTAGGGACATCGATCAATCAATGTCACTTCAGTCTATCCTCAGGGAGACTTCGATCGATCGATGTCGGGAAGAATACTTTCTGTCCAACGTCAATCTCTCAGTCCAGGGAACATCGATCGATCGAAGTGACATCAGTCTCTCCCAGGGGGACTTCGATCGATCGATGTCAGCAGTTTCAAAAATGCAGAGTTTCTAGAGGACATCGATCTCTCACCCAGGCACATAGATCGATCGATGTCCCCCAGAATTCAAAATTTTCTGAACGTTGGAACAAAATCCAAGGGAGATTCATGGTATTTTCTCTATCTAATCTTGCTCAAATTTCTTGGAGAATTTAACCCAACATATTACATGCTTCCTTGACTATTGTATCCATGTCTAAGCAATCCTAGGTTGTCTATGAGGATCAAATCACTCCATAGGGTGGCTAAAGACTATTTGGGCATTATCTTGACATTTGGTGTAGTTGAAGACATGGTGGAGAGCTCAAAAACGTGGTGAACTTCATCTATAAAAGGAAGAGGCTTGGATGAGGCAAATACACACTTTCACTATCATCTAGCTTCATTATTCATTGTTGTATAGTTCTCTCCCATTTGTAAAATTGCTTAAAGCTTCTTAAGCTTTTCTTTTCTTTTCATTGTTGTATATTGAGAGATAGAGAGTCAAGCACAAGAGGAACCATAAATAGTTGATCTCTTGCTTGTGCTAAGACTAGTGAGAAAGTGTGAACCTTACTATTCCTTCAACCCACTTTGAGAAAGTTCTTGAGGAACTTGTTGAAGTTGTGAGGTAGCAAGAGTTGTTCTTGCTAGAGCCTGTAGTTGCTGTGTAGTTGCACAAGTGTGTTTTTTTGCAAGAAGTTGCTGTTGTTATTGCTTACACTAAGGTGTTAGTGTAAGTGTTGTTGTGGTTGTTCTTATTGTCTCTAATAAGAAGAGTAGTAGTTTTTGGAAAAATCCACTTTGGCAACAAAGTGGTAGTGGAGGGTAGAATCATTTACGATTTCGAACCACTGTATATCTGTTGTACACATTCTTGCTTCTAACTCTCATTCTTGTTTTGATTTTGAATTTTTCTTTTGAGTTGAGCTAAACAAGAAAATTCCGCAAAAGTGCCAAAACACTCTATTCACCCCCCCCTAGAGTGTGTTTCGGATCCTACAGTCTGGACAAAGAGAGGGTCCAGCCCTGATAACAGAGTGATGAACTGATTCTTGTTGTGAGCCTCAGTGAAGTCACTGAGGCGAATCAGTTTGTAGCAGCATGACGGGTCCTCCTGTTGTTGCTACTGTATCTTCATAAATCATGTGGAATGAGAGTGGAGTTGATATATAAACACCTTTGACCACATGAGGAGGGTGATTTTGTAACACTAGAGCAAATTTTTTTATCCAAGGAAAGTTATCCTTCGAGAGTCCTTCACGAAGAGATGTGAGTTACTGTGGTTCCAAACGCAAGTAGTTTGATTGCGCTTGTTTACCCTTTGAATGTGTCTTGAAAGACCAGCATAAGCCATCTTAGAGTGGGAAAGATGAAGTTTTAGGAGTTTTAGCAGGGATGGTTTTCAAAAATTTGGTGAGAGTAGTTGGAGGAAGAAGAGGGAATTTAAAGAGAAGAGGAGGAAGAGGAGGAGCAGGACGGTTGGGAGGCAGGAAGGTTGGAGGAAGAAAGTAGTGGGAGAGTGAGAGTAATGGTGAGTAATGGAGGAAAAAGAAGAGGTGTGAGAGGAAGATGAAGGGATAGAATAGAAAGAGGTGGAGTGGGAAGGACTTAGGGAAGTGGAGTGATTGGGAAACGTGGGAGGAAGGAGTGGAGGACGTGGGAAGAGGGAAAGATGGTGCAGTGGCCAAATCCTTCAATTCGCGCAAAAATAGGAAGAAACGCTGTGTTGGACGAGAAGAACTATCTCTCCTGGAGAAACTGATGTGACATCGATCGATTGATGTCCTCTGGACTGAGAGATCGATGTTGGACAGAAACTTTTCTGCCAGACATCGATCGATCAAAGTCTCTCTTGGGAGAGACTGAAGTGACATCGATCGATCGATGTCCTCAGTCTGAGAGATCGACGTTGGATAAAAACTTTTCTGCCTGACATCGATCGATCGAAGTCTCTCTTTGGAGGGACTGAAGTGACATCGATCGATCGATGTCCTTAGTCTGAGAGATCGATGTTGGAAATACAGTTCCAATCTCAACCATTTTTGACATAGAGTATTTTTCTTATTTTGCATCAAATTTCAAGCGTAAATTTAACTTATTTAAAACATCTTTACATCATCAAAACATTTTATAGCTTAACAATCTCCTCCTTTTTGATGATTTCAAAACTATGATTCAAAAGATATTTTTACTTGAGAAATTTACTTTTGAGCTAGCTAAACTTGACATCTTACAACTCCCCCTTAGTCCATGCATCCTCATTACATAAATCATGTGATCATATCAAAAACTACTCTTCAACATGTAATCTTCTCAAAATCAATGATTATGATAAAGATATCAAAATGCTCCCTCTCAAACCATGCACTAAATTCTATATTTTCAACATATGTGCTATCAAACAAGCATACCATAATACTTATACCAATTCCAATCATTTTAGATATGGTATGACAATCATTTGAGATGTTACCAATCATATCAAGCAAGCATTTTGTACTTACATCAAGCAACTCATGCAACTCATGTTACCAAGCAAACAATGTCAAGACCAAGCAACTTCAATAACCAAAAAATTAGCAACTTCACATAGCAATGCCACCAAACCATGCCAAATACCAACTTATGCCAAATACAAACTTATGCAACTTATGCCAAATATTATACCAACTTCTCCCCCATTTTGAAAATATCAAAAATAGCAAAAGACAAGAAAATGAAGGATTAAAATATCATTAAGACAATACCAAGTTTTGAGATACATAAGTAAACTCAAACTTCTAAAGCAATCCTATAGCTACGAGGGGAATAGGGAAGAACCAGGATAGCTATTCTTCATCAGAAGAGAAGTCTAAGCCGAGAATGCACGCCTTAAGTTTCTTCTTTAGCTTGTTATATTTTTCTTTCTATTTTTGAAACACACCTCTTTAGGCTTGTGTTTTCTTTCTCAAGATCGTCAATCCGTACGGCTTGTTTTGTTAGATCTTCTTCCCACTGATCTAAAATAAAATGAAGCTCTTTAACTTCATCATCAGCATTGGATGGTATTTCGGATCAAATCCCTTCTGCCATCGGAGCTTTTCTCTTATCCACTCAGGAGGTAGGGATTTGTTGAGTTGATTGTTGAGGTTGAGGTTTAATTGAAGGCTTGGTGGTATGTGTTGGAGGGATGGGTTCTTCGACCGGAATGTTTTTAGCTTCTTCTTCCTCTGGTTCATTTTGACCTCCCTTTCTTTGGGCCTCCTTTTGGGATTTGTTGATTTGTTGAATGTTGGCTTTTGTATAATAGTCTCTAGAGGCTATTTTTTCATCATACTCCTCATTTAACTCCACATTGCTCTTTTGTAGCAATCTATAAATGAGACTGCTATAAGGTAACGCCTTTTCGTTACTGCCTCCAACATGTTGGTAAAAACAATCTCCCCAAAATTTAATTGCTCCCTCATAGCAATACGATAAGCAATATAAAAATCAAAATTACATGGGAGTTTAGCTGACTTACCATTGACACAAAAGGTGACAATGGCAAGTAAAACTCTATATACTAAAGGCATGTCATTAGTGTTTCGGGTGGGGTGGAAGCCAAGGAAGGTCTTAACTTCATTTTTATACACTTTGTACTTGTAGTTGTCCCACTTCGAAGGATCAAAATCATTTATACCATCATTAGGAACACCAAGAAGCTCATTTATGGTTTTTGAATCAAATACAACAAGTTGACTGTCTATAACAGAGTTCAACGAAAAGGGCATTCCATTTAGGTTATCTATCCACATATTTGCATAAAACAGTCGGTATATTGAGTGGACATATAACTCATACTTGATACCTCCCAAACAGGTCTCTATTTTTTATCATCAAATCAATTGATGATCGGTCTCAATTCCTCATTGCTCAAAATATCTCCAATTTTGAGCAATTTCAATAGAATAGTGGACCTGTTATTGTCTTCCCATTCATTAAACAAGTTTTGAGCTCTAATGGAGATGTGAACAAATTTACCAGGACCTATTGGTTCAGTTAGAGCATCCTCATATTCTCCGGATTTAAGCCAGGGAAAGTTGTTGACCACAAGCTTCTTCCTTGCTTCTGCCAATATGGCATCTTGAGGTTGTTCAACAGTTTTCTTCAGTCCATTTGTTTTTGAACTAGTTGGGACTTGGGAGTGAGATGTTGGAGGGGCATTTTCTCCCTCACGAGTTGTTCTTGCTCTTTTGGAGGGGTTTTTTGTTTTTCGGGCCATGGATGATTTAGGGCCCAAAAGTTTTAGATATTATGATGAAAGTTGTGAAATTGTTACAGAGAGTGATGAATGCTGAAGAAAAATAACTTTTGTTGGAAGAATTTGAGGTTGAGGGGTGGGATTTGATAAATTTTGCCGATATTGAAGTTAGGGTTCGAAGTAGGAGATGAAGAAATGAAGAATTTTCTGATTTTTGCAACTTTTATACTCTCTGTCTCCGATGACCTCGATCGATCAATGTCAGGGACTTCGATCGATCGATGTTCTCCACTTCGATCAATGTCTGATTATACATTAGTTTTGAAACAGCAACATAGATCGATCGATGTATGCTGAAATCTGTCTTTTGACAATTTTGACCCTCTAACCATTGTTTATCATCCCTAATCTTGTTCTAATGGACTCGAATGTCTCAGTTGGAAGGGATTTGGTAAATATATCCGCTAGTTGGTCATTGGTTGGAACAAATTTAACGCATACCAATCCTTTTTTAATGCAATCTGTATGAAGTGATGCCTTACTTCAATATATTTGGTCCTACTAAGGTGAACCGGCTTTTGTGCTATACTTATGGCTGATGTGTTGTCACATAAGATTGGGACTTTATCAAACTTAACATGGTAATCATTTAAGGTGTTGATCATCCAAAGTAATTGTGTACAACATGAAGCAGCTGATACATATTTGGATTCTGTCGTTGAAAGTGGCACACTATTTTGTTTCTTGGAGAACCAAGAAACTAAGCGATCTCCGAGGAATTGGCATGTCCCCGAGGTGCTTTTTCTATCGACTAGGTTTCCCGCATAGTCGAAGTCAGTATACCTTTTTAGGTCAAAACAACTATTTTTGGGATAAAACTACCCAAAGTTCAAGGTTCCTTTCAAATACCTAAAGATACGTTTAATGGAAACTAGATGCGATTCCTTAGCCCCATACTTTGAAATCTAGCACATAAACACACAACATGCAAAATATCCGGTCTACTAGCGGTCAAATAAAGTAAACTAACAATGATACCCTATATTTGGTTACCTCAACCGGCTTTCCTTTTTCATTTTTGTCAAGATTTGTACTTGTGCTCATTGGTGTGCTCACATTCTTCCATCCTCAAACTTGTATTTCTTGAGTAATCCTTTGTGTACTTTGTTTGAGATATTATACTCCATCTTGAGTTTGCTTGATTTGAAGACCAAGAAGTAATTAGTTCACCCATCATGCTCATCTCAAATTCTCCTTCCATCAATTTTGCAAAATGCTCACAAAGAGAATCATTAGTAGCACCAAATATAATATCATCCACATAAATTTGAACAAGCAATTGATGGTTTCTTGTTCTTTAATAAAAAGAGTGTGTCGACTTTTCCTCTTGAAAACTCATTTTCAAGTAGGAAGTTACTTAATCTTTCATACCATGCCTAGGAGCTTGTTTAAGTCCATAAAGGGCCTTTTTGAGTTTAAATACAATTTGGATAATCATGATTTTCAAACCCGGTGGTTGAGCTACATACACCTCTTCTTGAATTATTCCATTCAAGAATGCGGATTTCATCCATTTGATATAGTTTGAAATCCTTATAGCATGCATATGCTAATAGCATCCTAATAGCTTCTAACCTAGCTACGGGGGCAAAGGTCTCATCATAGTCTATGCCTTCTTCTTGTCTATATTTGAGCTACTAACCTAGCTTTGTTTCTAGTGATTTTCCTTTATCATCCATTTTGTTTCTAAATACCCATTTAGTGCAATTATAGGATGATCACTAGGTTTAGCTACTAATTCCCAAACATCACTTCTTTCAAATTGATTTAGCTCTTCTTGCATGGCTAATACCCAATCTTCATCATTTATTCCTCTTTTATTTTTTAGGCTCAACTTGTGAAATGAAGGCATTTTCATTAAATTTTCTTGTCATTATGCCTTGACTTGTTTCACCTAGTATTTCTTTTGGTGATCTATTTATATGAATCCGGTAAATTTGAAGTATCTCCTCTTACTTCTTCATCTTCAACCTTAGGTTCAAGTGGATCAATCCTAAGGTCAATGACAATATTTCCTTTTGGGTTCTCAAATTTTTCTGTGTGACTTATTTCAATTATTTCCTCATCATCATCATCATTTATGCATGGTTCATCCTCAAGGTGTTCACTAAACTTGACATGAATTGACTCTTCAACTTTCATACTCTTTTGTTATATACTCTAAATGCCTTGCTATTTTGAGCATATCCCATAAAGATTCCTTCATCCGCTTTGAAATCGATTTATCCAAGTTATCTTTGTGTTAAGTATAAAACACTTACAACCAAATACCTTGAAATAACCAATATTTGGTACTCTACCTTTCCAAAGCTCATAAGGAGTCTTTTTGAGAGAGATCTCAAGTAAACTCTATTGATTACATGACAAGGTGTTTACCCTTCGGCCCAAAATACTTGGGTAGCTCAAATTCATTTAGCATGGCTTACTCATTTCTTGAAGTGTTCTATTTTTCCTTTCCGCAACACCATTTTGTTGAGGAGTTCTTGGAGCCGAGAAATTGTGTCCATACCCTTTGGATACACAAAATTCTTGAAACTCACCATCAAACTCACCACCTCTATCACTTCTAATTTCCTTAATTGTGTCTTCTTTTTGATTTTCTAATCTTCTACAAAGTTTTATAAACTCTTGGCATGCATCATTTTTTTAGCTAAAAACATTACCCAAGTGTACCTAGAGAAGTCGTCTACCACCACAAAGGTGTAATGTTTTCCACCTAGACTTTCCGTACCAATATCCCCATACAAATCCATATGAAGAATTGTAGAGGTTTGGTGGTGGAGATTTCACTTTGGCTTGAAGCTTGTTTTAACAAGCTTTGCCTTTTGACAAGTGTCACATAAGCCATGGTTTTCGAAATTCAATTTTGGAAGACCTTGGACCTTTTCATTTTTGCAAATCTCTTTGAAATTTTTAAAACTAATATGTCCAAGTCTATGCCATAGTTGAGTCAAATCATTTTTGGCAACTAGGCAAGAAATTTTTGTATCAAATCATGTGTGCTAAATTTAAAACATCATTTTTCCTTATAGCCTCAAAACAATCTTATCATTCTTTTTCACAATGTTTTCTTTTCACAAATTCCTTGAAAATTAGCATCACATAGTTGGCTAACACTTATCAAATTATATTTAAGCCCTTCTACATATAATACATTATTAATAGTAAAAGAAAGTTACCAATTTCTCCATGTCCAAGGATTTTGGCTCTCCCATTGCCAAAATACGCTTCCACCATCTTGGAGCTTTAGCTTGGTGAACAAAGTTTTGTCTCCGGTCATGTGCGTTGAACATCCGCTGTCCATGAGCCATTTGGTTCCTTCTTCTTTGGCTACTCCATTGATCTTGAGAGCCTACAAAACCAAGAGATTTATACATTGGTACCCTTTGATAGTTGGGTCCTTTAGGGTTAGCTTGTCGACGTTAGGCTTCCAAACATACATACTATCAAATCTAGTTTACATGCACTCTTCACATGTCCTACTTTGTTACAATGAAAACAAGTGGGTACATGTCTTGGTTTATAAGATGATGAGTCATGTTGTGTTTTTCTCTTATTTGCCTTTTTCTTTAATGACTTAGGCTTAGTGGAAGAATGTGATGAATTAAATCCTAAACCGGATTTATCATTTCCAATTCTTTGGTTTCCAAGTAATTTGTCTAGATTATTTTTACCATCGGTTAGTTTTTGTAAGTCTAACCTTAGTCTCTCACATTCTTTCCTAATTTCCACATTTTCAAGAGCTACGGTTTTATGCATGGTGAGTATGATGTCATAATCTTGAAACATCAAAATATTCTTATCATGCAAGCTCTTGTTTTCTAATATGCATTTTTAAATTCTTTCTTCAAGTGTTTATATTTTAAATTTAGTTTTTCAAAATCATCTTGCAACTCTCCTATTTCATCTTGCAAATTTGAAGAGTTAGAGTTTACCTCAAGGTCATTCTCGATTGCCATGAGACAAGTATGTTGTGCTTTTGGATTCTCAACTATTGCAACAAGTCCAACATCTTAGTCTTCACTTTCTTCTCCTTTCAATTCGGAGAGGAGATCATCCCACATGGTTACCTCCGCATTAAGAGCTTTCTTCTTTTGAGGAAAGACCTTTTCTTATTTTTGCAGCTCCTTGACGTGGCAATCGGCAATGAAGTGACCAGGTCGACCACACCTATAGCAATTTTCACTTGCTTCTTTTTTCCTTGGGTGGTCTCTTGAAAAACATCCTTGCTTGGGCCTTATTTCTTGTGGCCATTCTTCTAAATTTTCTTACTAGAAGAGCAACTTCTTCATCTGATTCATCGGACTCTACCACCAATCCTTTGTGTGATGTTTGTATGGGCTTGATAGGGTTCATCCTATTTCTTCATCAATAAGAATTTCATGAGTAAGAAGATTACCGGATTGCTCATCAAGTGTAAGAGTTTTGAGATTCTTTGATAAGGTGATGGTGGTGACTTTAGGTGTCCATTCTCTAGGCAAAGAGTTGAGGAGTTTTGAGACAAGGTCTTCATTTGAGATTTTCCTATCCACCATGGAAAGTTGATTCACTATTCGAGTGAATTGATCAATAGTTTCCTCAAACTTTTCACCACTCTTCATACATAACATTTCATACTCCTTCATGAGCATAAGTCTTTTGGCCATTCTTACTTGCTCAGTCCATTCATGTACCATTTCTAGCCTTGTCCATGCTTCATGGGCTGTTTCAAGACCTTGAAGTCTTATGAGCTCAGTGGTGGTAAGAGCACTTGAGAGAATATCGAATGCTTTGCCATTGATGGCGAAGTTTATA
This sequence comes from Eustoma russellianum, assembly GCA_036186865.1. Lineage (NCBI taxonomy): Eukaryota > Viridiplantae > Streptophyta > Magnoliopsida > Gentianales > Gentianaceae > Eustoma > Eustoma russellianum. The sequence continues at coordinate 23,660,207 of AP025075.1, read as the reverse complement.
TTCTCTTCATCGGTGTAGTCATCCTCATCTTTGAACATTGATTCTCCTTTATGGTTGGTAATCATAGGAACTTGGATTCCTTTGACAACGACTCTCTATATATCAAATCCATAGACTTTCAAATGATTGCTTATTCGAAATTTCCACAAAGAATAGTTTTGGGCATCAAACGTAGGTGCTTTAGTGTTTGATCATGAGAATAGTGTAGTTGGCTTGGAAGTTGAAGTATAGGATGAAGAGGTTGTCATTGCAATGATCTTTAACCTTGCTACTTGCAAAAATTGGCCAAGCAATCAAGGTTAGGCTCTGATACCAATTGTTAGGTCTGTGACACACTCTAGAGGGGGGTGAATAGAGTGTTGGACAATTTTGCGACTTTTCTTTTGTGGCTCAAATCAAATGGAATTCAAAATCAAAGCAAGAATGGGAGATGAGAGGCAATGAATGAGTACACCGGATATAGTGGTTCGAATTGTAAATGATTCTACTCCACTACCACTTTGTTGCCAAAGTGGATTTTCAACTACTCTTCTTATTAAAGCTAATAAGAACAACCGCATCAATACTTACACTACACCTTAGTGTAAGCAACCACAACAACAACTTCTTACACAACATACACTTTTGCAACTACAACAACTATAGATCTAAGCAAGAATAATTTCTTGCGATCTCACAAATTCAACAAATTTTTCTTCAAGAACTTTCTCATTGTGGGTTGAAGGAGGTAGTAGGGATTCACACTTTCTCACTAGTCTAAACACAAGCAAGAGATCAAATATTTATGGTTTCTCCTGTGTTAGACTCACTATCTCTCACTATACTACAATTAAGAACAAAGAAAGGCTTAATAAGCTTTAAGAACTTTTACATATATGAGAGAAATATGCAACAATGAATAATGAAGCTTGATGATGGTGAAAGTGTGTATTTGCCTCATCCAAGCTTCATCCATTTATAGGAGATGTTCACCACGTTTTTGAAGCCTCAACCATGTCTTCAACTCTATCAAATGTCAAGATAATGTCCAAATAGTCTTTAGCCATCCTATGGAGTGATTTGATCCTCAATAGCCAACGTAGGAGAGCTTAGACATGGATATACTAGTCAAGGAAGCATGTATTATATTAGAGTAAAGTTCACAAGAAATTTGAGCAAGATTGGATAGAGAAAACACCATGATCTCCCTTGGATTTTGTTCCAACGCACATAAAAATTTGAATTCTGGGGGATTTCGGTCGATCAATGTGCCTGGCTGAGAGATCGATGTCCTCCAGAAAATTTGCAGTTTTGAATCTGCTTGACATCGATCGATCGAAGTCTCCCCTAGAGAGACTGATGTGACATCAATCGATCGATGTCCCATGGTATGAGAGATCGATGTTGGACAAAAACTTTTCTGCCTGACATCGATCGATCGAAGTCTCTCTTAGGAGAGACTGAAGTGACATCGATTAATCCATGTCCTTAGTCTGAGAGATCGATGTTGGACAGAAAATTTTCTGCCTAACATCGATCGATCGAAGTCTCTTTTGGAGAGATTGAAGTGACATCGATCGATCGATGTCCTCAGTCTGAGAGATCGATGTTGGACAGTAGAGTTCCAATCTCAACCATTTTTGACATAGTGTATTTTTCTTATTTTTCATCAAATCTCAAGTGTAAATTTAACTTATTTAAAACATCTTTACATCATCAAAACATTTTATATCTTAACATGTTGGACCGGATTTTGTGCAATATTGATAGCAGACGTGTTATCACACAAAATAGGCACTTTGGAAAAGTGAATATTATAATCATTTAAGGTGTTTGTCATCCATAACAATTGTGCATAACAAGAGGCGGCCGACACATATCTGGATTTTGCTGTGGAAAGAGAAACACTATTTTGTTTCTTAGAAAACCAAGAGACAAGACATTCACCGAGAAATTGACAAGTTCCGAATGTGCTTTTTCTATCAAGAAGACTCCCCGCATAATCGGAGTCACAATATCATCTTAAGTCAAAACATGCATTCTTAGGATAAAATAACCCAAATTTCAAAGTACACCTAAGATATCTAACAATGCTTTTTACCGCAACTAGATGCATTTCCCTAGGATCACTTTGAAATCTAGCACAAAAGCACACTGCATGTAATATATCCGTTCTACTTGCAGTCACATAAAGTAGACTCCTTATAATACCACGATACAAGGCTACCTCGATATGATTTCCTTTCTCATCTTTGTCAAGCTTTGCACTTGTGCTCATTGGAGTATTTACTTCCCTTCCTTCACTAAAATTATAGTTTTTGAGCAAGTCTTTTGTGTATTTGGTTTCAAAAATATGCACACCTTCTTGAGTTTGCTTGATTTGAAGTCTGAGAAAGTAATTTAGTTCTCCCATCATACTCATCTCGAATTCACCTTGCATTAAGCTAGCAAATTTCTCACAAAGACAATTGTTAGTAGAACCAAAAATAATATCATCAGTATATACTTATACAATTAATTTATTTTTTACTTTGTTCATTAATAAAAAAAGTAGCGTCAGCTTTACCCCTTGAGAATCTATTATTAAGAAGAAAAGTACTTAATCTCTCGTACCAAGCTCTTGGAGCTTGTTTAAGGCTATAAAGAGCCATTTTAAGTTTAGATACATGATGTGGTAAGTCATGACATTCAAACCCGGAAGGTTGTGCAACATACACTTCTTCTTGAATAACACCATTCAAGAAGGTGGATTTAACATCCATTTGGTAAAGTTTAAAATCTTTATAGCAACCATATGCCAATATTATTCTAATGGCTTCAATCCATGCTACGGGTGCAAATGTCTCATCAAAATCAATATCTTCTTCTTGACAGTATCCTTGAGCAAATACTCTACCTTCATTTCTAGTGACATTTCCTTGATCGTCCATCTTGTTACGAAATACCTATTCCGTACCAATAATGGGATGATCAAGTGGTTTGGGAACTAACTCCCAAACATCACTTCTTTCAAATTGGTTTAATTCTTCTTGCATAGCCAAGATCCAATTTTCATCAAGAAGTGCATCCTTAACATTTTTAGGCTCTATAAGAGAGACAAATGCATTCTCTCTATATTGAATTTGTGTAGTGATACCTCTATTTAGATCACCTATGACCAACTTGTGTGGGTGAGAACTCTTATGCTTGAATGATCTAGGAACATTGGAGACATCTCCTCCGACTTCCTCATGATCACTTTCCGGAAGAGACGAATCATCACCATTTAGATGATTCTCATTTTTTGGAATCTGAGGTGCATTTTCAACATTTTGTGTATCAACAAGATGAGTATGAAAAATATTTATATTTGACTCACTAAGTTCATGCACACTTGATGTAGGAGTACCTTCAATAGTTTCTACTCATCAATCAATTAAGATGTTTCCATTTGGAGACTTACTACAATTTTTTGTTGATGAGCACCTGTTGGAATGTCTTCAAGAATTTCTTCTTGAGAAGCAACGTCTTCATTTTCTTCATAATCCTCATTAAGTTTAGGTTCGTCATTAAGTGACTCATTAAACTTAACATGGATTGATTCTTCTACCTTTTGACTCTTTTTGTTGAAAACACGAAATGCTTTACTATTTGAGGCACAACCTAAAAAGATACCTTCATCCGCTTTGAGGTCAAGTTTGTCCAAAGTGTCCTTAATGTTAAGTATGAAACACTTACACCCAAACACTTTAAAATACCCAATGTTGGGAACTTTACCATTCCAAAGCTCATAAGATGTCACATTTAGGTAGGGTCTCAAATACACACGATTGATCACATGGCAAGTGGCAGTTACCGTTTCGGCTCAAAAATACTTAAGCAAACCGAACTCATTTAACATTGCTCTACACATTTCTTGTAGAGGTCTATTCTTTCGTTCAACTATACCATTTTGTTGTGGAGTTCTAGGAGCCGAAAGATCACGTGTGTATCCTTTGGACTCACAAAACCTTTCAAACTCTCCATCAAACTCACCACCACGATCATTTTGTATGGTTTTAATGGTGTCTCCCATGTGGTTTTCCAATCGTCTACTTAAATTCATAAACTCACTACATGCATCATTTTTCTTTGCAAGAAACATCACCCATGTATAACGAGTATAGTTATCTACTATCAAGAAGGTGTTATGCTTACCACCCAAACTTTTTGTTCCAACATCCCCATACAAATCCATATGTAGTAATTGTTGGGGTTTGGAGGTGGATATGTTTGTTTTTTGTTTAAAGCTTGTTTTCAGAAGCTTTGCCTTTTGACAAGTGTCACACAAGTCTTGGTTTTCAAAACTCATTTTCGGAAAGTCTCGGACCTTATTGTTTTCGCAAATAAATTTAAATGTTTTAAAACATACGTGTCCGAGACGTCTATACCATAGTTACGTCAAATCATTTTTAGCAACTAGACAAGATACATTTTGTGAAACCAAATCATTGATGCTAAGTTTGTAAATGTTTTTGAATCTCAAGGCCTCAAATAAAATAGTGTTTTCCTTTTTCACAACGCACTTTGTATTCAAAAACGTAACTTCATAATTAGCATCACATAGTTGACTGACACTTATCACGTTAAACTTTAGTCCTACAACATATAAGACACCACTAATAGAGAAGGAATCGTTACCCACAATACTGTGTCCTTTGATTTGGCTTTTGCTACCTCCAAACTGGACAACTCCTCCATCTTGCATAGTGAGTCTATGGAAGAGACTTTTGTCTCCTGTCATATGGTTAGAACACCCACTGTCCATGACCCATTTGACCTTCTTGTCTTTGTTTTCTCCATTTAGTGCTAGGGCCTACAAAAGAATCATATGACATTGGTACCCTTTTTATTTTGGGTCCTTGAGGGTTAGTTACCTTTACTATACCCTTTGGTACCTACACAAGATTTTTGTTATTTTTAGCTCTACACACTCTTTCTACATGACCCTTTTCATTACAATAAAAACATGTAGGAGTGTGTTTGTGTGAGTGATGATGGTTATCATGCTTGTGCATGGGCACATTCCGTGATTCCCTTTTAGGGGCAACCGTCTTTGGAATCAAAGAAGATTTTTGTTTCACGGATTCAACGAAAGGTTTAGACACCTTTGTTGAGTTTGCCTTTCCTTTAGGCATGTGCCTTTACTTCTTCAAGTAGGTTTTAGACTCCTTGAGTAATGATGCTTGTTCCTTTGGCTTTCTCTTTAGATGCATACATGATACTTGGTTTGATGTTATTATTGTGCGATGTAGATGCATCTTTATTTTGTTCAACCTTTTTAGCACTATCTTTTTGAAGAGTTTTCTTCTTCAAAGGTCCTTGAGAAGACGAGCTTGATTTCATCAAGTCATGCTTCTCATTTAGTGCAACCACATGCAGGGTTAGTAAAATGTCATGTTCTAGTTGCAATGCAATGTGTTTTTCTAACGTGTCTATATACTCATTTAAACATGCTCCAAAATCCTTTTTGACATGTTTATAGTTCATGAAGTGACCAAATTTTCACCCTAATATCTTTCATGAAGTGACTAAATTTCCATACTTATAGCATTTGTTTCTTGGTCCTTCACTTTATCCTTGACCGTGGAGAACTTTTCCTTGATGAACCTTTTGGCTTCATCTTCATTCTTCCTTGCGAATCGTCTAAATTTTCGGACAAGATGTCCAGCTTCGTCGTCCAATTCTTCTGACTCGTACGCAAGCGCCTTCGACAAACTTCGAATGGGATCCTTTTTCTCTTGAGCTTCAAGGTGAATGTCATAAGTGATAAGATTACCGTAAGGCTCATCCAAAGTAATTGTTTCAAGATCCTTCGACTCCTAAATGGTTGTGACCTTTACGTTCCATTCTCTTCCTAAACTAATTAGGAAGAAATGGTTGAGATCCTCTTTCTTAATCTTTTTACCAACCACCGTGAGTAGGTTGACAAGCTTGGTGAACTGTTGAATAAACTCTTCGATCTTTTCACCTTTGGGGACATTGAAATTGTAGAATTGCTTTATAATTTGTCTCCTTTTTGCCTTCCTCACTTGAGATGTTTCTTCATGTCATCTCCAACATTGTCCAAGCTTCATTAGCGGATTGGGCTCCTTGTATTTGTGCTCTCTCATTGGGTGATAGAGCGATATTCAAAATAGCAAGAGCTTTGCTATTTATGGCAAATTGTAACTCCTCTTCCGGAGTAGGATCATCAACATCAAAAGAGATAGTGGAAGCTTTTGACACCTCTCTCCATATACGATACCCACAAGAACATAAATCTGTCTCCATGTTGGATTTCCATAGTGGGTAGTTTAGAGGGTCAAACATGGGGACTTTGACATGGACACTAAAAATAGAAGGGAACAGTGATTCTTGTCTTCTTCTTCTAGAAGCATCACCACTAGGGGAACTAGCATCTTCAAAACCAAATAGATCCATACATTAAAGATCAAATCTTGCTATTTGAACTCAAATATTCAAGATTAGGCTTTGATACCAAAATTTAGGTTCTTTAGAACACACTAGAAGGGGGGTTGAATAGTGTTTTCACCAAGTATGGATATTTTATTTGATATTTTTCATTTGTAAGTGCAAACAAATACTTGGATGTGTTCTTGAAATGATTAAAACTTGCGCAAGCGAAAATAACACGATATGTATAGAGGTTCAAGCCAAAATGACTCTACTCCTCTACCTTCTTGATTTTTCACAAGAAGGATTTTGAAAGGGGGATTGTTATTTCTTTTGGGGGAAACAACAAGCATAAACAAAATCCAAATACAAAGAAACTAGGCAACTCGCCTAGACCATAACCAGAAATACCAACCCCTTGAAGTCTAGCCTCCAAAGAACTTCTTTGCTCCTCAAAGAATTCTTGTAGGGAGTGTGTTGCACCATAATGTAGAGAAAAAGGGGTTTGAGTGATTTTCAAATACATGATTTAAATGTGCTTAAAGACGTGCATGACATAAATGTGCATGATACATTGCATATTACTTGCCTTATATAATTCACATATAATGTTGCCATACTAACGAGCCATGAAGCTTTAAAGCTTACATCATATGGCAAACATTTGTTGTGTTTATACTATTTTCAGGTGCCACCATTAATGAACTAAACTAGTTCATTAAGTGAAGTACTTAGTTAATTAAACTAAGTAGTTCATTAAAGGAAGCTACACTTGGACAAGGCACAAAGGCAACAAGACTAAGAAAGGAAAGTCTCCTCCTTCCCATTTACTACATATGGCACGCCTACACATATATATAAATATATTTTCTGATTTTTTTAAAGGCACATACACATGTATTCCAACGTACTACCGACACGTTATATATTTTACGTACGTTCGTTAAGGTCACGCAACCATACTTAACTCATATTTATGAGTATATTCAGGTCTTATATCATATGATATAAGTCATGGTGATGAAAAATTAAATACGGCACGTTAAAAGGTTCTAAACCAAAATTGTCGTATCGGGCGAATACAGAAACTTCGCCAACGTGTCACGTACTTGCCATAAATAGATGGCTAGCCCCTACAATTCAAAAATACTCAAAAATTTCGTGGGTATGATGTTATGTGCAGCCATAAAATCATTCCATGTTGGCACACACAAATCACACCACATTAAGGCTAAATTGTGGAGATTCCAATTTCAATTTTGTCACATGTCTAGGTGCCACTTTAATTAGCCTTATAAGCTGTAATCGATAAACATCGAAAATTCGGTTTTCTACGTACACAACACATGGAACATTTTTTGCACATCATACGACATGTATCTAGACACTTCTTACATATGTCATACATTTCAAAGTGTTCTAGAAAATTAAATTAAGGGCTGATTGGAATATACCATGTGTGTATTATTAAATGTGCACTATTTTAAAAAGTTTACAAAAATAAAATTCAGCACATGTCAAACACATTATACACGCCTATATCAGCTGAGATGGAGCATATATGGATCCTTGTTGGCATATTGATTGGTCAATAATGAAGCATACAATGTTGATGACATAAAGGAAGAAGCTACACAAGGTAACAATTCAAATTTTGTCACAATTGTGTCACATGCTGAAAATTCAGCATGTGTGCTAATGGCTGGACGTTTTTAGCATATTAATGGCTCATATTTTGTGTCTTGATTAAGGTGGATTGATTGGAATATGATTTGGAAATATTTTGAATAAGTTATGAAATTAAAGTGGTGATATTATCAAATATCACACATGCTGAAAATTTCAGCATGTGTGGATGAATGTTGGCCGAAATATTGGCCTTGTTGGTGTCTAATTTTAATTCCATAAAAAATGACAATATTGCATACTAAATGGTGATTGAATTATCATTTGATTTCTTGGATTAAATCAATGCAAAATAGGCAATATTTTGAACAAAAAGTGAATGTTACACATGCTGAAATTTCAGCATGTGCAGGAGACATAGTGGCCGAATATTACATGGTATTTTGGAGAAAATTGTCTTGCCTAATTTATATGATAATCTTGTGAATTATGGCAACTATTTATGATGATTTTGGCGCATGTTTTAAGTGGTATTCTCAGATTTTCCTAGTCATCAAGTGATGACAACATTCAACCAATCATGAAGTGCCAAGTAAGCAAAGGTTAAATGATCATCCAATGAGAAGGTGCCAAGTAAGCAAGACCATGTCACAATGATGCCACACCTTCTCCCAAGGACTTAGAAGACAATTTTCAAGAGGAGAAGGACTCCTAAGGGGGCGGCCAAAACAATTAAAAAGGAAGGAAGAAGAGCAAACAAGAACAAGAACAAGAGTTGCAAATTCAAAGATTAAAAGTGTTCTAGTCTTCTTCTTCTACACTTTCTTTCTTTCTTCTTAAAAACCTATTGTACTTACATTCATATTCTTGAATAGGCTTATCTTAGACCACCACACATTCTTTATGTTTGTAAAGACTGATCAAGGTGTGATCAATCTTCACTCTTGCAAGGTGGTGGTGTTCGTGTGTATTGTATTCATCATACAAGGTTTGTAAAGGGTTGGAGTTGGTGTGTAACTCCATTAACCCTGTGGTAAGGTGTTTTTGAGTTGTGTGATTAGTGTGAACCGAGGAAGGTGTTCCTCGAAGACTGGAGTAGGTTGTTGATAACCGAACCAGTATAAAATTCTTGGTGTCATTTACTTTTAGCACTGATTTTTGTTTCAGCACTATTTAATGTTTTTTATCACGTCCGTAAAAATAGTAAACGAATTTCAAAAATCACAAAACTTTCAGAAAACATATCCACACGTCTTAGGGTTCTTTTGGCAAAAATTTCAACCCTTTTGGACAAGTATAAGTCACCCAAACGTCCAAAGTTCTGAGACTAGTGCAGTCTGGTTTTCAGGCTTGCAAAGGTTGAGACTTTGATCGTATTTGACTAACTTCCCAAACGAATTTTTCAAAACTGTTTCAACCCATTTAAATATAACATATAAGGGTTAGTGGTTAAAATTTCAGAGCATTTGGTGTTACCTACAAATAGAAAATAATTTTTCAAATCAGTCTACCGTTTCTGGCAGATTCGCGCAATCTGACCATCAATGAATTTGCAAGGGGTTAGAGATTGAATTTAAATTTGAAATTTTTAGGAGACACTCATAACATCTGAGGCTATGTTATCTCAAAATTTCAGAATTTTTGAAGACCTACAACCGGGTTTGAAAAACATTTTAAAACTGGTCCTGAAAAACAGAAACTGTTTTCAGAAGTTGGGTTTTTGGTTCAAACTAATTTTAAAAACCACATTTTCTGCACCCACTATTCAACCCCTCCCCCTTCTAGTTGTGCCTTGAAGATCCTACAATTGGTATCAGAGCGCAGGAACACTCACAAGAAAAGGATCCAACGATCTGCATGAGATGGCAACCACTAGCCATGAAACCGAGGAAAAGATATGTCAAGCCAAATGCCTCCACTATTTGAAAATGAGGTAAATTCTGATTCTGACTCAGATTCTGAACTATCTTATGATGATTTATATGTTGAATATCTTGAATTACATAAGTTTGCTAGAACTCTTGCAAAACAAAAGAAACGATTAATTGAAGACAAGAAATTGTTAGAATCTTCTAACAAAGATCGTGTGTCTCAATTAAACGATTCAAAAGAAGAGTCGTCGTGCATTATAAATTCATTAAAGTCTGAAATTTCATCATTGACATCCGAGAACACTAAATTGAAATCCGAGATTTCAAACTTGAAATCAAGGAATGCGGATGTAGAGAAAAAGGTGAAACAATTTGACACGGGAACAAACATGCTAGATCACATCACTTCTTCACAAAAGAATGATAGTGACAAAACTGGACTAGGATACGTTGAGAAAAGTAAGTCACTAAATAAACCAACCAAATTCATTCCATCTAAGAAAATAGATGCATCAAAGACATATGTGGCATCTAAGAAGACGCATAGACCTTTTCCTATGACATCTCATCGTGCTTCTTCTTCACATCATGCAAAATATAATTATGTGCCATATAGATATGAGAAGAAACAAGTGATGCATACTAGACACTCATATCACAAAAATGCATCTAGATCACGTCCCGTGCATGCAAACCGAAATGCATATCAAAAACAGAAACCATACTATATGCATGATGGGGTTCTTGGCCAAAGGCCAAACGCAGTTGCACCTAAAGTATATTATGTTGTGCTTCCATCACCTTTCTCACCTTTTGGAAGACCTAGAAGGGTCACTTAAATTTGGATACCAAAAGGGACGTTTTCAAAGGGTTAAATAAATAACCCTTACGAACGCACGTTTGAGATTATTTAAAATGCATGATTCTTTTTCATCTTTACAGGCATCTTTTGATTTACTTTTCAAAATAAAGGAGGAGAGATAGCATGATTTAAGGGGGAGAGAGATACTGATTGCATAAATCAAGGGAGATCGGTTTTTGAAATTTAAAATTCAAATTTCGAATTTATGCATGATTGAAGGGGGAGCAATAAGATTTAAATCATGTGCATAGGTTATTTTGAAAATCATCAAAAGGGGAGATTGTATAGAAAAAGGGGTTTGAGTGATTTTCAAATACATGATTTAAATGTGCTTAAAGACGTGCATGACATAAATGTGCATGATACTTGTATATTACTTGCCTTATGTAATTCACATATAATGTTGCCATACTAACGAGCCTTGAAGCTTTAAAGCTTACATCATATGGCAAACATTTGCTGTGTTTATACTATTTTCAGGTTCCACCATTAATGAACTAAACTAGTTCATTAAGTGAAGTACTTAGTTAATTAAACTAAGTAGTTCATTAAAGGAAGCTACACTTGGACAATGCACAAAAGCAACAAGACTAAGAAAGGAAAGTCTCCTCCTTCCCATTTACTACATATGGCACACTACACATATATAAATATATATTTTCTGATTTTTTTAAAGGCACATACACATGTATTCCAACGTACTACCGACACGTTATATATTTTACGTATGCTCGTTAAGGTCACGCCACCATACTTAACTCATATTTATGAGTATATTCAGGTCTTATATCATATGATATAAGTCATGGTGATGACAAATTAAATACAGCACGTTAAAAGGTTCTAAACCAAAAATTGTCGTATCGGACGAATACCAAAACTTCGCCAACGTGTCACGTACTTGCCATAAATAGATGGCCAGCCCCTACAATTCAAAAATACTCAAAAATTTCGTGGGTATGATGTTATGTGCAGCCATAAAATCATTCCATGTTGGCACACACAAATCACACCACATTAAGGCCAAATTGTGGAGATTCTAATTTCAATTTTGTCACATGTCTAGGCGCCACTTTAATTAGCCTTATAAGCTGAATATTAAAGTTTATATTATGTATATTATGTGTAACATAATATATAACATGTGTAAAAATTTGGAATTTAATTAGAGAAAAATCGGGTAATCGATAAACATCGAAAATTCGGTTTTCTACGTAGACAACACATGGAATGTTTTTGCACATTATACGACATGTATCTAGATACTTTTACATATGTCATACATCTCAAAGTGTTCTATAAAATTAAATTAAGGGCTGATTGGAATATACCATGTGTGTATTATTAAATGTGCACTATTTTACAAAGTTTGCAAAAATAAAATTCAGCACATGTCAAACACATTATACACGCCTATATCAGCTGATATGGAGCATATCTGGATCCTTGTTGGCATATTGATTGGTCAATAATGAAGCATACAATGTTGATGACATAAAGGAAGAAGCTACACAAGGTAACAATTCAAATTTTGTCACAATTGTGACACATGCTGAAAATTCAGCATGTGTGCTAATGGCTGGACGTTTTTAGCATATTAATGGCTCATATTTTGTGTCTTGATTAAGGTGGATTGATTGGAATATGATTTGGAACTATTTTAAATAAGTTATGAAATTAAAGTGGTGATATTTTCAAATATCACACATGCTGAAAATTTCAGCATGTGTGGATGAATGTTGGCCGAAATATTGGCCTTGTTGATGTCTAATTTTAATTCCATAAAAAATGACAATATTGCATACTAAATGGTGATTGAATTATCATTTGATTTCTTGTATTAAATCAATGCAAAATAGGCAATATTTTGAACAAAAAGTGAATTACACATGCTGAAATTTTAGCATGTGCAAGAGACATAGTGGCCGAATATTACATGGTATTTTGGAGAAAATTGTCTTGCTTAATTTATGTAATAATCTTGTGAATTATGGCAACTATTTTATGATGATTTTGGCACATGTTTTAAGTGGTATTCTCAGATTTTCCTAGTCATCAAGTGATGACAACATTCAACCAATCATGAAGTGCCAAGTAAGCAAAGGTTAAATGATCATCCAATGAGAAGGTGCCAAGTAAGCAAGACCATGTCACAATGATGCCACACATTCTCCCAAGGACTTAGAAGACAATTTTCAAGAGGAGAAGGACTCCTAAGGGGGCGGCCAAAACAATTAAAAAGGAAGGAAGAAGACCAAAACAAGAACAAGAACAAGAGTTGCAAATTCAAAGATCAAAAGTGTTCTAGTCTTCTTCTTCTACACTCTCTTTCTTTCTTCTTCTTAAAACCTATTGTACTTACATTCATATTCTTGAATAGGCTTATCTTTGACCACCACACATTCTTTATGTTTGTAAAGACTGATCAAGGTGTGATCAATCTTCACTCTTGCAAGGTGGTGGTGTTCGTGCGTATTGTATTCATCATACAAGGTTTGTAAAGGGTTGGAGTTGGTGTGTAACTCCATCAACCCTGTGGTAAGGTGTTTTTGAGTTTGTGATTAGTGTGAACCAAGGAAGGTGTTCCTCGAAGACTTGAGTAGGTTGTTGATAACCGAACCAGTATAAAATTCTTGGTGTCATTTACTTTCAGCACTGATTTTCTGTTTCAGCACTGTTTACTTTTTTAATCACGTCCGTAAAAATAGTAAACAAATTTCAAAAATCGCGAAACTTTCAAAAACATAGCCACACATCTTAGGGTTCTTTTGGCGCAAATTTCAACCCTTGGACAAGTATAAGTCACCCAAACGTCCAAAGATCTAAGACTAGTGAGTCTGGTTTTCAGGCTTGGCAAAGATTGAGACTTTGATCGTATTTGACTAACTTCCCAAACCACATTTTTCAAAACTGTTTTCAACCATTTAAGTATAACATATAAGGGGTTAGTGGTTAAATTTCAGAGCATTTGGAGTTACCTACAAATAGAAAATAATTTTCAAATCAGTCCTACCGTTCTGGCAGATTCGCGCAATCTGATCATCAACGAATGTGCAATGGGTTAGAGATTGAATTTAAATTTGAAAATTTTTAGGAGACACTCATAACATCTGAGGCTAAGTTCTCCTCAAAATTTCTGAATTTTTGAAGACCTACAACATGGTTTGAAAACGTTTTAAAACTGGTCCCTGAAAACAGAAACTGTTTCAGAAGTGGGTTTTTGGTTCAAACTAATTTAAAAACCACATTTTCCGCACCCACTATTCAACCCCTCCCCCTTCTAGTTGTGCCTTGAAGATCCTACAATGGTATCAGAGCGCAGGAACACTCACAAGAAAAGGATCCAACGATCTGCATGAGATGGCAACCACTAGCCATGAAACCGCGGAAAAAGATATGTCAAGCCAAAATGCCTCCACTATTTGAAAATGAGGTAAATTCTGATTCTGACTCGGATTCTTGAACTATCTTATGATGATTTATATGTTGATATCTTGAATTACATAAGTTTGCTAGAACTCTTGCAAAACAAAAGAAACGATTAATTGAAGACAAGAAATTGTTAGAATCTTCTAACAAAGATCTTGTGTCTCAATTAAACGATTCAAAAGAAGAGTCGTCGTGCATTATAAATTCATTAAAGTCTGAAATTTCATCATTGACATCCGAGAACACTAAATTGAAATCCGAGATTTCAAACTTGAAATCAAGGAATGCAGATGTAGAGAAAAAGGTGAAACAATTTGACACGGAAACAACATGCTAGATCACATCACTTCTTCACAAAAGAATGATAGTGACAAAACTGGACTAGGATACGTTGAGAAAAGTAAGTCACTAAATAACCAACCAAATTCATTCCATCTAAGAAAATAGATGCATCAAAGACATATGTGGCATCTAAGAGACGCATAGACCTTTTCCTATGACATCTCATCGTGCTTCTTCTTCACATCATGCAAAATATAATTATGTGCCATATAGATATGAGAAGAAACAAGTGATGCATACTAGACACTCATATCACAAAAATGCATCTAGATCACGTCCCGTGCATGCAAACCGAAATGCATATCAAAAACAGAAACCATACTATATGCATGATGGGGTTCTTGGCCAAAGGCCAAACGCAGTTGCACCTAAAGTATATTATGTTGTGCTTCCATCACCTTTCTCACCTTTTGGAAGACCTAGAAGGGTCACCCAAATTTGGGTACCAAAAGGGACATTTTCAAAGGGTTAAATAAATAACCCTTACGAACGCACGTTTGAGATTATTTAAAATGCATGATTTTTTTCATCTTTACAAGCATCTTTTGATTTACTTTTCAAAAAAAGGGGAGAGATAGCATGATTTAAGGGGGAGAGAGATACTGATTGCATAAATCAAGGGAGAGCAGTTTTTGAAATTTAAAATTCAAATTTGAATTTATGCATGATTGAAGGGGGAGCAATAAGATTTAAATCATGTGCATAGGTTATTTTGAAAATCATCAAAAGGGGGAGATTGTATAGAAAAAGGGGTTTGAGTGATTTTCAAATACATGATTTAAATGTGCTTAAAGACGTGCATGGCATAAATGTGCATGATACATTGTATATTACTTGCCTTATATAATTCACATATAATGTTGCCATACTAACGAGCCATGAAGCTTTAAAGCTTACATCATATGGCAAACATTTGTTGTGTTTATACTATTTTCAGGTTCCACCATTAATGAACTAAACTAGTTCATTAAGTGAAGTACTTAGTTAATTAAACTAAGTAGTTCATTAAAGAAAGCTACACTTGGACAAGGCACAAAGGCAACAAGACTAAGAAAGGAAAGTCTCCTCCTTCCCATTTACTACATATGGCACACCTACAGATATATATAATATATATTTTCTGATTTTTTTAAAGGCACATACACATGTATTCCAACGTACTACCAACACGTTATATATTTTACATACGTTTGTTAACGTCACACCACCATACTTAACTCATATTTATGAGTATATTCAGGTCTTATATCATATGATATAAGTCATGGTGATGAGAAATTAAATACGACACGTTAAAAGGTTCTAAACAAAAATTGTCGTATCGGACGAATACCAAAACTTCGCCAATGTGTCACGTACTTGCCATAAATAGATGGCCAGCCCTACAATTCAAAAATACTCAAAAATTTCGTGGGTATGATGTTATGTACAGCCATAAAATCATTCCATGTTGGCACACACAAATCACCCACATTAAGGCCAAATTGTGGAGATTCCAATTTCAATTTTGTCACATGTCTAGGCGCCACTTTAATCAGCCTTATAAGCTGAATATTAAAGTTTATATTATGTATATTATGTGTAACATAATATATATAACATGTGCAAAAATTTGGAATTTAATTAGAGAAAAATCGTGTAATCGATAAACATCAAAAATTCGGTTTTCTACGTACACAACACATGGAACGTTTTTGGCACATCATACGACATGTATCTAGACACTTTTTACATATGTCATACATCTCAAAGTGTTCTATAAAATTAAATTAAGGGCTGATTGGAATATACCATGTGTGTATTATTAAATGTGCACTATTTTACAAAGTTTGCAAAAATAAAATTCAACACATGTCAAACACATTATACACGCCTATATCAGCTGAGATGGAGCATATGTGGATCCTTTTTGGCATATTGATTGGTCAATAATGAAGCATACAATGTTGATGACATAAAGGAAGAAGCTACACAAGGTAACAATTCAAATTTTGTCACAATTGTGACACATGCTGAAAATTCAGCATGTGTGCTAATGGCTGGACGTTTTTAGCATATTAATGGCTCATACTTTGTGTCTTGATTAAGGTGGATTGATTGGAATATGATTTGGAAGTATTTTGAATAAGTTATGAAATTAAAGTGGTGATATTTTCAAATATCACACATGCTGAAAATTTCAGCATGTGTGGATGAATGTTGGGCAAAATATTGGCCTTGTTGGTGTCTAATTTTAATTCCATAAAAAATGACAATATTGCATACTAAATGGTGATTGAATTATCATTTGATTTCTTGGATTAAATCAATGTAAAATAGGCAATATTTTGAACAAAAAGTGAATGTTACACATGCTGAAATTTTAGCATGTGCAAGAGACATAGTGGCCGAATATTACATGGTATTTTGGAGAAAATTGTCTTGCCTAATTTATATGATAATCTTGTGAATTATGGCAACTATTTTATGATGATTTTGGCGCATGTTTTAAGTGGTATTCTCAGATTTTCCTAGTCATCAAGTGATGACAACATTCAACCAATCATGAAGTGCCAAGTAAGCAAAGGTTAAATGATCATCCAATGAGAAGGTGCCAAGTAAGCAAGACCATGTCACAATGATGCCACACATTCTTCCAAGGACTTAGAAGACAATTTTCAAGAGGAGAAGGACTCCTAAGGGGGCGGCCAAAACAATTAAAAAGGAAGGAAGAAGACCAAAACAAGAACAAGAACAAGAGTTGCAAATTCAAAGATCAAAAGTGTTCTAGTCTTCTTCTTCTACACTCTCTTTCTTTCTTCTTCTTAAAAACCTATTGTACTTACATTCATATTCTTGAATAGGCTTATCTTAGACCACCACACAATCTTTATCTTTGTAAAGACTGATCAAGGTGTGATCAATCTTCACTCTTGCAAGGTGGTGGTGTTCGTGCGTATTGTATTCATCATACAGGGTTTGTAAAGGGTTAGAGTTGGTGTGTAACTCCATCAACCCTGTGGTAAGGTGTTTTTGAGTTGTGTGATTAGTGTGAACCGAGGAAGGTGTTCCTCGAAGATTGGAGTAGGTTGTTGATAACCGAACCAGTATAAAATTCTTGGTGTCATTTACTTTCAGCACTGATTTTCTGTTTCAGCACTGTTTAATGTTTTTTATCACGTCCGTAAAAATAGTAAACGAATTTCAAAAATCACAAAACTTTCCGAAAACATAGCCACACGTCTTAGGGTTCTTTTGGCACAAATTGCAACCCTTTTCGACAAGTATAAGTCACCCAAACGTCCAAAGTTCTGAGACTAGTACAGTCTGGTTTTCAGGCTTGCAAAGGTTGAGACTTTGATCGTATTTGACTAACTTCCCAAAAGAATTTTTCAAAACCATTTCAACCCATTTAAATATAACATATAAGGGGTTAGTGGTTAAAATTTCAGAGCGTTTGGAGTTACGTACAAATAGAAAATAATTTTTCAAATCAGTCTACCGTTTCTGGTAGATTCGCACAATCTGATCATCAACGAATTTTCAAGGGGTTAGAGGTTGAATGTAAATTTGAAATTTTTAGGAGGCACTCATAACATCTGAGGCTAAGTTCTCTCAAAATTTCAGAATTTTTGAATACCTACAACCTGGTTTTAAAAACGTTTTAATACTGGTTCTGAAAACAGAAACTGTTTTCAGAAGTTGGGTTTTTGGTTCAAACTAATTTTAAAAACCGCATTTTCCGCACCCACTATTCAAACCCCCCCTTCTAGTGGTGCCTTGCAGATCCTACACATAACACCATCAACTAACCCTCCAAGGTCTGGATTTTTTCGAACAAGAAGCACCCTTGCTTCTTGACCAACAATCTACACTTAGCCTCTCGCAATCTTCACTCAACAAGAAGAAGACTCTTCTTCTTTACAACACAACACTCAACAATAAAGTAGAATATACAATGATACAACTATTTTGAGAGCTTAAACTTTGAGAGAAACTTGAGAGCTTTGATAGTAGAAAGTTGGAGATGATAGAGATGAAACCCTTGTTTTATCAAAGTTGAGCTTTGTTTCTTTGGAGATTTTCTCTTGGATGACTACAAGCTTCTTGAGGAAGCTTCTTCTTGAAAGCTCAAAGAGGAAGGATGACATTCTCCAAAAGAGAGAGAGAACCTGTGAAGTTGCACTAAAAATTAGGGTACAAATGTCAAGTAAATGTCATAAAGTGCAACATAAAACATTTGTAACATAAGTCACATGAAGCGCCTAATTGTTTTTATGAATAGGCGTTCAATGTGACATAAAGCGCCTTAATTGAATAAAAAGAACTTGTTCAATGTCACATGAAGCGTCTGTTGTGGGCATCAGAACTCGTTCAAAGTCACATGAAGTGCCTAATATCAGCCTTCATACTTGTTCGAAGTAATTCTGACTTTTACCAAAAGTAACTTGATATTCATGCCCATTTAGGGGGGAAAGTTCATTTGGTTTAGGCGTTCAAAGTGTATTGTTTTTCAACTTGACACATAAAGCGCCTGATGTAGGCGTTCGAAGTGTACTAGACTTCAAACTCTTCACATGAAGCGCCTTATGTAGGCGTTCAAAGTGTACTGACTTTCAGACACTTTGCATGAGGCACCTTATGTAGGCGTTCGAAGTATACTGACCTTCAAACACTTCATATTCGGCGCATAATCTGTCCTTCTAAGTATCAATTGTGCAAATCATCAAAACTCAAACACATTCCAACAGAGAACAAGTCCCAGTAGGAGAAGAAAGAGGCTGAGTGTGGGGATTAATTCGAGATATGTGTAATGCGCAGCACGTTGATAAAGTTTATACGAATTAATCATAAGGTGGATGTTATGTATGATAATGTCATATGTAACATATGTCACATAATAATATTAATTGTTACGTATAACATCCACATGTTAAGTGATCATCGGGTATGTTCATGGATGTATAATGTGGTCTAAAATAGAAAACCCGAATATATAGAAAGTCATATGGTCAGAGACCGCGATGGATGGTCTCAAAGTGCAACGACCATAAAGTGTATGTCGTCTGGTCCTAAGGGACAACAACCCACGTGTGGCTAGTAGATAATTGTTGGTACATGAATTAAATATTAAATAATATTTAACATTAAATATTAGATAATAATATTTATTATTAAATATTAAATAATATTTAATAATGAATAAAGATAGCTTGATGATAATATCAAGTATATCCCCAGGTATCTAGGATAAGAAAATCTATATCCATAAAGGAATAGGGTTTGGTTTCAGATAAAACTCTGAACCCTAAACCCATCATGATTCTTCCTTTCTCCCTCTATTTAAATGAGGAGGCCTTCACCTCCTCATACACACACTACATACAGCCGGCGATTAAAGAATATAGGGGAGGAGGGTGTGCCAAATTTTCTATGTAGCCCACACTGCCTAACCTCTCCAACGGGTAAAGTAGTGAATTGTTGAATCTGTTCAAAGGGTGCATCAACAATTGATGGGAGGTCATGAATCCTTAGATCATGCCAGATTCATCATCAGCTGGAGCAGTACAAGGTGATGAGATTAACATCAGCAATGGAGCAAGGTACAATTTTCGCATTTTGTTACTTTGTCCATTGATTCGATTAAGCAGTCTAATTCAAGGATTTATTAAATTAAATCCAACAAGTGGTATCAGAGCAGGCCTAATCGAATCAATTATGTTAATATGTTCATGTTGAAAAATGAAATTTTTCTGGTCGAAAACCATTTTTTAATTTCTAGCAGAATAAAATTTTGGTGGAATTCTGGTTTTTATTATATGTAAAAACCTGCCTCAAATTTGACCAGAAGGGGCTACTGGCCGGTTGGCCAGCGCCCAGAACAGGAACCTGAAGGTCGCGTTTTCAAGCCCCCTGCTGAAATTTCGGCTCCAATTTTGTGATTTTCTTGAAATTCTGTCAGGTTTTAATATAAATTTAGAGGCTCCCTTTATTTAAAACAAAAAGGCTGCTGGCCTACTGACGAGCACCTGCGACAGCGTGTGGGAGGATGCCTGTTTGAAACCTAGGGGCATTTTTTGGCCTTTTTATTTTCAGCGGGTCACAACAGCGGGTTGGGCTACGGATCCGAGTCTGACTCGGTTCAGCCTCCAGAAAAATTGGGCTTCGACCTAAATCCGAATCCAAATAAAAAAAGAGAAAAAGAATTTCTGCCGGGTTCTAGCTGGCAGGTCGGGCTGATTTCGATCCGGGTTCGGCTCGGTTTAGAAATCAGACTTGGCCTAATTTCTAATTAAATAAAAAAAGGTAAAGGCAGAGTTTGGGCCAGCGGGTTCTGACCTGACCTGCCCCCACCCCCTTTTTCTTTTTATTTTCAGTTTTTCTACTTATTTGGTTTATTATTATTATTTTGGATAAAGTAATAATAATGAAGTTTATTGTTTAAAGTTTATTTTAAGGAAAATAGTGACATAATAAATTGTTATTATTATTATTATTAATTTTTAGAGTTTCCTTTTCAAAGAAAATAATACTAATAATAATGATAATTTAATTATTATTTTTATTATTATTAAAGAAAATCGTAATAATAATAAGTAATTATTATTATATTTAAAGTTCTTTTTAAAAGAAAATAAAGTAAATAATAATGATAATAATTCCATTATTATTTTATTATTTAAAGTTTATTAAGAAAAATAGTAATAATAATAAATTCTTGTTTTTATTATTATTTTAAAGAAATCCAAAATAATAATAATAATCAAGTGGTAAGTATAATTTTCGGTTATTACATTATGTTTATATGCATGCAGTTAATTGTTTATATATTTATTTCTGCCATTTATGCATGTCGATAAATAAATGAATGCAATAAAATAATGTTAAATAACTTAACCAATAAGGTTTGAATCTTGTTTGACATGGTTTGACCGAGTTCAACCAAGTTAATTCAATGGGCTATGTTGACTGTGTTGACAAAAAATATCCAGACTTATCAATCAATGCAGTTTAAAACTCGTGATAGATGACTTATTGAATTGTGATAAAAACACCGTACACATACTTCTGTCTAAGAAAGCCGGTTATTAAGCGAGACCATTGTAACTCCATTGGTGGCCTGGGAATTATGTGGAATGGCAATATACGCTTATGTCAAGTGCGTATTATAGTTTCTGAGTCTACGACGGCCAAAGAATTTTTGGCCGATCTCTAGCAAAGGTTTAAAAGAATGAAAAGCCGCGACAGGCAATCTCTTAAAGAAACTCTGCTCGAAACAGTCCCATGGATTTGACAGCATAAGCGAGTACATCCTTGAGATGGCTCATACCGCTTCTCAATTGAGAAACATGAAACTTGATGTCTCTGATGACATGCTAGTTGTCATGATTCTCAACTCCTTACCTCCTAAGTTCAAACACTTTCTGGTCAGTTATAACTGCCAAAAGAAAAATTGGACAGTGAATGAACTTATCGCGCATTACGTGCAAGAGGAGGAAAGGCTTAAGAATAAGGGGCACGAAGTCGTGAATGTTGTCGCCACCAAGTCCGGTGGTAAGAAACAAAAAGTTGCTGATAAAGATGTGGAAAGGGCAAGTAAAAGGAAAAGGGGGCGTCTACTACTGATGCATCCAACAGCATGAGTTGTTTCTTTTGCAAGAAGGAATGACATCTAAAGAAGAATTGTACCGCTTATTGTTCTTGGCTCAAGAAAAAGGTTACTCGCTTAGTTTGTTCTGAAGTTAATTTTGTTTCAGATATAGCCAATTGGTGAGTCAATACAGGAGCCACGACTCACCTATATGCGTCTATGCATGGTTGTCTCAGCCACCAAAACCAAGGGACGATGAAAGATACGTCTATTGGGGAAATGGCAGCGGCATAAAGGTTGAAACCATCAGGCATTTCAGATTGCTGTTGACATCTAATTTCTCTAGATTTTCATGACATTTTGTGTTATCATCGTTTAGACGAAACCTTATTTCGTTTTATCGATTGGATATATTCAATCAATCAATCAATCGTACCCAGTATTTCCTAACGACAGCAAAAGCTATCGCTTGGGTCTGGGGAGGGTAAGTGGCAGACAAACAATATCTCTATCCCAAGGGATATAGAGTTTGCTTCTAGTGAGACCCCCGGCTCTATATGTACCTGCATAAACGGCACAATAATAGGGATATGATGTACTGGTATGTTAATGAGGTAATTCAGGAAATATAAAGAGGATATTGTCGATATTAAAATACTCATAATATGTATATGTACACATAATATAAAACAACGGCAGAACATAAACAAACAAGTGGAAAGTCAACTTAAACATATACAAAAGTCTTCCGATATTAAAATAGTCATAATAGTGAACATGCATAATAATTAAAAGAAAAATACCAAACAAATATGCAAAGTCAATCTAAAGTGCAAATACTATCTAATCCTCTAAGTATACTCTAAGGTGCCATATATCCTGTCTACCCCTCCTTAACCTTAATCCTCTGCCTCCATGAACTCCTATCTTGGACCATGTCCTCAGAGAGGTGCAACTCTATTAGGTCATGTCTAATCTGCTCATCTCACGTCAGTTTGGGTCTGCCTTTACTCCTCTTCCCTTCAGTGAGGCTTTCAATTGCTTTGACAGACGCCGTTGTCTGTCTCCTCTTAACATGCCCAAGCCATCTCAGTCTTCTCTCTCTTATCTTATCTGTTACACTAGTCACCCCTAACGTTTCTCTGTATACCTCATTTCTTATCTTGTCTAGAGTTTTATGCCCACACATCCACCTCAGCATCTTCATCTCTGCCACTTCCATCTTATGTGGCTGTGTCCTCTTGATGGCCCAGCAGTCTGTTCCATATAACATTGCTGGCCGTACTACCATCCTATAAATTTTTTCCTTTAATTTAATTGGAAAATTCTTGTCACACACACGCACCGTGAGACCGCCCTCCACCGACACCAACTTGCCTGAACTCGGTGTGGTACGTTACTCTCTATGTCCCCATCTTTCTGCATAAATGATCCTAGGTACTTGAACTTACTTTTGGGACCACTTGACCCTCGATAGTGAGTTGGCTATTCTCATCGTCGGCTGCACCACTGAAGTCGTAGTGCAGATATTCAGTCTTGGAACGACTAATCCTTAGGCCTTTTCTCTCTAAAGCACCCGCCACTCCTCTAGTTTCATACTCAGGTTATGTCCACTTTCCGCGACTAATACGATATCGTCAGCAAAAAGCATATACCATGGAACTGTCTCTTGGATTAACTTTGACAACTCGTCTAGAACAGCTGTACAAAGGAATGGGCTCAAAGCGGACCCTTGATGGAGGCCTACCTCCACTGGAAAGAAGTCCGTATTCCCTATAGGCGTATGAACGGTTGCTTTCGTCCTAGCGTACATATCCCTAATTATGTCTATATGCTTCATAGGAACCCCTTTTGTATCCAGATTATCCCATATCAGTTTGCGTGGCACACTATCATATGCTTTTTCAAGATCGATGAAAACCATATGTAGTCACGCTTTCTTCTCCCTATACTTCTCCATCAATCTCCTTAAAATATGTATTGCTTCCGTAGTTGACCGTCCTGGCATAAAACCAAACTGGTTTACCGTAACTTGAGTTTCTCCCCAATTCTAGTGTCGATTACTCTCTCCCATAACTTCATAATATGACTTAGCAATTTAATACCCCTATAATTCCCACAATACTGTGCGTCTCCTTTTTTCTTATATGGAGGGACCACTACGCTCCTTCTTTACTCATCTGGCATTTTTCCTGTTTTGAAAATAAGGTTGAACAGAGTAGTTAGCCATTGAACCCCTTTCTCTCCCAAACACTTTCACACCTCAATGGGTATGTTTTCCAGGCCAAATGCCTTAGCTCTTCCCATATTCTTAAGTGCTATCTTCACTTCTCCTTATGTGATGCTACGACACTCGCAGGTATTACGTTGTCATTTTTTGGTAGTGATGCTTTCTCTTTCTTCATGGTCGACTCTTACGCTGTTAAAAAGGCCGTGAAAGTATGTTTGCCATTGCCCCTTGATGTCTGGTTCTTTGACTAAAACATTTCCATCTTCGCCCTTTATAAACTTCAAGATGCCTAGATCTTGCCTCTTTCTATCTCTAGCTTTGGCAATCTTGAACATATCATGCTCTCTGTCTTTTGAGTCATGTGTATTTTGTGCTAAATGAAAACAAATTAAAGTCCGAAGGTATGAATCAAATCGTGCCAATAGTCCATTGGAGTTGATTCATACCAATATTAGTTGCCCATTTCATCTGGTTACTCAAAATGGCCACTTTTGTTTTATCACCTTTATTGATGACTATTCGTGATATGGCTACATATTCTTAATTAAAGAAAATGCACAAGCACTTGCCATGTTCAAATCCTTTAAAGCTGAAGTTGAGCTACAACTCAACAAAAGGATTAAAGACGTCAGGTCAGACCATGGAGAAGAATACTACGGTCAATATGATGGATCAGGAGAACAATGTCCGTGACCATTTCCTAAATACCTAGATTAAAACAAAATCGTCCCTCAGTACACCATTTTTGAGTCACCAAGCATGAATGGTATAGCTGAAAGACAAAACCGCATACTTATGGATATGGTACATAGTATGATGAGTCAAACTATGCTACCATTATTCCTCTGGGGAGAAGCGCTTAAAACCGCAGCTTACATCCTCAATCGAGTACCAACTGAAGCAACAATAAGGACCCCTTATGAGTTATGGACTAAGCGTAAGCCTAGCCTTAACCACATAAGGGTTTGGGGTTGTTCAGGAAGTCTTACAAATCAAATGAAAGAAGGTTGGACACCAAATTAGTTAGTTGCTATTTCGTTGGTTACTCGGAAAGGTCACGAGGGTATAAATTCTACGATCCCACAAGTAAAGTGTTTTTCGAGACAAATTCAGTAAAGTTCTTTGAGGATACTTTGGTTCTTGGGGGGGAATGAGGGAATGATTTGCATAAGCAGATCATCAAGTTAGATGTGGGTCACTCAGATGCGACAGAAATGCGATCTGAACCAACTTTTGGGGAGATAGCATTAGCGATTCCTGCACCGGAGGTACCTCATCCCAGTAGTGACACTCAAGAACTCGAAGAATTTCCTACTGATGCAGTTCAGGAACCTACAGTATCCCAAAAACAAGTGCCCCTAAGGAGATCCACTCGTGAATGGAGAAACCCCATACATAGCGACTTGTTAGGTCCTTAACATATTCTAGAGGGGGAGTGAATAGAGTGTTTGACAATTTTGTGGAATTTTCTTGTGTGGCTCAACTCAAATGGAATTCAAAATTAAAGAAAGAATGGGAGATAAGAAACACTAAATGAGTACCGGATATAGAGTGGTTCGAATCGTAAATGATTCTACTCCACTACCACTTTGTTACCAAAGTGGCTTTTCAACAACTACTCTTCTTATTAAAGCTAATAAGAACAACCATAGCAATACTTACACCAACACCTTAATTTAAGCAACCACAACAACAACTCATTGCGCAAAATACCCTTGTGCAACTACAGCAACCACAGCTCTAAGCAAGAACAATTTGCTGCTACCTCACAACTTCAACAAAGTTCTCTTCAAGAACTTTCTCACAGTGGGTATAAAGTGGTGGAGTTCACACTTTCTCACTAGTCTAAACACAAGCAAGAGATCAAATATTTATGGTTCCTCTTGTGTTAGACTCTGTATTTCTCAATATACAACAATGAAGTGCAAAGAAAGGCTTAACAAGCTTTAAGCACTTTTACACATATGAGAGAAATATACAACAATGAATAATGATGCTTGATGATAGTGAAAGTGTATATTTGCCTCATTCAAGCTTCATCCACTTATAGGAGGAGTTCACCATGTTTTGGAGCCTTCACCGTGTCTTCAAGTCGATCTCCAAGTCTTACAAAATTGAAAATATCCTTTAGCCACCCTATGGAGTGATTAGATCATCAATAGCCACCCTAGAGAATCTTAGATATGAATAAAATAGTCAAGGAAGCATGTATTATGTTGGAGTAAAGTCCACAAGAAATTTAAGCAAGATTGGAGAGAAAAAAATCACAAATCTCTATTGGAATTTAATCTAACGGTCATAAAATTTTGAATTCTGGGGGACGTCGATCGATCCATGTGCCTGTACTGAGAGATCGACGTCCTCCAGAAAGTTTTCGGTTTTGAAATTGCAGTACATCGATCGATCGATCGTGTCTCCTTTAAGAGACTGATGTACAATGATCGATCGATGTCCTCTAGCCTTAGAGATCGATGCATTTCAGAAACCTTCTGGTTTTGAAATTGCCTGACGTCGATCGATCGACGTCTCTTCCTGAGAGACTCATGTGACATCGATCGATCGATGTCCTTCAGGTTGAGAGATCGACGTTGGACAGAAAGTTCCAAACTTAACTAATCTTAACATGGATCGATCCATGTCTCTTCTTGAGAGATTGTGTACACATCAATCGATCCATGTGAGATATTGATGTCTCACAGTGTGTTTTTGCTTCAAACTCTAAGTGTGAATTTTCATTTTAACCCATTCAAAACATCTTTTAACATCATCAAAACATTTCATATCCCAAAACGACTATGTGGTGTATCTACGAGAACACAAATTCGATGTTGGCATATTGGATGATGACCCTGAAAACGTCCAACAAGCATTACAATGTCGAAATTCAGAAAAGTGGATAAAGGCCATGGAAGAAGAAATTAAGTCTATGCACGACAACAAGGTTTGAGAGGACGTCTCATTGCCTAATGGTTCGAAATCCATTGGTTGTAAATGGATATTTAAAACCAAATGGGATTTAAAAGGCAACATAGGACGATATAAGGCCGACTTGTTGCTAAAGGGTTTACCCAAAAGGAGGCATAGACAATACAGAAACATGTGAACATTTACATTTGAACTTGCTAAGTGTTTCAAACTTGAAATTTTCAATCTCCCCCTTAGTATATGCATTTTATACTTTCTGTAATGACACATGTTAACATGATTTTTCCAAATATAATGAATATGTTGACAATATCAAAATGCTCCCTCTCAATCAATTATGCACCAAAAGACTCCTCCTCAACCAAACATTCATCAATTTCTAGATTTGTCTCTTTTTACTAGCCATTTAATATCAAGATAATATTAACGCCATCAAAGTCATCAAGATTGATATCAAGCAAGCAACAATTATACTTTTCAATCAAGATCCATATGCAAGCAAATAAGTATTCATATCAAGATCCATATGCAAGCAAGCAAGCCAAGAAAATTTACGTAAGCAAGCCAAGCAAATATACTTCTTTCTTCCCCTTTTTGAAAGCATCAAAATAAACAATTATCAAATAGAAACGTAATGCATCATTAAAACTTTGAAACACTTCAGATTTTAGCAAATACGTAAGCTGATAAATACTAAGCTAGAATCTAAAAATGGGGATAACCGGGGAATAAACGATAAAGAAGTGGCGTAGTCTTCATTGGATGAAAAAGTAATTCTGTAGATGCACGCCTTCATCTTTGCTTTGAGCATGGCAAACCTTGACTCGTGCATTGCTACTTTGCCTCGTAGCTCACAAACTTCCTATTGAAGACTAGTAACTTGAGCTTGAAGTTCAAGAACATTTAAGCTCAAGCCACTAGGTTCTTCTTGAGTGTCGGGTACGGGAATTGTGCCTCTTCGGGAGCGCCCATGTCTTCACCCGCTTCTTCTTCTTGTGCCGGCCTTTCATAGCTTCTTTCCTAGCCTTGAGCACTTGTTTTATGTTGACCTTTCATAAAAATCCTTACGTGTGATTTGGTCAACATCCGTGTCGTCGACATATACCCCTGACTTCACAAGAATCCGATAGATGAGATTACTATAGGGGAGGGCTTTGTTTTGCTTTGTTGTGGCCTTAGTCACATTTGTCATAAAAAGCTCTCCAAAGTTTACTCTCTCACGGTTGGCTATACGGTAGGCAATATAAAAATCCAAGTTGCTAGGCCCTTTAGCGGACTTGCCATTTATACAAAAGGTAACTATGGCAAGGAGGGTTTGGTATACTAAGGGCATGTCAGTAGTGTTCTTGGTTGGGTGATAACCTAAGAACATTTTCACTTCATCCTCAGTGACTTTTCATCGTGCCGTATCCCACTTCCACACATCAACTCAAAGAACCCTTCGTTGGGTACTCCAATCAACTCATAAATGTTTCTAACATCCCATTCAATGTGAGTATCATTAATGATGGTGTGCAAGGCTAGTGGAAGATCATTAATATATTGAATCCATAAATTTGCATAAAAAGCCTAATATACCTAGTGGACATTTTGTCCATCTCACTTTCAAGATAAATACTTCTCTATTGTTGGACATCCAACCATTCAATGATAGGGCTTAACTCATTATTGCTTATAATGTCATTGATTCTAAGAAATTTGAGTGGAATGGTTGCCCTTTCTTCTCTATCCCACTTGTTATATAACATCTGAGAATGGCTAGTAATGTACCTCATATGTCCGGGTGCATATGATTCCTTCAAGGTATTCTTAGCTTCCTTAGTCTTGATCCAAGGGAAGTTGGCAAAGGTTAATCCACTCTGGAGGTCAGCCAACACATTTTGCTTGACTAAAATCCATGGTTGCTTTCTTCTAGGTTGAGTTCTTGCTTGGGTTTGAGAAGATTGCCCATGGGGAGGGTTGCTTAACCCTTCTTCTTCACTTCTAGTTGATCTTGCCCTTTTGTTGTATTTTTGCTTCTTGTTGAAATTTTGAAGAAAATTAGGGCATTAGTTCAAGTATTTTCTAGAGGAGAGTGGCAATCATGAAGGTAGAAGGTGAAAATGAAGTGTAGAGATGATAATATTTTGATTGGGAGATGAAACTAAAGAGAGGAAAAGCTTTTGGAGAGGGAGGCACAGGGTACTTGAGAGGCTTCGATCGATTTTGTAGGTTAGAAATGAATGGAATGCGTTTCTGACTAAAATTAAAAGTGCAGAAATTGATGACGACGATCAATCGACGTACATCGATCGATCGATATCAGAGATCGACGTATATGGATCTCTCATTTCAATACAGGGATCGATCCATGTATGCCTCTTTTTAAAATTTGTAATTTTAACCTTCTAAACATTGTTTCATCCCTAATCTTGTTCTAATGGACTCGAATGTCTCAGTAGGAAGGGATTTGTAAATGTATCCGCTAGTTGGTCATTGGTTGGAACAAATTCAACGTATACCAATCCTTTTTGAATGCAATCCCTTATAAAGTGATGCCTTACTTCAATGTGTTTGGTCCTACTATGGTGAACCAGGCTTTGTACTATATTTATGGCTGATGTGTTGTCACATAAGATAGGGACTTTATCAAACTTAACATTGTAATCATTTAAGGTGTTGATCATCCAAAGTAATTGCGCACAACATGAAGCGGCCGATACATATTTAGATTCCGCCATTGAAAGTGATACACTATTTTGTTTCCTGGGAAACCAAGAAACTAAGCAATCTCCAAGGAATTTGCATGTCATGGATGTGCTTTTTCTATCGACTAGGTTTCCGGCGTAGTCGGATTCACTATACCCTGTTAAATTAAAACAAACATTTTTGGGAAAAAACAACCTAAAGTTCAAGGTTCCTTTCAAATACCTAAAGATACGTTTAATGGAAACTAGATACGATTCCTTAGCATACTTTGAAATCTAGCACACAAGCACACAACATGCAAAATATCCGGTCTACTAGCAGTCAAATGAAGTAAACTACCAATCATACCCCTATATTTGGTTACCTCAACCGGCTTTCCTTTTTCATCTTTGTCAAGCTTTGTACTTGTGCTCATCGGTGTGCTCACACTTCTTCCATCCTCAAACTTGTATTTCTTAAGTAAATCCTTTGTGTACTTTGTTTGAGATATGTATACTATATCTTGAGTTTCCTTGATTTGAAGACCAAGGAAGTAATTGAGTTCACCCATGATGCTCATCTCAAATTCTCCTTCCATCAATTTAGCTAAATGCTCACAAAGAGAATCATTAGTAGCACGAAATATGATATCATCCATGTAAATTTGAACAAGCAATTGATGGTTTCCTTGTTCTTTAATAAAAGAGTACTGTCAACTTTTCCTCTTGAAAACTCATTTTCGAGTAGGAAGTTACTTAATCTTTGATACCATGCCCTAGGAGCTTGTTTAAGTCCATAATGGGTCTTTTTTAGTTTAAATACATGATTTGAATAATCACGATTTTCAAACCCCGATGGTTGAGCTACATACACCTCTTTCTTGAATTATTCCATTCAAGAATGCGGATTTCACATCCATTTGATATAGTTTGAAATCCTTATAGCATGCATATGCTAATAGCATCTTAATGGCTTCTAACCTAGCTACGGGGGCAAAGGTCTCATCATAGTCTATGCCTTCTTCTTGTCTATATCCTTGAGCTACTAACCTAGCTTTGTTTCTAGTAATGTTTCCTTTATCATCCATTTTGTTTCTTTTTTTCGTTAAAGACGGCCAGTGACGTCCAACATTTTATTGATTTAAACCCTCACTTATGGCGGAAGAATACCGTGGTTACATTGAACTGCCTAAGCAAATGGGAGACTCTCCCGAAATAAAGTGGAATGAATAAATGTAAGCAAAAATAAATGCTTACAAATGTTCCAATAGTACATGAATTAGACAACAAATAACCCTATAAAACCACTAATACACACCTTGTGTGGATGAGGCCAACCCGTGTTATCAGCAGAAACTTCTTCGTGGAGCAGCCAGATGTCCTTGACGTAGAAATCACAATGAAAGCTCAAACTATAAGTATCGATAAGTATGAGAAGCGGACAAATAAGAGATGAAATTAGATAACATACCGCCACTACCTTGGCCGATAATTGACCAAGGTAACCATGGTGTTGAAACCGCCAACCCCTGTGGGAGGCCTCACGCCATATTGAGTCCAGTTGAAGTAGCCCTCGAAAAGCATACATAAATGGTGGGTTAATGTAACAATAGTTTAAGTGTAAAAAATAAACATGTGTAATTACGAAGCGATTGCCTACCCAAGTTGTCCGAGGCCCAACGGCCATGGACAACAACCAAAAGAGATCGCCAACCCAACCGGAGGTATTTAACGTGTGAGCCAAAATGTCCAGTTGGAGTTGCCAAGGTATTACAGAACAGTCAGACAAAGAAAACATGTTACCTAGACTAAACGTGTATGAAATTAAGAAAATGAAAGCAGACAGAAGACTGAAAATAAAGAAACACCAACGTTGTCTATGCCATTGCAAGGCATAGGCAACCGAATGTTATTGCGCCAACCCATGGGGAAACTTATATCCTCAGATTAGGAAGTGTGCGATCTAATGCAATTGAACCCCTGACCTCACATGGTATGCTAGTAAAAGTAGAGAATATAGTGACCCCTGCCGCATGTAGACCATGTCTGGATAATGTATGGGCTGCTGTATTAGCCTCCCTAGGACAATAGCATCATATAGAAGCATCGAGGCATAAGAAATACACCTCCGATGCAAGTCCACTAATAATGAACCTGTATCGCGCGCCGGAGAAGAAAGAGAGCAAAAGAGCTGTCGAAAGTCAGTTTCAACGATAAGACTATCATAGGCTGGCGCACAAAGAATTAACGAGTTCAATATTGCCATTAATTCCATATGCCCTATCGATGCATCAACATTTAATTTCAACTTACCCGAGGGTGGAAATGCACAGCGTACTACCATGAGACGACGAACCCGTAATGGTGGAGAAAAAGAGAATAAAATTAATCGGTTGAGAGGCTATGAAAACTTACGACCCTTTGTAGAAGCACACCAGTATATATATGATCTGGCACTCTCTTAAGTAAATGTGTATATGAAAAGCTGTTGTCACCAAATCTTACTGATGTGTACTCCTTCCAAATTACCCATGTAACCAAAGAAGGTCCCTCCGCTCATAAATGGCCAATCATAGATGTAGCCGACGAAATGCGCCACCAACGGAGTAAGTACACTCCAATGGTAGACTGACGGGGCATGGGACCAGATAACAGAATGAAAATTTGTTGCTATAATGGTTTAATCACTGGGCATTGCAAAAAGATATGATCCCCTAGATCTGAGTGGGCCTGAAAAAAGACACACTGTGATGGATAGATAGTCTGCCAGATATAGAGATTATCAGTGGCATGCAAAGAACTTGTTTCTAAATACCCATTTAGTGCCAATTATGGGGTGATCACTAGCTTTAGCCACTAATTGTCAAACATCACTTCTTTCAAATTGATTTAGCTCTTCTTACATGGCTAATACCCAATCTTCATCATTTATAGCCTCTTTTATATTTTTAGGCTCAACTTGTGAAATGAAGGCATTTTCATTAAATTTCCTCCTTGTCATTATGTCTTGACTTGATTCACCTAGTATTAATTCTCTTGGATGGTCTTTCTTATACTTATATGAATCCGGTAGATTTGAAGTATCTCCTGTCACTTCTTCATCTTCACCTTATGTTCAAGTGGATCAATCCTAAGGTCACGACAATATTCCCTTTTGGATTCTAAATGTTTTCTATATGACTTGTAGGATCTGCAAGGCACCACTAGAAGGGGGGTTGAATAGGATAGGTGCGAAAATATGGTTTTTTAAAAATTTCTTTAAACTAAGCAATTCAAGTTCCTGAAAACAGATTCTGTTTTCAGATCCAGTTTTAAAACGTTTTAAAACCTAGGTTAGAGGTCTCCAAAAATTATGAAATTTTGAGAGAACTTAGCCTCAGATGTTGTGAGGGTCCCCTAAAAATTTCAAATCAAAATTCAACCTTTAACCC
The DNA here is from genome assembly GCA_036186865.1 of Eustoma russellianum. Classification (NCBI taxonomy): domain Eukaryota; kingdom Viridiplantae; phylum Streptophyta; class Magnoliopsida; order Gentianales; family Gentianaceae; genus Eustoma; species Eustoma russellianum. The sequence goes on along the minus strand of AP025075.1, from coordinate 23,626,862 downwards.
CTTCAAAAACCGTTGGCACTCAGATTGTGCAAATCTGCCAGAAACGGTAGATGGTTTTGAAAAATTAATTCCTATTTGTGTGAATGTCCAAATGATCTGAAAATTTGACCAATAACTCCTCACACACTATATTGAAATGGGTTGAAACAGTTTTGAAAATTCTTTTGGGAAGTAGGTCAAATACCACCAAAGTCTCAACCTTTGCAAGTCTGAAAATCAGACTGCACTAGTCTCAGAACTTTTGATGTTTGACTGACCTATACTTGTCCAAAAGGGTTGAAACTTGTGCCAAATTAACCCTAGAACGTTTATGTATGTTTCTGGAAATTTTTATAATTTTTAGAAAACGTTTACTATTTTTGCGAACGTGAACAATATGAGTAAACAGCGCAGAAACTGAAACGTAAATGCAGAAAGTAAATTGCACCAAGAATTTTATACTGGTTCGGTTATAAACAACCTACTCCAGTCTTCAAGGAACACCTTCCTTGGTTCACACTAATTTCACACACGCAGTACACCTTACCGCAGGGTTGATAGAGTTACACCTTAACTCCAACCCTTTACAAACCTTGTATTGTGAGTACAATTTGCACGAACACCACCACCTCGCTAGAATGAAGATTGATCACACCTTGATCAATCTTTTACAAAGATGTATGAATGGTGGTTTCTATGAAGCCTATTCAAGAATGAAAGAAATAAAGTACAATAGGCTTTTTACAAGAGAAGAAAGAAAGAAAGTGTAGGAGAAGAAAGCTTTTGCACTTTGATCACTTTTGAATGTAATTCTTGGTGTTGTTTTTGTTTGTTCTCCTCTTCTCCTTATAGAATGTCCAGCCGTCCCCTATGCACCTCTCTCTCCTCTTGAAAATTTCCTTTAATTGCTTGAGAGAGTGTGAGACATCATGGTGACAATGTTTTGCTTACTTGGCATCACTCCATTGGACCATCATTTAGTCATTGCTTACTTGTCATCTTTTGATTGGCTCAATGTTGTCATCATTTTGATGACATGGATATTCTGAAAAAAAACACTAAATATATGCCAAATAATCAATTATTAAATCATGCCATAATAGTCACAATTTGTCATAAAGTGTGAGACACAAAAATCCTTCCTTCCACCCTTGAAAAATTCGGCCATATCACATTGTTAATGCTGAAATTTTCAGCATTTACCATATGAGATAAATCAATATTTCTTCCATTTTTCTTTGAATTTCTTCCATAAAAATACATCCATTATTTAAGGTAAGTCTTGCTACAAGATTGAGAATGAACTTGGACACCAAAGGAGAGTCACATTCGGCCATAACCAACTTCACACATGCTGAAAATTTCAGCATGTGTGATATAAAGAATATCACACTTAATAACCTTACATACAATTCAAATCATTTCCATAACTCCTTTGATTTATTCCTTAATGAAAAATCAACAAAATATCTCCCTTAATGTTGAAGAAATCGGCCACAAGATGTGTGACATGCTGAAATTTTCAGCATGTGACATAAGAGAGGTGTATGTTGAAAACTTACCTTTTGTAGCTTCTCTCTTTGATTCATCAACATTGTATGATTGATTCTTGACCAATCAACATGCCAACAAGACTCCACATGTGCTCCATCTCAGCTGGGGTGACGTTTAAGTGTGTATATGCATGTGCTGAAATTTATTTTTGCTAACTTTGTAAAATAGTGCACATTTAATATTACACACATGTAATATTCCAATCAGCCCTTAATTTAATTTTCTAGAACACTTTAAGATGTATATTATATGTAAAAAGTGTCTAGATACGTGTCACATGATGTTCAAGAAAACGTTCCATGTCAAGTGCGTAGAAAACCGAATTTTCGATATTTATCGATTACCCGATTTTTCTCTAATTTAAATTCCAACTTTTGCACATGCTATATATATTATGTTATACATAATATATATAATATATACTTTAATTTTCAGCACTTGGCTGATTTAAAGTGGTACCATAAACATGTGACAAAAATAAAATTGGAATCTTCACATTTTGGCCTAAATGTGGGATGATTTGTGTGTGCCAACATGGAAAGTATTTTTGTCTCAATATACAGTGTATGGCACGAAATTTTTAATAAATTTTGATGTATATGGGCTGGCCATTTATTTATGGCAAGTACGTGACACGTTGGCGAAGTTTCGGTATCGCCCGATACGACAAATTTCGGTCTAGAACCTTTTATCGTGTCGTATTTAATTTGTCATCACCATATCTTATATCATATGATATAAGATCTGAATATACTCATAAATATGAGTTAAGTATAGTGGTGTGACGTAATCGTACGTTCGTAAGATATATAACGTGTCGATAGTACGTTGGAATAAATGTGTATGTGCCTTTTAAAAAATCTGAAAATACATATATATTATGTATATATGGCGTGTGAAATTGATGTGGGGAGGAGGAGAGAACTTTCCTTCCATAGCCATGTTGCCTTCATGTCTTTTCCAAATGCATCTTCCTTTAATGAACTACTTAGTTTATTAAACTAAGTACTTCACTTAATGAACTACTTTAGTTCATTAATTGTGGCACCTGAAAATAGTATAAACTCAACAAATGTTCGCCATATGATGTAAGCTTTAAAGCTTCATGGCTCGTTAGTTCGGCAACATAATATATAAGCTAAATAAGGCAAGTTATCATGCATACATGTACACTTGTGTATATATATATATATATCCAACGTTTATATATATATATATATTCAAATTTCTTTATTTTGAAATCACTCAAACCCTCATATTTCTACAATCTCCCCCTTTTGATGATTTTCAAAATAACTAGTGTACATGATTTAAGTGTTATCTCCCCCTTGAATTATGCACAGATTTGAAATTTGAATTTCGAATTTCAAATCCGGCTCCCCCTTGATTCATGCAATTAGAATCAATCAGTGATCTCTCTCCCCCTTAAATCTCCTTAAATCTCTCTCTCCCCCTTAAATCATGCTTCTCTCTCCCCCTTTATTTTGGAAAGTTAATCAAAAGATTCCTGTCAAAAAGGAAAGTAAATCAATGATATCGCATTAAATCACGTCAACAGGAAGCATGCCTAATTTAGAACGGAGAGATTCAAATGTGGCTTGATTTAAGGCCTTTGTAAATATATCCGCTACTTGCGATTCTGTGCGTACGTGATCTATGACAATATTACCATTGTTAACGTGATCACGAAGAAAATGATAGCGTACTTCTATATGCTTAGCCTTAGAGTGTAATACGGGGTTCTTAGACAAATTTATTGCACTCATACTATCACAATATATAGGAATTTTATCTACGGTAATTCCAAATCCGAAAGTTGTTGTTTTATCCACAACAACTGTGTGCAACAAAGGCTAAGAGCCATATACTCAGCCTCAGTAGTGGACAAAGCAACACTTGCTTGCTTTTTGGAAAACCATGAAATAAGGGAATTTCCTATAAATTGGCAAGTTCCGCTCGTGCTTTTTCTATCTATTTTGCAGCCACCATAATCTGCATCAGTGTAAGCATGTAAGTCGAATGTAGAATCCTTATCGTACCAAATACCTAAGGTGGGCGTGTGCTTAATATAAGCGGAATATTCTTTTTACCGCATTTAAGTGTGACACCTTAGGTTGACTTTGAAAACGAGCACACATGCATACGCTAAACATGATGTCAGGCCTACTAGCAGTTAAATATAGTAAGAACCTATCATAGATCGATATAATCCATTATCAACATCTTTACCATGTTCATCTTTGTCTAATTTAGTAGTGACACTCATAGGCGTGGGGGATGGTTTCAAATTTTCAAAATTGAACTTCTTGATCATGTCGTTTACGTACTTAGCTTGGCTTATATGAATTCCTTTACTCGTTTGCTTAATCTGCAAGCCAAGAAAATAATTAAGTTCACCAACCATAGACATTTCAAATTCAGCTTTCATACAATTTTCAAAATCTTTAACGAGTCTATGTGAGGTAGAACCGAAAATAATGTCATCTACGTAAATTTGAATAATAAGTAAATCTGATTTTTCTTGTTTCAAAAATAGTGTACTATCTATAGTACCACGTTTAAAATTATTTTCTAAAAGAAAAGTGGCAAAACGATCATACCATGCTCTCGGCGCTTGCTTTAGGCCATATAGTGCCTTCTTTAGTTTGTACACGTGATCTGGATGTTTCAAATCTTCAAAACCGGGTGGTTGCTTCACGTATACTTCTTCTTGTATAAATCCGTTTAGAAAAGCACTTTTGACGTCCATTTGATATAATTTAAAATCTTTCAAGCAAGCAATAGCAAGTAAGAGTCGTATAGCTTCTAAACGTGCTACGGGTGCAAATGTTTCATCGTAGTCTATTCCTTCTTCTTGATTATATCCTTGAGCTACGAGTCTTGCTTTATTTCTAACGACCTTTCCTTTTCATTCATTTTGTTCCTAAATACCCACTTTGTGCCTATTATTGTCTTATCTTGTGGTCGTGGCACTAAATCCCATACATCATTTCTAACGAATTGATTAAGTTCGTCATGCATAGCATCAATCCAAGATGAATCACTCAAAGCATCATGCACATTTTTAGGCTCAATTTCAGAAATCATAGCATGAAATTCATTTATTCTCATCCGAAGTGATTCTTCTACGTGGTCGTACACCGTGAGTGATGTCGCCTATGATGAGATCATGTGGGTGATCTCTATGCCATCTTGGTTGATTATTTTCTAAGTTATCATGCATTTCTATATGATCATGCATTTCTAGTGTCTCATTCATCTCATGCATATCAAAAGACTTCATTTTCTTCATCCAAAACGGGTTTCAATTCAAAATCATCATCATATTCCTTTTCTTTATCAATCTCTCCAAATTCATTGAATTTAACATGAATAGATTCTATGATTTGTCTAGTGATGAGGATCATAACATCTATATGCTTTAGAGTTTATGGAATACCCAATAAAAATGCACTCAATCGATTGGATTCAAATTTATCTAAGTTATCTTTTGTATTCAAGACAAAACATTTGCATCCAAACACACGAAAATAATCTATCTTAGGCATGCGATCATTCAAAATTTCGTAAGGCGTCTTGTTTATTTTCTTTCTTATAGATAGGCGATTTACAATATAGCATGCACAATTTACGGCTTCCGCCCACAGAAATCTAGGTAATTTATTTTCGCAAAGCATAGTTCTAGCGATTTCTTGTAGTGTGCGATTCTTTCTTTCTACTACTCCATTTAATTGTGGAGTTCTAGGTGGCGAAAACTCATGTTTAATTCCTTTTTCTTCACAGAATGAAATCATCTCTTTATTTTTAAACTCACCGCCTCTATCGCTTCTTATTCTTTTCACATTTACGCCGTATTGATTTTCAAGTTGTTTAATTAATTTAGCGATTTCTACGGCGCTATCATCCTTATGTGCAAGAAATAAAGTCCAAGTATAACGAGAAAAGTCATCAACAATTACACATGCATAGTGACGCCCACCAAGGCTTGTAGTACGACTAGGACCAAACAAATCGATATGCAATAGTTCTAGTATTCTAGTCGTGCTTATCTCATTTTTAGGCTTAAGTGACTCACGTGTTTGTTTGCCTTTTATGCAAGATTCACACAACTGAAAGTTGTCTAAATCAAGCTTAGGCAATCCCCGTACTAGGCTCTTTCGTTGCAATTTTTCTAGTGTAGAAATACCTATGTGTCCTAGACGTCTATGCCACAAATTCACATTGGGTTCATTTGACATAAAGCATTTAACTTTGGCATCTACTACATCATCCATAGATAGTGTGAATATATTTCCTTCACGTTTTCCTTTTAAAACAGTTTCTCCATTTTTATTTATTATATTACAGTAAGGGTGAGTAAAACACACATTGAAACCATTGTCAACAAATTGCGAAATACTAAGAAGATTGTAAGATAAGTTGCTTACCAAAAACACGTTGGAGATTTGAAGTGTATCCGGATTTCCAATCGTACCTTTACCAATGATCTTGCCTTCATTGTTGTCTCCAAAGGTCACGGATCCGCCTTTTGTGACCTTCTTCAATTTGGAGAATAGGCTCGGGTCACCTGTCATGTGCCTCGAGCAACCACTGTCAAGGAACCACTTTATTGATGTGTCTTTTGATGAGTGGTCTCCCTGCAATGTAAAAAGGTGATTTAGGTACCCTTTTAATTTTGGGTCCTTTCGAGTTAGTTAATCACCTTTTAGTAAAGGTACCTTTCGGTACCCATACTTGGGTGATCCTTCTCGGTCTATCAAATGGCAAGAAAGTAGATGAAGGTGCGATATAGTATACATGTGGTGCATGTACTTTGGGTCTTTGCCCAAGGACTCCCCTGTACTCATTGTATGAAGGACGTTTGTGATATGTCCTTGTGTGTGTGTGCGTAGTACGTGGATGATATGTATTTCGTGTATGCATTGATCTCTTCTTCTCATATCTATATGGTACAACGTTATATTTCACATGATATGAGGGAGTGGGGCGTGTGGAAGGGGGTGCTTTTTGCGTCATCTTAGACGCCACTTGATGCTTAGGGGTGTCTACTTTCTTAGACACAACAAACTTGGTTGGTTTGGTTGATACTTCGTTAGTATCAACGTATCCCAATCCAGTTTTGTCACTGTCATGCTTTTGTGATAATATGATGCGATGCAACATGTTTGACCCTGTATCGAATTGTTTCATCATTTTCTCTAAGTCTGTATTCCTTGATTTCAAATTTGAAATCTCGGATTTCATTTCATTATTTTGAGAAGTCAATGATGAGATCTCGGTTTTTAATGCAGTGATGACACATGAAGACTCTTTCTTTGAATCGCTTAATTGAGCGACAAGATTCTCGTTAGAAGATTCTAACAGTTTCTTGTCTTCAATTAAACGTTTCTTTTCTTTTGCGAGAGTCTTAGTAAATTTGTGTAATTCAAGATACTGACTAAAAAGATCATCATAAGAAGGTTCAGAGTCAGAGTCAGAGTCGGATGATACCTCATTAGACGCCTTTGAAGCGAAGCAAACTTGAGCGGTCTCCTCTTCGGTCTCAGTTTCAGAGTCTGATGAGTCACTCCATGTGGAGGCCTTTAGTGCACGTTTCCTTTGTTTAGGATCTGAGACGGGTCTATTTTTGTTCCGCTCCTTGTCAGGGTACTTATTAGTTTGCTTTTCTTTGTTTGGGCAGTCATATGATAAGTGTCCGAGTTTGCCGCATTCATAACATTTAATGTCCTTATCATTTGACTTGTTTTTATTTCTCTTAGATGTAGTGCCCTTGTTTTTATTTCTAAATGATTTTCTCATGAATCTTCTTAGTCCTTTTGCCAATAGAATTAAGTCATCATTATCCGATTCGGAATCACTATCATCTACGTGATCGGAGGGAGGGGAGACGTATTCATTTGATTTAAAAGCAATTGTCTTACCTTGTTTGGTTGATTCCGATTTCCGAATAATAAGTTTGTTTTCATAAACTTTGAGTGAACCAATGAGTTCTTCCATTTTTATTGATTTAGTCTCCTTGCTTTCTTCTATAGCAGTCACTTTAGGATCCCATTCCGAAGGAAGGCTCCGTAGGACTTTCTGTACCTTTTCCTGCGTTGTAAAAGCCTTACCAAGAGACTCAAGAGAATTATAGATGTTAGTCAAACGAAGATCCATATCTACAATTGACTCATTAGGCAACAACTTAAAAGACTCAAGAGTAGACATGAGCATATTAATTTTAGACTCTTTTACTTGACTTGTGCCTTCGTGTTTCATTTCTAAGATTCTCCACATTTCTTGTGCACTCGAACAATTGGACACATAACTAGACTCACTCTTACTTAAACCATTTAAGAGTAATTGCATGGCCTTAGCATTCATACTCAGTTTCTTTTTGTCTTCACTAGTATAGTCTTGTCTCGTTTTAATTACTTCTAGTGTGACTCCATCTACAATGGACAATTTAGATGGGACATATGGACCATCTTCAATTATTGACCAAAGGTCTATGTCTATAGCCATAAGAAAAAGTTTCATCCTAAGTTTCCATTGAATAAAAGACTCACCGTCAAAGAGTGGAGGCCTTTGGCTCGACATACCTTCTTGTTCGGTTTTGAGATTTATGGATGCCATCTCACTGAATCGTTGGATTCCTTGTCGTGAGTATTCCTGCTCTCTGATACCACTTGTAGGATCTGCAAGGCACCACTAGAAGGGGGGGGTTGAATAGGTGGTGCAGAAAATATGGTTTTTAAAATTTCTTTAAACCTAATCAATTCAAGTTCTGAAAACAGATTCTGTTTTCAGTACCAGTTTTAAAACGTTTTAAAACCTAGGTTAGAGGTCTCCAAAAATTATGACATTTTCAGAGAACTTAGCCTCAGATGTTGTGAGGGTCCCCTAAAAATTTCAAATCAAAATTCAATCTTTAACCCCTTCAAAAACCGTTGGCACTCAGATTGTGCAAATCTGCCAGAAACGGTAGATGGTTTTGAAAAATTAATTCCTATTTGTGTGAATGTCCAAATGATCTGAAAATTTGACCAATAACTCCTCACACACTATATTGAAATGAGTTGAAACAGTTTTTGAAAATTCTTTTGGGAAGTAGGTCAAATACCACCAAAGTCTCAACCTTTGCAAGTCTGAAAATCAGACTGCACTAGTCTCAGAACTTTTGATGTTTGACTGACCTATACTTGTCCAAAAGGGTTGAAACTTGTGCCAAATTAACCCTAGAACGTTTATGTATGTTTCTGGAAATTTTTATAATTTTTAGAAAACGTTTACTATTTTTGCGAACGTGAACAATATGAGTAAACAGCGCAGAAACTGAAACGTAAATGCAGAAAGTAAATTGCACCAAGAATTTTATACTGGTTCGGTTATAAACAACCTACTCCAGTCTTCAAGGAACACCTTCCTTGGTTCACACTAATTTCACACGACGCAGTACACCTTACCGCAGGGTTGATAGAGTTACACCTTAACTCCAACCCTTTACAAACCTTGTATTGTGAGTACAATTTGCACGAACACCACCACCTCGCTAGAATGAAGATTGATCACACCTTGATCAATCTTTTACAAAGATGTATGAATGGTGGTTTCTATGAAGCCTATTCAAGAATGAAAGAAATAAAGTACAATAGGCTTTTTACAAGAGAAGAAAGAAAGAAAGTGTAGGAGAAGAAAGCTTTTGCACTTTGATCACTTTTGAATGTAATTCTTGGTGTTGTTTTTGTTTGTTCTCCTCTTCTCCTTATAGAATGTCCAGCCGTCCCCTATGCACCTCTCTCTCCTCTTGAAAATTTCCTTTTAATTGCTTGAGAGAGTGTGAGACATCATGGTGACAATGTTTTGCTTACTTGGCATCACTCCATTGGACCATCATTTAGTCATTGCTTACTTGTCATCTTTTGATTGGCTCAATGTTGTCATCATTTTGATGACATGGATATTCTGAAAAAAACACTAAATATATGCCAAATAATCAATTATTAAATCATGCCATAATAGTCACAATTTGTCATAAAGTGTGAGACACAAAAATCCTTCCTTCCACCCTTGAAAAATTCGGCCATATCACATTGTTAATGCTGAAATTTTCAGCATTTACCATATGAGATAAATCAATATTTCTTCCATTTTTCTTTGAATTTCTTCCATAAAAATACATCCATTATTTAAGGTAAGTCTTGCTACAAGATTGAGAATGAACTTGGACACCAAAGGAGAGTCACATTCGGCCATAACCAACTTCACACATGCTGAAAAATTTCAGCATGTGTGATATAAAGAATATCACACTTAATAACCTTACATACAATTCAAATCATTTCCATAACTCCTTTGATTTATTCCTTAATAAAAAATCAACAAAATATCTCCCTTAATGTTGAAGAAATCGGCCACAAGATGTGTGACATGCTGAAATTTTCAGCATGTGACATAAGAGAGGTGTATGTTGAAAACTTACCTTTTGGAGCTTCTCTCTTTGATTTATCAACATTGTATGATTGATTCTTGACCAATCATCATGCCAACAAGACTCCACATGTGCTCCATCTCAGCTGGGGTGACGTCTAAGTGTGTATATGCATGTGCTGAAATTTATTTTTGCTAACTTTGTAAAATATTGCACATTTAATATTACACACATGTAATATTCCAATCAGCCCTTAATTTAATTTTCTAGAACACTTTAAGATGTATCTTATATGTAAAAAGTGTCTAGATACGTGTCACATGATGTTCAAGAAAAACGTTCCATGTCAAGTGCGTAGAAAACCGAATTTTCGATATTTATCGATTACCCGATTTTTCTCTAATTTAAATTCCAACTTTTGCACATGCTATATATATTATGTTATACATAATATATATAATATATACTTTAATTTTCAGCACTTGGCTGATTTAAAGTGGTACCATAAACATGTGACAAAAATAAAATTGGAATCTTCACATTTTGGCCTAAATGTGGGATGATTTGTGTGTGCCAACATGGAAAGTATTTTTGTCTCAATATACAGTGTATGGCACGAAATTTTTAATAAATTTTGATGTATATAGGCTGGCCATTTATTTATGGCAAGTACGTGACACGTTGGCGAAGTTTCGGTATCGCCCGATACGACAAATTTCGGTCTAGAACCTTTTATCGTGTCGTATTTAATTTGTCATCACCATATCTTATATCATATGATATAAGATCTGAATATACTCATAAATATGAGTTAAGTATAGTGGTGTGACGTAATCGTACGTTCGTAAGATATATAACGTGTCGATAGTACGTTGGAATAAATGTGTATGTGCCTTTTAAAAAATCTGAAAATACATATATATTATGTATATATGGCGTGTGAAATTGATGTGGGGAGGAGGAGAGAACTTTCCTTCCATAGCCATGTTGCCTTCATGTCTTTTCCAAATGCATCTTCCTTTAATGAACTACTTAGTTTATTAAACTAAGTACTTCACTTAATGAACTACTTTAGTTCATTAATTGTGGCACCTGAAAATAGTATAAACTCAACAAATGTTCGCCATATGATGTAAGCTTTAAAGCTTCATGGCTCGTTAGTTCGGTAACATAATATATAAGCTAAATAAGGCAAGTTATCATGCATACATGTACACTTGTGTATATATATATATATATCCAACGTTTATATATATATATATTCAAATTTCTTTATTTTGAAATCACTCAAACCCTCATATTTCTACATGACTTACTTCAATTATTTCCTCCTCCTCATCATCATCATTATGCATGGTTCATTCTCAAGGAGTTCACTAAACTTGACATGAATTGACTTTTTAACTTTCATACTCCTTTTGTTATATACTCTAAATGCTTTGCTATTTTGAGCATATCCCATAAAGATTCCTTCATCCGCTTTGAAATCGAGTTTATCCAAGTTATCTTTGATGTTAAGTATAAAACACTTACAACCAAATACCTTGTAATAACCAATATTTGGTACTCTACCTTTCCAAAACTCATAAGGAGTCTTTTTGAGAGATGGTCTCAATTAAACTCTAATAATTACATGACAAGCTGTGTTTACCGCTTCGGCCCAAAAATACTTGGGTAGCTCAAATTCATTTAGCATGGCTCTACTCAATTCTTGAAGTGTTCTATCATTTCTTCCCGCAACACCATTTTGTTGATGAGTTCTTGGAGCTGAGAAATGGTGTCCATACCCTTTGGATACACAAAATTCCTTAAACTCACCATCAAACTCACCACCTGTATCACTTCTAATTTCCTTAATTGTGTTTTTATTTTTATTTTCTAATCTTCTGCAAAGTTTTATAAGCTCTTGGCATGTATCATTGTTTTTAGCTAAACCATTATCCAAGTGTACCTAGAGAAGTCGTCTACCACCACAAAGGTGTAATGTTTTCCACCTAGACTTTCGCTACCAATATCTTCATACAAATCCATATGAAGCAATTGTAGAGGTTTGGTGGTAGAGATTGCACTCTTAGGCTTGAAGCTTGATTTAACAAGCTTTGCCTTTTGACAAGTGTCACATAAGCCATGGTTTTCGAAATTCAATCTTGGAAGACCTTGGACCTTTTCATTTTTGCAAATCTCTTTGAAATTTTTGAAACTAACATGTTCAAGTCGTCTATGCCATAGTTGAGTCAAATCATTTTGGCAACTAGGCAAGAAACCTTTTGTGATATCAAATCATGTGTGCTAAATTTATAAACATCTTTTTCCTTATAGACTCAAAAACAATCTTATCATTCTTTTTCACTAATTCAACTTGAAAATTAGCATCACATAGTTGGCTAACACTTATCAAATTATATTTAAGGCCTTCTACATATATTACATTATGAATAGTGAAAGAAGAGTTACCAATTTCTCCATGTCCAATGATTTTGGCTCTCCCACTGCCAAAATGCACTGTTCCACCATCTTGGAGATTGAGCTTGGTGAATAAAGTTTTGTCTCCGGTCATGTGCGTTGAACATCCATTGTCCATGAGCCATTGGGTTCTTTTTTCTTTCGCTACTCCATTTATCTTGAGAGCCTACAAAACCAAGAGATTTATGCATTGGTACCCTTTGATGGTTGGGTCCTTTAGGGTTATCTTGTCGACCCTTAGGCTTCCAAATATAAATACTACTAAATCTAACTTTACATGCACTCTTCACATGTCCTACTTTGTTACAATGAAAACAAGTGGGTACATGCCTTGGTTTATAAGATGATGAGTCATGTTGTGTTTTTCTTTTATTTGCCTTTTCCTTAATGACTTAGGCTTAATAGAAGAATGTGATGAATTAAATCCAAAACCAGATTTACCATTTCCAATTCTTTGGTTTCCAGGTAATTTGTCTAGATTATTTTTACCATCGGTTAGTTTTTGTAAGCCTAATCTTAGCCTCTCACATTCTTTCCCAATTCCCACATTTTTAAGGGCTACAGTTTTATGCATGGTGAGTATGATCTCATGATCTTGAAACATCAAAATATTCTTATCATACAAGCTCTTGTTTTCTAATATGCATTTTTTAAATTCTTCCTTCAAGTGTTTATATTTTAAATTCAATTTTTCAAAATCATCTTGCAAATCTCCTATTTCATCTTGTAAATTTGAAGAGTTAGAGTTTACCTCAAGGTTATTCTCGATTGCCATAAGACAAGTGTGTTGTGCTTTTGAATTCTTAACTATTGTAACAAGTCCAACATCATTGTCTTCACTTTCTTCTCTTTTTGATTCGGAGAGGAGATCATTCCATGTGGTTACCTTCGCATTAAGATCATTCTTATTTTGAGAAAATACCTTCTTTTCTTGTTTTTGCGGCTCCTTGACGTGGCAATCGGCAACGAAGTGACCGGGTCGACCACACCTATAGTAATTTTCACTTGCTTCTTTTTTCTTGGGTTGTCTCTTGAAAAACTTTCTTGCTTGAGCCTTATTTCTTATTGCCATTCTTCTAAACTTTCTTAGTATAAGAGCAACTTCCTCTTCCGATTCATCGGACTCTACCACCAATCCTTTGTGTGATGCTTGTGTGCACTTGATAGGGTTCATTCTATTTTGTTCATCAATATGGATTTGATGAGTAAGAAGATTACCAGATAGCTCATCAAGAGTAAGAGTCTTGAGATTCTTTGATTCGGTGCTGACGGTGACTTTAGGTGTCCATTCTCTTGGCAAAGAGTTGAGGAGTTTTGAGACAAGGTCTTCATTGGAGATTTTCTTGTCCACCGTGGAAAGTTGATTCACTATTCGAGTGAATCGATCAATAGTTTCCTCAATTTTTTCACCGCTCTTCACATCGAACATTTCATACTCCTTCATGAGCATAAATCTTTTGGCCATTCTTACTTGATCAGTCCCTTCATATAACGTTTCTACTCTTTTCCATGCTTGACGGATTGTTTCAATACCTTGAAGTCTTATGAGCTCGGTAGTGGTAAGAGCACTTGAGAGAATATCGAATGCTTTGCAATTGATGGCGAAGTTTATCTTCTCTTTGTCGGTGTAGTCATCTTCATCTTTGAACATTGATTCTCTTTTTGAGTTGGTAATCATAGGAAATTCGATTCCTTTGACAATGGCTTTCCATATATAAAATGCACAGCCTTTCAAATGATTGATCATTCGAAATTTCCACATAGAGTAATTTTGGGCATCAAACATAGTTGCTTTAGTGTTTGATCCTGAGAATAGTGCAGTTGACTTGGAAGTTGAAGTGTAGGATGAAGAGGTTGTTATTGCCATGATATTTAACCTTGCTACTTGCAAAGATTGGCCAATTAGTCAAAGTTAGGTTCTGATATCAATTGTTAGGTCCGTAACACACTCTAGAGGAGGGTGAATAGACTGTTTGGCAATTTTGCAGAATTTTCTTGTGTGACTCAACTCAAATGGAATTCAAAATCAAAGCAAGAATGGAAGATGAAAAACACTGAATGAGTACATCGGATATAGAGTGGTTCGAATCGTAAATGATTCTACTCTATTACCACTTTGTTGTCAAAGTGGATTTTCAACAACTACTCTTCTTATTAAAGATAATAAGAACAACCACAACAATACTTACACTAACACCTTAGTGTAAGCAACCACAACAACAACTTCTTGCACAAAATACCATTGTGCAACTACAGCAACTACAGCTCTAAGCAAGAACAATTCTTGCTACCTCACAACTTCAAACGAATTCTCTTCAAAAACTTTCTCACAGTGGATTTAAAAGAAGTAGTGGAGTTCACACTTTCTCACTAGTCTAAACACAAGCAAGAGGTCAAGTATTTATGGTTCCTCTTGTGTTAGACTCTCTATCTCTCAATATACAACAATGAAGAAGAAAGAAAGGCTTAACAAGCTTTAAACGCTTTTACGCATATGAGAGAAATATACAACAATGAATAATAATGCATGATGATAGTGAAAGTGTATATTTTCCTCATCCAAGCTTCATCCATTATAGGAGGAGTTCACCACGTTTTGGAGACTTCACCATGTCTTCAAGTCAATCTCCAAGTCTTGAAAAATTGAAAATAGCATTTACCCACCCTATGGAGTGATTCGATCCTCACTAGCCACCCTAGAGAATTTTAGATATGGATAAAATAGTCAAGGAATCATGTATTATGTCGGAGTAAAGTCCACAAGAAATTTGAGCAAGATTGGAGAGAGAAAAATATCATAAATCTCCCTTGGATTTTGTTCCAATAGTCATAAAATTTTTAATTCTGGGGGACATCGATCAATCCATGTGCCTGTACTGAGAGATCGACGTCCTCGAGAAAGTTTGTAGTTTTGAAACTGTAGTACATCGATCGATCGATGTCTCTCCTTTGAGAGACTGATGTACATTGATCGATCGATGTCCCCTAGCCTGAGAGATCAATGTCTTCTAGAAAATTTCTTGTTTTGAAACTGCTTGACATAGATCGATCGGCGTCTCTTTCTGAGTGACTCACGTGACATTGATCAATCGATGTCCTTCAGGCTGAGAGATCGACGTTGGATAGAATGTTCCAAACTTAACCAATCTCAACATGGATCGATCCATGCCAACATCAATCGATCTATGTGAGAGATTGATGTCTCACAATGTGTTTTTCTCATTTTGCTTCAAACTCTAAGTGTGAGTTTTCATTTTAACCCATTCAAAACATCTTTTAATATCATCAAAACATTTCATATCCCAACATGACTATGTGGTGTATCTACCAGAACACGAATTCGATGTTGGCATGTTGGACGATGACCCTGAAAATGTCCAACAAGCATTACAATGTCGAAATTCAGAAAAGTGGATAAAGGCCATGGAAGAAGAAATTAAGTCTATGCACGACAACAAGGTTTAGGAGGCCGTCTCATTGCCTAATGGTTCAAAACTCCTTGGTTGTAAATGTATATTTAAAACCAAATGGGATATAAAAGGCAACGTAAGACGATATAAGGGCCGACTTGTTGCTAAAGGGTTTACCCAAAAGGAGGCATAGACTATACGAAAACCTTCTCTCCAGTATCCACGAAGGATTCCTTCTGGATAGTCATGTCTTTAGTGGCACACTTAGATCTTAAGCTACATTAGATGGATGTTAAGACTGTATTTTTAAACGGAGAACTCGACGAAACCATTTACATGGTTCAACCGCCTCAATTCGAGGTGAGAGATCCAAAAGGCATGGTTTTTCGACTAAAGAAATTCGTCTATAGGCTCAAGCAAGCGTCTCGACAGAGGTACTTCAAATTCGCAGAGTGGTTGCCTCCTTCGATTTTGAGGCAAACCAAATTGACAAATGCGTGTATCACAAGTTTGGTGGAGCAAGTTCATATTCATGATCTTGTACATAGATGATATACTGCTTACAACAAACAATGTAAACATGTTGAGCGACACCAAAGCCACTCTGAGAAAACATTTCGAGATGAAAGACCTTGATGAAGCTTCATTTGTGGTGGGACTTGAAAAATGGAGGAATCGTACCCAAGGTTCATAGCTCTCTCACAACAAACATACATCAAAAATGTGTTGAAGGGGTATAGCATGGATAAGTGTAAGCCACTTAATACCCCTGTGGCAAGAGGAGACAAATTCACCCTGAAGCAAAAACTCCGAATAGAGTTTGAACGTTCAGAGATGAGGAATACTCCTTATGCTTCGGTAGTAGGGAGTATAATGTATGCCCAAGTATGTACACAACCAGACTACTTGGCATACATTAGGAGAATGTTAGGCTGATACCTCTCTGATCCGGGTGAGGATCACTGTACCACATCAAAGAGGGTGCTGGGACATTTACAAGAAACAAAGCAACACTTACTGACGTATCAGAGATCTGATAAGTTAGAGATCACTGGATATACAGATTCTGATTTTGCTGGATGTCAGAATAGTATGAAATTGACCTCGGGCTACGTGTTTACCTTAGTCGGAGGAGGGATCTTGTAGAAAAGCACAAAACAAGCCTTATTGGCATCCTCCACTATGGAGGCAGAATTCTTAGCTTGCTTCCACGCATCCAATCAGGTGATATGTCTTCGCAATTTTGTCACATGGCCGCGAGTATTGGAGACTATCTCGTCTCCAATGAAGATTTACTGTGATAGTAATGCTGCGGTGCTATATTCAAATAACAACCGGAGTTCATCTAAAGTAAAATACATAAAGATGAAGTATCTGGCTATTAAAGAAAGAGTTCAGAGTGGTCTGATCAGTATTGAGCATAACAGTACAGACTCCATGGTGGCCGATCCTTTGACTAAGGCTGCAGAACCGGTAGTGTTCCACAAGCAAATTAGCTGTATGGGTCTTAGTCCAGTTGAGGATGTTTTATCCTAGTGGGAGTATGTGAGGTTTTTCTTGTGCTCAATAAAGTTGTTTATTTCAGACAAACGGTATAATGTATATTTCGGTTATATTAAAGTTTTTCTGCAGAAGTAATATACATTAAGCAGTTACGGCATACATTCTGAATTCTATTGATCTCGCTAAAGTTAGGGCCAAGTTGGAATTAAATATGTACCATCACCTAGCATATTAATTCCATACTACATATCCATTTCAGTATCCATGTCATTCAGTGGAATGTTAGTATCATGATTTAAGAGGGACAAGTCACTAATTCAATGTGGCGCCGTGCGGCTTAATCTTTTGCTAACAGTTGCTGATGGACCGGAAAAGGAAAGACACACTAAGGGACATATAGTAAATGAGCTCAAAAGGGTGACATATAATCTTTAAGATACATACATAGTCCAAGTGGGAGATTGTTGAGATTAATTCGAGATACGTGTAATGCGCAGCACGTTGATAAAGTTGATACGAATTAATCATAAGGTGGATGTTATGTATGATAATATTATACGTTACATATGTCACGTAATAATATTAATTGTTACGTATAACATCCACACGTTAAGTGATCATCGGGTATGTTCGTGGATGTATAGTGTGGTCTGAAATGGAAACCCTGAATATATAGAAAGTCATATGCGCAAAGACTGCGTTGGATAGGCTCAAAGTGTAATGACCATAAAGTGTATGACGTCTGGTCCCGGAGGAGCGACAACCCACGTATGGCTAATAGATAATTGTTGGTACATGAATTAAAATATTAAATTATATTTAATATGAAATATTAGATAATAGTATTTATTATTAAATATTAAATAATATTTAATAATGGATAAAGATAACTTGATGATAATATCAAGTATATCTCCAGGTATCTGGGATAAAGAAATCTCTATCCATAAAGGAAGAGGGTTTGGATTCAGATAAAACTCTGAACCTTAAACGCATCAGGATTCTTCATTTCCCCCTCTATATAAAGGAGGATGCCTTCACCTCCTCATACACTCACTATATACAGCCGGCCATTAAAGAATATAGGGGAGAGTGTGCCAAATTTTCTATAAAGCTCAGACTGCCTAGCCTCTTTATCGGATAAAGCAGTGAATTGTTGAATCCGTTCAACGGGTGCATCAACAATTGGTGCCAAGTCGTGAATCCTTGAATCACGCCAGATTCATCATCAGCCGGAGCAGTACAAAGTGACCCGATTAACATCAGCAATACAGCAAGGTATAATTTCCGCATTTTGTTACTTTGTCTATTGATTCGATTAAACGGTCTTATTTAGGGATTTATTAAATTAAATCCAACATCGAGTCCTTCGATCCACCTCTCTTTCCAGTCCAGTTCCCCGGACTTCCTCCCTTCACGACTAGACGAAAGAGATATGAATTCCATTCAGACCGATAAGGGGTTGGTTTGACCTTGTGTTCTCTCTTGGTTCGGTCAACGTAACCTTTATGACCGAAGTTACATTTTTTATGATGGTCGCCAAGTTACTAAAGTTGTATTTATCTTTTTTTCCCCGTTGCGCATATATAGGGAAGCAAAGATGGTGACTTAAAACCTTGTTTCTCAATAAAAATTGCAATGGTTTTTGCCGTTCGACGTACTTAAAACATCGCTATCTTTTGGTAAGGTTTTCCTTTTCAAATAATGTGTTGGCATCATCTAAGATGTTTCCAAAACTATATGTATCTTCGGCTGGTATAGTTGATGATGGTTTATTAATGAAATAAAAGTTACCTTCAATCGAGAAAAAAAAAAAAGCAGACTTGATCAAGTTCCATCAAACTTCCAATGCTTTTTAAGCTTTTCTCCTTACCTATCACAGAAAGTTCCACATACATACACACATATATATATATATATCGCAATTTTGAAGATGCCTGTACTGCATTAAAGTTCCACCATAGATGCATTATCATGTAGCAGCACCCACAGCTGTTAGCCTTAACAGCACCCACAGCTGTTAGCCATAAAAAGTCCACTTGCTTACTTTATTTTATTTTATTTCATTTTTTATAATAAAAAATAGGAGAACGAATATTTTATTTGTAATTTAAATTGTCATTATACGTCAAGCTAGCAATCTTTGACCTAGTAATTAGCATATTGGAAATCTCATCTTCTACTATGCCACATACCGTGTTTCATAATGCGACACTTTAACATGTGTGTAAGCCATATTTAAAAAGAAAAAGAAATCTTTACTGACACCCAAAGTCGTTCTTTTTTGAGATATTTGAAATATATAGTTAACCTTTTCCATGATTTCAAGAAACAACGATTGTGGTAAGATTAAGCCCGGTAATTACATATTATTGGCTTAAGGTAGGTCCATCCTCCCCCAACCCCTCGGCGGCCACGGGGAAAAATATTCTCATTCTCTTGACGGCAAGCAGAGCTTCATCAAATGATCCAAATACTATGATATAAAGTGAGGAAATATAGTTGACCATCCTTCTAATGACATTTTAAATCAATACAGTGTGGTTGTTTCACAACCCAGGAGGAAGTTAATACAATATTTGAGGAAATCTTTTGCTTTATAGAACTGCACTCCATGACGGGATTAAGTTAATAGTTGATTTAGCGACAATCCGTAAATCATATTCTATTCAACAAAAAGCAAAGATTTTGTAGTTTAATGGACTAAGTTAGGATATGATCTGAAGAGATATGTTACCGTATGCTAGGATATTTTCATATAGTTATTATTACATTTTCTTCTAATTATCTTTATTATAATTTAATTTTGATTTGATGCGATTTGATCAGGATTGGATTGTTTGATTAGGAATTTAATAGCTTGACTTATGTATTATGCATTATAGAAAGCTATATTGAATAAAATGAAAAAAGAGAAATGTTTTCTCTTCCAATGATTTTCTCTCATTGAGATTTATCATTGTATCAAAAAAACAGTTATACTTTCAACCCTTTTTCTCAATAAAAACTGTAAACTTTTTACCATTCAACATAATAACAAAATCCTACCTTTTAGCTATATTTGGTTTTTGGAAATAATGTTTTGGCCTTGCGCAAGATGTTTCCGATATTACATGTATCTTTGGAAGGAGGTGGAATAAACGAGTGAATTGCCCACAATATTCATGGTTAATTTTTATTCACGCTATCTCAAACGGTAGAACATGAATATGGAATATTAACATTAGTATGTGTATGAAAATATTAAATGTGAGATGTTTCTTGGCTTTCGAGAAGCGAATGACTGGGAGAATCTTATGAAGAACATGTTTTTATGATTTTGTTGAAGAAGCGAAAGAAGAAGAGCCAAGATGCACGGCAACTTGACATTCAGGCAAATGAGAGGGCAAGAAGCACAATCCAGCTGCAGTAGTATTGGGAGTAGCTGGATCGTTGGATCAGTTGTGCAATCAAAGGTTACAAGCTTAAGTGTTGTGGATTGTGTATAAAAACAATTGATTGAAGTTGCAGTTTAAGGTAGAAGAAGTTGAGTGCGGGGGATTTGGTTCAAACACTGTGAATAGACTAGATTGTCTTTGGTAGTTATGTGTAGACGGCTTAGTAAGCAGGGACAATAATGTAAATTCACTAGTTTTCTAACTGATTTCTGTTTTACAACTTCTGTATATGTTGAATCAGTTTCCAATTGATTCATTCGAGCAGCATACTTCTTTTCCTTTAGTTTATACATTATTAGATGTTTGCTTGATTGAATGTTTGGTTGTAAGATCAAAATTTATCATGGTATCAAAGCGATGGATTGATGTGCTGCTGTTTGTTTGGTAGATTGATTCAGTTTGTTTTCCTTTGGATTGGATTATTTGAGTTCTATTGATTTGAGTCTTTTCTTTTTCAATTGATTGTGATTCAATGATTCTAAATTCGAATGCCTCTGCTTCCAGAGGTAATTAACGACAAACTGCTGAAGGTTCTCAGCAGAATCCTTACTATCTCTATCCAAATGATAGTCCCACTGTTGTCTTAGCACAACCACCACTCACACCTCAAAACTATCACACTTGGAGCAGTACCTTTGAGATAGCTATGGTTGTTAAGAATAAGGCTGGCTTTATGGATGGCATAATTGTAAAACCGGTGCCAACAGATCCTGAATTTCCCCTTTGGAAGCAAGTGAATACTATGATATAGTCCTGGATCACAAACTCTGTGTCTCACTCTATTGCACAAAGTATCATGTGGCTTGATAGTGCGTTTGATGCATGGAATGACCTTAAGATGAGATATAAGAGCACAGATCCCTTCAGATTATCAGATTTCTTGGAAACCTTTTATGGAATTAGGCAGGACAACCTCAGTGTCGATGAATAATTTACCAAGCTGAAGGTTGTTTGGGATGAGTTGATGTCTGTGAGTCCCATACTTACATGTGTTTGTAGAGGATCCAGGTGTGATGTGGCAGGAAAGTGAAGTAGTTTGTAGAAAGTGACTATGTTATCAAGTTCATAAAAGGCTTGAATGAAATTTTGATCTAGTTAAGTCTCAGGTGTTTGTCATGACTCATCTGCCTCACATCAACACAACCTTTTCTATGGCCTTGAAGTATGAGAAAAAGTGTTGTGTGATACTGTAGTGGTGCCATTTGAGAACAACCACACTGCCTTAATGTCTGATGGCACAAGACGCTTCCAATGCACTCATTGTGGCATTATTAGACAAATAGCAGAGAGATGCCACAAGAAGTATGGTTTTCTACCAGGCTTCACGCTTAGAAATCAGGCAAATATGACTGAGTATGCAGATGTAGAATTAGAGGTTTTTCAGCCTGATCAACAAGCAAAGACACTGCAGTCATTAATGTTGACTCCTCAACAGAATCGGAAGCTCATGACTTGGCTTAATAAGCTAGATGATGGCCAAGCAAGAAGCACATCTTTTGCATGTTAAAACAGTCTTGTCTGCAAAGGTTGAAAATGTGACAAGTAATTCTGTAACTAAAGCTTTAGGTATATGGATTTTAGATTTAGGAGCTACTGACCATATTGCTATAACCTGTCATTGTTTGCATCTTCCATACCTGTTAATCACATTTCCATAATGCTTCTTAATAACATGTTTGTGCCTGCCACACACAAAGGTACAGTTGTGGTCAATAGCTTGCTCACTCTGCATGATGTATTGTGCGTGCCATCTTTTACCTTTGTTATACTTTCTTTGAGTAAATTAGCATCTGATCCCACCTAATCATTCAAATTCATAGTCCTTCTTGTTTGATCTAGAATCAATTGCCCAAGAGGATGATTGGTTCAGCTAGAATTTCTCATGGCCTGTACTACCTGCATGGTCATGCTTTGATGTCACAACCCACTACTTCTATCTCCATTCCTGACTCACCTTCCATGCTATGACACCTTAGACTTGGGCATGATTCTCATTCTAGAATAGAAGACATCCAGAAGCAAGACTCTTTAGTTCCAGGATATCCCCTCGATACACCTTGGACCATGTGTCCCTTAGCTAGACTTCATAAACTTCCATTTCCTGTATCTGCTTCAGTTTTTGAAAAACCTTTTGATCTTGTTTATGTAGATTTCTGGGGCCTAAAAGGCATCCTACCTTGTATGCCCTAAGATATTTTTTGACTATAGTAGATGACTTTACCAAATTTAGTTGGATGTATTTGATGAAATCTAAGGAAGAAACAAGGCATATTTTACAAAGCTTCTGTTTGTTTGTTCATACTCAGTTTTAAAGGCATATTAAAGTTGTGAGAACAGACAATGCTAAATAATTCAAAATGAATGATTTCTATGTGCGGCATAGAATAATGCACCAAACCAATTGCATTTATATCGCATTACAAAATGGTTTGGTTGAAAGAAAACATCAACACCTTCTGGTTGTGGCCAGATCCTTGCAGTTTCTGGCTAACCTACCCATGTCTTATTTGGGATTTTCTCTTCTTCATGCTACCTATTTGATAAACTTAGTTCCAACACCAGTGCTTCACCATAAAACATCCTTTGAGCTATTACATAACATACCTCCTTCATATCACACCCTTAAAGTTTTTGGGTGTCAAACCTATGCCTACAACACATATACTCACAAGCATAAATTTACACTCAGAGCCATATCATGTTTGTTCCTAGGTGTTTTATAGCATACAAAGGGGTATATCTTATAGAACCTGGTTAAAAAAACACCTTTGTGTCTAGGGATGTTCAGTTTCATGAGCTTTCATTTCCCTATTCAAATACTATAGTTGATTCCATCATACCTTCTCACTCCACTGTCACTCCACTTTTCCCATCACTTGACACTGTGGGACCACTTTCACACCCTCCATCCTCTTCTCCTTCCTGCAGTGCACCAGATGCTGAGCCCCCCTCATCTTCAAACTTATCATCTGATTGCCCATCACCACTTCCATCCTCATCACCTCTATTATCATCACCTAAATCCTTATCACTTGAGGCCTCTTCTAAATTAACAACCATCACCCTTGACATACCTTTATCCTTTCCTCCACGTGATTCTATTCCTTCTACTGCTCCTCCACCAGATCCAATTCCAACCAGAAACAGAAAGCAACCTTCTTACCGCAAAGATTATCACTGCAATCAACTGCATACTGATAGTTTCTCTTTGTCTTCTGTGCCTCGTGATGTCACCTACCCATTGAACCTTATTATCCTTGGATCATTCAGCTCATGAATATAAAAATTATGCACTTAACATTAGCTTGCAGCAACAGCCTTCCTCTTATTAGGAGGCAGCCAAGAGAGTGCATTGGCAACATGCAATGAATCAGGAATTGGTAGCTTTGGGGGCCAATGATACTTGGACTCTTATACCCTTACTTGTTGGTAAAAAGCCCATTGGATGTAAGTGGGTTTAAAAGATCAAAAGAATTGCAGATGGGAGCATAGAAATGTACAAAGCCAGGTTGGTAGCCAATCCTCGTACTAGGTTCTTTCGTACTAGGTTCTTTCGTTGGAGTTTTTCTAGTGTGGAAATACCAATGTGTCCTAAACGTCTATGCCATAAATTTACATTAGGTTCGTTTGACATAAAGCACTTAACTTTAGCGTCTACCATATCATCCATAGAAAGCGTAAAGATGTTACCTTCTCGTTTTCCTTTTAAAACGGTTTTTCCACTTTTATTTATTATATTACAATAAGGGTGACTGAAACACACATCAAAGCCATTTTCAATAAATTGAGAAATACTAAGAAGATTGTAAGATAAGTTGCTTACCAAATAGACGTTGGAGATTTGAAGAGTGCTTGGATTTCCTATCGTACCTTTTCCGATGATCTTGCCTTCGTTGTTGTCTCCAAAGGTCACGGATCCGCCTTTTGTGACCTTTTTTTAATTTTGTGAACAAGCTTGGGTCACCCGTCATGTGCCTCGAGCAACCACTGTCAAGGAACCACTTTATGGATGTATCTTTTGATGTATGGGCTCCCTGCAATGTGCAAAAATGATTTAGGTACCCTTTTAACTTTGGGTCCTTGCGAGTTAGTTAATCACCTCTTGGTAAAAGTACCTTTCGGTACCCATACTTGGGTGATTCTTCTCGGTCTAGAAAATGGCAAGAATGTAGATGAAGTTGCAATGTAATAGACATGTGGTGAATGCACTTTGGGCTTTGGCCAAGGACTCCCTTATACTCATTGTATGTAGGATGTTTTTGATTTGTCCTTGTGTTTGTGTGCGTATTGAATGGATGGAATGAATGCCGCGTATGCATCACTCTTTTATTTTCATATCTATATGGTACAAAATTGTATTTTGTATGATATGATGAAGAAGTGGGGCGTGATGAGGGAAGAGGTCTTTGCGTCATCTTAGACGCCGTTTTTGGCTTTGGGGTGTCTACTTTCTTAGACACAACGAACTTAGTTGGTTTGGTGGATGCTTCATTTTTCTCAACGCATCCCAAACCTGTTTTATCACTATCATGCTTTTGTGATAAGATAATACGATGCAGCATGTTAGATCCCGCATCAAACTATTTCATCATTTTCTCTAAGTCTTTATTCCTTGATTTCAAACTTGAAATCTCGGATTTCATTCCATTATTTTGAGTAGTCAATGATGAAATCTCTGTCTTTAATGCAGTAATGATGCATGATGACTCTTTCTTTGAATCGTTTAATTGAGCGACAAGATTCTCGTTAGAAGATTCTAATAGTTTCTTGCCTTCAATTAATCACTTCTTTTCTTTAGCGAGAGTCTTTGTGATTTTATGCAATTCTAAATACTGGCTAAAAAGATCATCATAAGAAGGCTTAGAGTCAGAATCAGAATCAGATGATACCTCATTAGATGCTTTGGACACAAGGCATACTTGTGCAGTCTCTTCTTCAGTTTCAGTCTCGGAATCCGATGTATCACTCCAAGTGGAGGCTTTTAGAGCACGTTTCCTTTGCTTGGGTTCTGAGACGAGTCTATTCTTGTTCCGTTCCTTGTCAAGGTATTTATTTATTTGCTTTTCTTTATTAAGGCAGTCATATGATAAATGTCCAAGTTTGCAACATTCATAACATTTAACATCTTTATCATTGGTCTTGTTCTTATTTCTTTTAGTTGTAGTACCCTTATTTTTGTTTCTAAATGACCTTCTCATAAATTTTCTTAAACCTTTAGCCAATAGAATTAGGTCATCGTTGTCCAATTCAGAATCACTATCATCTACATGATCGGAAGAAGTAGAGACGTATTCATTTGATTTAAAAGCAATAGCTTTACCTTGTTTAGATGATTCCGATTTCCGTATGGTGAGTTTATTCTCATAAACCTTAAGCGATCCAATTAACTCTTCCATCTTTATTGAGTTTGTTTCTTTGCTTTCTTCTATTGCGGTTACTTTAGGGTCCCACTCTGATGGAAGGCTTTGCAAGACTTTCTATACTTTTTCCTGCATGGTAAATGCTTTACCAAGAGACTCAAGAGAATTATAGATGTTAATCAAACGAGGATCCATATCAACAATAGATTCATTAGGCAATAATTTAAGCGACTCAAGTGTGGACATAAGCATGTTTATCTTTGACTCTTTTACTTGACTCGTGCCTTCGTGTTTCATTTCGAGTATTCTCCACATTTCCTGTGCACTAGAACAGTTTGAGACATAACTAGACTCACTCTTACTTAATCCATTCAAGAGTAATTGCATGGCCCTAGCATTCATGCTAAGTTTCTTTTTATCATCATTTGTATATTCTTGTCTAGCTTTGACAACTTCTAGTGTGACTCCGTCTACGGTGGATAACTTAGATGGAACAAATGGACCATCTTCTATAATTGACCAAAGATCAATGTCTATTTCCATAAGAAAAAGCTTCATTCTTAGTTTCCATTGAATGAAAGACTCACCATCAAAAAGAGAAGGCCTTTTGTTTGACATACCTTCTTGCTCGGTTTTGAGATTTGTGGTTGCCATCTCACTGAATCGTTGGATCCTTTGTAGTGAGTGTTCCTGCGCTCTGATACCACTTGTAGGATCTTCAAGACACCTCTAGAAGGGGGCATTGAATAGTTGGTACGGAAAGCGTGGTTTTTAAAATTGTTTAAAACCAAAAACTCAACTTCTGAAAACAGATTCTGTTTTCAGGACCAGTTTTAAAACGTTTTTAAAACTAGGTTGTAGGTCTTCAAAAATTCTGCAATTTGGAGAGAACTTAGCCTCAGATGTTATGAGTGTCTCTTAACAATTTCAGATTTAAATTCAACCTTTAACCC
Organism: Eustoma russellianum; assembly: GCA_036186865.1. NCBI lineage: Eukaryota > Viridiplantae > Streptophyta > Magnoliopsida > Gentianales > Gentianaceae > Eustoma > Eustoma russellianum. The sequence goes on along the minus strand of AP025075.1, from coordinate 23,599,793 downwards.
TTTCAAAAATCGTTGGTGGTCAGATTGCGCAAATATGCCAGAAACGGTAGACTGTTTTGAAAAATTTATTCCTATTTGTACTTAACTCCAATTGCTCTGAAATTTTAACCACTAACCCCTTATAGGTTTTATTTAAATGGGTTGAAACAGTTTTGAAAATTTCTTTCGGGAAGTTAGTCAAATACACTCAAAGTCTCTACCTTTGCAAGCCTGAAAATCAGACTGCACTAGTCTCAGAATTTTGGATGTTTGATTGACTTATACTTATCCAAAAGGGTTGAAAGTTGTGCCAAATTAACCCTAAGATGTGTGGCTATGATTCTGAAAATGTTCGTAATTTTTGAAAAACGTTTACTATTTTTACGAACGTAATAAAAAAGAGTAAACATTGCTGAAAGTAAAGGATAACGAGAATTTTATACTGGTTTGGTTATAGACAACCTACTCCAGTCTTCGAGGAACACCTTTGTCGGTTCACACTAGTCACACAACACAAATACACCTTACCACAGGGTTGATGGAGTTACACACCAACTCCAACGCTTTACAAACCTTGTATGATGAATACAATTATTCACGAACACCACCACCTTGCAAGAATGAAGATTGATCACACCTTGATCAATCTTTTACAAAGATAGAGAATGTGTGGTGGTCTAAGATAATCCTATTCAAGAATATGAATGTAAGTACAATAGGCTTTTAGAAGAAATAAAGAAAGAAAGAGAGTGTAGAAGAAGAGAGGCATTGGCGTTTTTGATCTTCAAGAATGTAATGCTTGTTCTTAACCTTGTTTTGCTCATCTCCTTTCCTTTTTAACATATGGCCGTCCCCCTAGGTGCTCTCCCCCTCTTTAAAATTATCTTCTTAGTCTTTGGGAGAGTGTGTGGCATCATTGTGACATGCTCTTGCTTACTTGGCACCTCCTCATTGGATGATCATTTAACCTTTGCTTACTTGGCACTCATTGATTAGTTGAATGTTGTCATCATTTGATGACTTGGAAAATCTGAGAATTCCACTAAAACCATGTGCCAAAATCATCATAAAATAGTTACCATAACTCATAAGATTATCACCCAAATCAAGCAAGATAATTTCTCCACAAAATTGATGAAAATTTTGGCCATAAAGGATACTTGACATGCTGAAATTTCAGCATGTGATACATGGAGATATAATTCAAATTATTTACAAATTTTCATTGATTTTTCTTTTAACATAAATCACCAATGAGTTGCAAATATTCTCATCATTTTTGGAAATAAAATTGGACACTAATATGACCACAAAATCGGCCAAGGTGCATACACACACATGCTGAAATTTTTCAGCATGTGTGATATTCAAGATATCACACTTTATGACTTTATATCTTATTCAAATTACTTTCAATTCTTCTTCCAATTTGATCACATGTTTCAAGACTCAACATATCCCTTCATGAATGACAAAAATCGGCCAGCCTATCTTCCACATGCTGAAATTTTCAGCATGTGTTTCAAATGAGATAAAGTTTAAAACATTACCTTTTTAGCTTCTTTCTTTAAATCACCAACATTGTATGATTGATTCTTGACCAATCAATATGCCAACAAGGCTCCACATATGCTTCATCTTAGCTGTATAGGCGTGTATGCCAAGTATATGCATGTGCTGAATTTTATTTTTGCAAACTTTGTAAAATAGTGCACATTTAATAATACACACATGTTATATTCCAATCAGCCCTTAATTTAATTTTCTATAACACTTTAAGATGTATGAAATATGTAAAAAGTGTCTAGATACGTGTCGTATGATGTGCCAAAAATTTTCCATGTGTTGTGTATGTAGAAAACCGAATTTTCGATGTTTATCGATTACCCGATTTTTCTCTAATTCAATTCCAACTTATTGCACATGTTATATATATTATGTTGCACATAATATACATAATATAAACTTTAATTTTCAGAACTTGGCTGGTCTAAAGTGGCGCCATTTACATGTGACAAAATTGAAATTGGAATCTCCACAATTTGGCCTTAATTTGGGGTGATCTGTGTGTGCCAACATGGAATGATTTTATGGCTGGAAATAACATCATAGCCACGAAAATAATAATGATTTTTGAGGTATAGGGGCTGGTCATCTATTTATGGCAAGTACGTGACACGTTGGTGAAGTTTCGGTATTCGTCTGATACGACAATTTTTGGTTTAGAACCTTTTAACGTGCCGCATTTAATTTGTCATCACCATGACTTATATCATATCATATAAGACCTGAATATACTCATAAATATGATTTAAGTATGGTGGTGTGATGTTAACGTACGTACGTAAAATATATAACGTGTCCGTAGTACGTTGGAATACATGTGTATATGTCTTTTTCAAAAAATCTGAAAATATATATTTTTGTATACATATATGCGTGTATATTGATGAAGAGAGGAGGACGAGACTTTCTTTTCTTAGTCTTGTTGCCTTTGTGCCTTGTTCAAATGTAGCTTCCTTTAATGAACTACTTAGTTTAATTATCTAAGTACTTCACTTAATGAACTAGTTTAGTTCATTAATGGTGGCACCTGAAAATAGTATAAACACAACAATTGTTCGCCATTTGATGTAAGCTTTAAAGCTTCATGGCTCGTTAGTACGGCAACATTATATATGAACTATATAAGGCAAGTAATATGCAATATATCATACACATTTACCTTATGCTCGTTTTTATGTACATTTAAATCATATATTTTGAAATCATTCAAACCCCTTTTTCTCTACACGCGGTTGTGGGGGAACATGCGTGAATGGTGGTTGGATACTGGCACAACGGGACATGCCTGCTCCAGTAGAGAGATATTCACGGAGTACCAGCCAGAAACAATGAACAACTTTACATCGGAAACTCTGCTTCATCAATGATCAAAGTCAAGGGAAAAGTTGTTCTGAAGCTGAGCTCGGGAAAGCATCTGACTCTACAGAACGTGTGCACATCCCCGACATTTAGAAGAATTTGGTTTCTAGAGCTATTCAAGTCATGCATGGATTTAGACAAGTGTTATAGTCCAACAAAGTTATTCTTTCGAAAAATGGCATGTATCTGGGGAATGGGTACTTGTCGAATACTATTGTACCCGCATAGGCTAATAATAATGCTTCCTCTTCTGCTTACATGCTTGAGTCTTTCTGTTTATGACATGTTAGGTCCATAGCACAGTCTAGAGAGGGGGTGAATAGAGTGCTGGGCAATTTTGTGGAATTTTCTTGTGTGGCTCAACTCAAATGAAATTCAAAAACAAAGCAAGAACGGGAGATGAGAGACAATGAATAAGTACACCGGATATAGAGTGGTTCGAATCGTAAATGATTCTACTCCACTACCACTTTGTTGCCAAAGTATATTTTCAACAACTACTCATCTTATTAAAGCTTATAAGAAAAACCACAGTAATACTTACACTAATACCTTAGTGTAACCAACCACAACAATAACTTCTTGCACAAAATACCCTTGTGCAACTATAAGAACTACAGCTCTAAGCCAGAACAACTTCTTGCTATCTCACAACTTCAACAAAGTTCTCTTCATGAACTTTCTCACAGTGGGTTTAAAGAAGTAATGGGGTTCACACTTTCTCATTAGTCTAAACACAAGCAAGAGATCAAATATTTATGGTTCCTCTTGTGTTAGACTCACTATCTCGCAATATACAACAATGAAGAACAAAGAAAAGCTAACAAGCTTTAAGCACTTATAGACATATGAGAGGTATATACAAAAATGAATAATGAAGCTTGATGATGTTTTTTTGCCTCATCTAAGCTTCATCCATTTATAGGAGGAGTTCACCACGTTTTGGAGCCTTCACCATGTCTTCAGGTCAATCCCCAAAGCTTGAAAAATTTAAAATATCCTTTAGCCACCCTAAGGAGTGATTTGATCCTCAACAACCACCCTAGAGAATCTTAGACATGAAAAAAATAGCCAAGGAAGCATGTATTATGTTAGAGTAAAGTCCACAAGAAATTTGAGCAAGATTGGAAAGAGAAAACATCATAAATCTCCTTTGGATTTTGTTACAACGGTCAGAAAATTTTGAATTCTGGGGGACGTCGATCGATTCATGTGCTTGTGCTGAGAGATCGATGTCCTTCGGAAAGATTGCAGTTGTAAAACTGTAGTACATCGATCGATCGATGTTTCTCCTTTGAGAGACTGATGTACATCGATCGATCGATGTCCCCTGGCTTGAGAGATTGATGTCTTCCAGAAACTTTCTGGTTTGACAACTGCCTGACATTAATCAATCAACGTGTCTCCCTTAGAGACTGACATCACATCGACCGATCGATGTTCTTCAAGCTGAGAGATCGACGTTAGACAGAAAGTTCCAAACTTGAACAACCTCAACATGGATCGGTCCGTGTATTTCCCTGAGAGACTGATGTATACATCAATCAATCCATGTGAGAGTTTGATGTCTCACAATGTGTTTTTCTCATTTTGCTTCAAAATCCAAGTGTGAATTTCCATTTTAACCTATTCAAACATGTTTTAATATCATCAAAACATTTCATATCCCAACAGTCTTCCCCTTTTTGATGATTTCAAAACCAAGATTTGAAAGATGTTTTTGTTTGAAAATTTACATTTTGAACTAGCTAAGTGTTTCAAACTTGAAATTTTCATCTCTCCCTTAATATAGGCATTTTATACTTTTCCTAATGCCATAACACATGTTAACATGATCTTCTTAAATCCAATGAATATGTCGAAAATATCAAAATGCTCCCCCTCAACCAAACATGTATCATTTGCCAAATTTTCTCTTCTCACTATTCATTCAATATCAAGATTAATATCAAAGCCATCAAAGCCATTAGGATTAATATCAAGTAAGCAAACAATACACTCAAGCAATCTTTTCCTTCAAGATTCATATCAAAGCAAGCAAGCAATAAAAGCAATACACTCAAGCAATCTTTTCCTTCAAGATTCATATCAAGCAAGCAAGCAAGCAATACACTCAATCAATCTTTCTCCCCCTTTTAGAAAGCATCAAAAACAATGATCGAAGAGAAACATACTATGTCATTAAAACTTCAAAACATAACAATATTTTGCAAATACATAAGCCGATATATATCTAATCTAGAATCTACAAATGGGGATAGATGGGGAATGAACGATAAAGAAGAGGCCTAGTCTTCATCGGATGAAAAAGTAATTTTGGGGATGCACGCCTTCATCTTTGCATTGAGCTTGGCAAATCTTGACTCATGCATTGTCACTTGTCCTCGTAGTTCACCGACCTCCTATTGAAGGTTAGTAACTTGAGCTTGAAGGTCCACAATATTTGAGCTTAAGTCACTCGGGTTCTTCTTGGGTGTCGGGCATGGGAATTTGAGTTTCTTCCGGAGCACTCATTTCTTCACCTGCTTCTTCTTCTTGTGCCCGACCCTTCATAGCTTCTTTCCTAGCTTTTAGCACCTGTTGGATGTTGGCCTTATCGTAATAATCCTTATGTGTGGATTTGGTCAAGATCTGTATCGCCTACATATCCCCCGAGTTCACAAGCATCCTATAAATGAGATTACTATATGGGAGTGCTTTGTTTTTGCTTTGTTGCAACCTCAATTACGTTGGTCATAAAAAGCTCTCCAGAATTTACTCTCTCACGATTGGCTATATGGTAGGCAATATAGAAGTCCAAGTTGCTAGGGCCTTTAACAGACTTGCCATTGATGCAAAAGGTAACTATAGCAAGTAGGGTTCGGTATACTAAGGGCATGTCATTAGTGTTCTTGGTTGGATGATAACCTAAGAACGTTTTTACTTCATCCTCAGTGACTTTCCATCATGCCGTATCCTATTTCCACAAATCAAACTCAAAGTACCATTCGTTTGGTACTCCAATCAACTCACAAATGTTTCCAACATCCCATTCAATGTGAGTATCATCAATGATAGTGTGCAAAGATAACGAGAGATCATTAATATATTGAACCTATAGATTTGCATAGAAAAGCCTAGTATACCTAGTGGACATTTTGTCCATCTCTCTTTCAAGCCAAATACTTCTCCATTGTTGGACATCAAACCATTCAATAATATGACTTAACTTATTATTGCTTACAATGTCATTGATTCTAAGCAATTTTAGTGGAATGGTTGCCCGTTCTTCTCTATCCCACTAATTATATAAAATTTAAGAATGTCTAGTGATGTACCTCACATGTCAAGGTGGGTATGGTTCCTCCAAAGCATCTTTGGCTTCCCTAGTCTTGGTCCATGGAAAATTTGAGAAATTCAAGCCTCTCCTTATTTCGGCCAACACTTGGGCTTGGCTAAGATCCATGGATTGTTTCCTCCTTGGTTGAGTCCTTGCTTGTGTTTGAGAAGATTGTACATGGGGAGGGTTGCTTGACTCTTCTCTTCACTTCTAGTTGATCTTGCCCTTTTTGTTGTGTTTTTTGCTTCTTGTTGACATTTTGAAGAGAATTAGGGCACTAGATTAAGGATTTTCTAGAGGAGAGTATAGAAATATGAAGTTAGAAGGTGAGAATCAAGTGTAGAAATGATGACACTTTGATTTTAAGATGAAATTGAGGAGAGGGAAGGTATTTGGAGAGGGAGGCGCAAAGTTTCTGGGAAGAACGATGGATTTTAGTAGGTTAGAAATGAAGAGATTCGCGTTTTTGATAGAAATTAAAAGTGCAAAAATCGATGACGTCGATCGATCGACGTACATTGATCTCTCATTTCAAGACATGGATGGATCCGTGTATACCTCTTTTTAAAATTTGCAATTTTTATCCTCTAAACATTATTTATCATCCCTAATCTTGTTCTATTGGACTTGAATGTCTCAGTAGGAAGAGATTTGGTAAATATATTGCTAGTTGGTCTTTGGTTGGAACACATTCAACGAATACCAATCCTTTTTTAATGCAATCCCTTATGAAGTGATGACTCAGTTCAATATGTTTGGTCCTACTATGGTGTACCGGGTTATTTTACTATACTTATGGGTGATGTGCTGTCACATAAGATGAGGACTTTATCAAACTTAACATTGTAATCATTTAAGGTGTTGATTATCCAAAGTAATTGTGCACAACATGACGCGGCCGATACATATTCGGATTCCGCCGTTGAAAGTGACACATTATATTGTTTCTTGGGAAACCAAGAAACTAAGAAATCTCTAAGGAATTAGCATGTCCCAGAGGTGGTGTTTCTATCGACTAGGTTTCTGGCGTAGACGAAGTCACTATACCCTCTTAAATCAAAACAACCATTATTGGGATAAAACAATCTAAAGTTCAAGGTTCCTTTCAAATACCTAAAAATACGTTTAATGGCAACTAGATGCCATTCCTTAGGTATACTTTGAAATCTAGCACATAAACACACAATATGTAAAATATCCGGTCAACTAGCAATCAAATAAAGTAAACTATCAATCATACCCCTATATTTGGTTACCTCAACCGGCTTTCCTTTTTCATCTTTGTCAAGCTTTGTACTTGTGCTCATCGCTGTGCTCACACTTCTTTCATCCTCAAACTTGTATTTCTTGAGTAAATCCTTTGTGTACTTTGTTTGAGATATGTATACTCCATCTTGAGTTTGCTTGATTTGAAGACCAAGGAAGTAATATAGTTCACCCATCATGCTCATCTCAAATTCTTCTTCCATCAATTTAGCAAAATGCTCACAAAGATAATCATTAGTAGCACCAAATATAATATCATCCACATAAATTTGAACAAGCGATTGATGGTTTTCTTGTTCTTTAATAAAAAGAGTAGTGTCAACTTTTCCTCTTGAAAAACTCATTTTCAAGTAGAAAGTTACTTAATCTTTCATGCCATGCTCTAGGTGCTCGTTTAAGTCCATAAAGGGCCTTTTTGAGTTTAAATACATGATTTGCATAATCATGATTTTCAAACCCCGGTGGTTGAGCTACATACACTTTTTCTTGAATTATTCCATTCAAGAATGCGGATTTCATATCCATTTGATATAGTTTGAAATTCTTATAGCATGCATATGCTAATATCATCATAATAGCTTCTAACCTAGCTACGGGGGCAAAAGTCTCATCATAGTATATGCCTTCTTCTTGTCTATATCCTTGAGCTACTAACCTAGCTTTGTTTCTAGTGATGTTTCCTTTATCATCCATTTTGTTTCTAAATATCCATTTAGTGCCAATTATAGGGTGATCACTAGGTTTAGCCACTAATTCCCAAACATCACTTCTTTCAAATTGATTTAGCTCTTCTTGCATGGCTAATACCCAATCTTCACATTTATAGCCTCTTTTATATTTTTAGGCTCAACTTGTAAAATGAAGGCATTTTCATGAAATGTCCTCCTTGTCATTATGCATTGACTTGTTTCACCTAGTATTAATTCTTTTTGATGGTCTTTCTTATACTTATATGAATCTGGTAAATTTGAAGTATCTCCTCTCACTTCTTCATCTTCAACCTTAGTTGAAGTGGATTAATCCCAAGGTCAATTACAATATTCCTTTTTGGATTCTCAAATTTTTCTATATGACTTACTTCAATTATTTCCTCAACATCATCATTATTTATGCATGGTTCATCCTCAAGGAGCTCACTAAACTTAACATGAATTGACTCTTCAACTTTCATACTCCTTTTGTTATATACTCTAAATGCCTTGCTATTTTGAGCATATCCCATAAGGACTCCTTCATCCTCTTTGAAATCGAGTTTATCCAAGTTAGTTTTGGTGTTAAGTATAAAACACTTACAACCAAATAACTTGAAATAACCAATATTTGGTACTATACCTTTCCAAAGCTCATAAAGAGTCTTTTTGAGAGATGGTCTCAAGCAAACTCTACATGACAATCGGTGTTTACCGCTTCAACCCAAAAATACTTGGGTAGCTCAAATTCATTTAGCATGGCTCTACTCATTTTTTGAAGTGTTCTATTTTTTCTTTTCGCAACACCATTTTGTTGAGGAGTTCTTGAAGCCGAGAAATTGTGTCCATACCCTTTGGATACACAAAATTCTTGAAACTCACCATCAAACTCACCACCTCTATCACTTCTAATTTCCTTAATTGTGTCTTCTTTTTGATTTTCTAATCTCTTACAAAGTTTTATAAACTCTTGGCATGCATCATTCTTTTTAGCTAAAAACATGACCCAAATGTACCTAGAGAAGTCGTCTACCACCATAAAGGTGTAATGTTTTCCACCTAGACTTGTCATACCAATATCCCCATACAAATCCATATGAAGCTATTGTAGAGGTTTGGTGGTAGAGATTTCACTTTTGGGGTTGAAGATTGTTTTAACAAGATTTGCCTTTTGACAAGTGTCACATAAGCCATGGTTTTCGAAATTCAATTTTAGAAGACCTTGAACCTTTTCATTTTTGCAAATATCTTTGAAAATTTTATAACTAATATGTCCAAGTCGTCTATGACATAGTTGAGTCAAATCATTTTTGGCATCTAGGCAAGAAACCTTTTGTGATATCAAATCATGTGTGCTAAATTTATCAACATCATTTTTTCTTATAGCCTCAAAAACAATCTTATCATTCTTTTTACGCAATGTATGTTCTTTTCACAAATTCAACTTGAACATTAGCATCACATAGTTGGCTAACACTTATCAAATTATACTTAAGCCCTTCTACATATAATACATTATTGATAGTGAAAGAAGAGTTACCAATTTCTCTATGTCCAAGGATTTTGGCTCTCCCATTGCCAAAATGCACCGTTCTACCATCTTGGAGCTTGAGCTTGGTGAACAAGGTTTTGTCTCTTGTCATGTGCGTTGAACATCCGCTGTCCATGAGCCATTTGGTTCCTTCTTCTTTGGCTACTCCATTTATCTTGAGAGCCTACAAAACCAAGAGATTTATGCATTGGTACCCTTTGGTGGTTGGGTCATTTATGTTTAGTTTGTTGACCCTTAAGCTTACAAACATACATACTACCAAATCTAGCTTTACATGCACTCTTCACATATCCTACTTTGTTACCATGAAAACAATTGGGTACATGCCTTGGTTTATAATATGATGAGTCATGTTGTTTTTTCTCTTATTTGCCTTTTTCCTTAATGACTTAGGCTTAATGGAAGAATTTGATGAAATAAATCCTAAATCGAATTTATCATTTCCAATTCTTTTGTTTCCAAGTAATTTGTCTAGATTATTTTTACCATCGGTTAGTTTTTGTAAGTCTAATCTTAGTCTCTCATATTCTTTCCTAATTTCCACATTTTTAAGAGCCATGGTTTTATGCATGGTGAGTATGATGTCATAGTCTTGAAACATCAAAATATTTTTATCATGCAATCTCTTGTTTTCAAATATGCATTTTTAAATTACTTTCTTCAAATATTTATATTTTAAATTTAGTTTTTCAAAATCATCATGCAAATCTCCTATTTCATCTTGTAAATTAGAAGAGTTAGAGTTTATCTCAAGGTCATTCTCGATTTCCATGAGACAAGTATGTTGTGCTTTTAGATTCTCAATTATTGCAACAAGTCCAACATCATTGTTAAGAGATTTCTTTTTTTGAGGAAAGACCTTCTTTTCTTGCTTTTGCGGCTCTTTGATGTGGCAATCAGCAATAAAGTGACTGGGTTGACCACACCTATAGAAATTTTCACTTGCTTCTTTGTCCTTGGGTGGTCTCTTGAAAAACTTCTTTGCTTGGCCTTGTTTCTTATGGCCATTCTTCTAAACTTTTTTACTAGAAGAGCAACTTCCTCATCCGATCCATCAGACTCTACCACCAATCCTTCGTGTGATGCTTGTGTGGGCTTGATAAGGTTCATTCTATTTTGTTCATCAATAAGGATTTCATGGGTACGAGCCTTGAGATTCTTTGATTCGGCGATAGGGGTAACTTTAGGTGTCCATTCTCTTGGCAAAGAGTTGAGAAGTTTTGAGACAAGGTCTTCATTTGAGATTTTCTTATCCACCATGGAAAGTTGATTCACTATTCAAGTGAATCGGTCAATAGTTTACTTAATCTTTTCACCACTCTTTATACCGAACATTTCATACTCCTTCATGAGCATAAGTCTTTTGGCCATTCTTACTTGCTCGGTCCCTTCATGTATCATTTCTAGCCTTTTCCATGCTTCATGGGCTGTTTCAAAACCTTGAAGCCTTATGAGCTGGTGGTGGTAAGAGCACTTGAAAGAATATCGAATGCTTTGCCATTGATGGCGAAGTTTATCTTCTTTTCCTCGGTGTAGTCATTCTCATCTTTGAACATTGATTCTCCTTTTGAGTTGGTAATCACAGGAACTTTGATTCCTTTTGACAACGGCTCTCTATATATCAAATTCACAGCCTTTCAAATGATTGATCATTCAAAATTTCCACAAGGAGTAGTTTTGGGCATCAAACATAGGTGCCTTAGTGTTTGATCCTGAGAGTAATGCAGTTGGCTTGGAAGTTGAAGCGTAGGATGAAGAGGTTGTCATTACCATAATCTTTAACCTTGCTACTTGCAAAGATTGGCCAAGCAATCAAGGTTAGGCTATGATACCAATTGTTAAGTCCATAACACACTCTAGAGGGGGGGGTTGAATAGAGTGTTAGGCAATGTTACGGAATTTTCTCCTGTGGCTCAACTCAAATGGAATTCAAAAACGAAGCAAGAATTAGAGATGAGAGACAATGAATGAGTACACCGGATGTAGAGTGGCTCGAATCGTAAATGATTCTACTCCACTATCACTTTGTTGCCAAAGTGGATTTTGAACAACTATTCTTCTTATTAAACCTAATAAGAACAACCACAGTAATACTTATTCTAACACTTTAGTGTAAGCAACCACAAAAACAACTTCTTGCACAAAATACCCTTGTGCAACTACAACAACTACAGCTCTAAGCAAGAACAACTTCTTGCTTTCTCACAACTTCAACAATGTTCTCTTCAAGAACTTTCTCACAATGGGTTTAAAGAAGTAGTGGGGTTCACACTTTGTCACCAGTCTAAACACAAGCAAGAGATCAAATATTTATGGTTCTTCTTGTGTTAGACTCACTATTTCTCAATATACAACAACGAAGAACAAAGAAAAGCTTAACAAGCTCTAAGCACTTATACACATATGAGAGATATATACAACAATGAATAATGAAGCTTGATGATGGTGAAAGTGTTTTTTTGCCTCATCTAAGCTTCATCCATTTATAGGAGGAGTTCATCACGTTTTGAAGTCTTCATCATGTCTTCAAGTCAATCCCCAAGTCTTGAAAAATTGAAAACAACCTTTAGCCACCATATGGAGTGATTTGATCCTCAAAAACTACCCTAGAGAATCTTAGACATGGATAAAATAGTCACGGAAGAATGTATTATGTTGGAGTAAAGTCCACAAGATATTTGATCAAGATTGGAAAGAGAAAACATCATAAATCTCCCTTGGATTTTGTTCCAACGGTCATAAAATTTTGAATTCTGGGGGATGTCGATCAACCCTTGTGCTTGTGCTGAGAGTTTGATGTCCTCTTGAAAGATGGAAGTTTTGAAACTGCAATACATCGATCGATCAATGTCTCTCTTTTGAGAGACTGATGTACATCGATCGGTCGACGTCCCCTGGCTTGAGAGATCAATGTCTTCCAGGAACATTCTGGTTTGAAAACTGTCATACATCGATCGATCGATGTCTCTCTGAGAGACTGACGTGACATCGATCGGCCGATGTCCTTCTGGCTGAGAGATCGACATTGGACAGAAAGTTCCAAAGTGGAACAACCTCAACATGGATCGATCCATGTCTCTCCCTGAGAGACTGATATATACATTAATCGATCTATGTGAGAGATTGATGTCTCACATTGTGTTTTCTCATTTTGCTTCAAAATCCAAGTGTGAATTTCCATTTTAACCTGTTCAAAACATCTTTTAATATCATCAAAACATTTCATATCCTAATATGGCATTTTCATTTGGGACATGTTAATTATAAAAAAATACAATGAATGGTTAATCTTGACTTGTTACCTAAATTAAATTTTGACAAAGAAAAATACCAAACACGTGTTGAAGCAAAGATGCCAAAGGCGCCATTTCCTTCAATAGAAAGAAACATTGAACCTTTGGATTTAATTCATACAGATGTGTGTGATTTAGATTTTGTGTAAGCGAGAGGTGGTAGAAAGTATTTTATAACTTTTATCGACGATTGCACACAACACTGTTATGTATATTTGCTAAGTAGAAAAGATGAGGCCATTGATGCTTTCAAAGAATATAAAAATAAAGTTGAGAATCAACTTTGCATACGAATTAAAGAAATTCGTAGTGATAGTGGTAGGGAATATGATACACCGTTTAATAAATTCTATTTAGAATATGGCATTATTGATCAAACGACTGCATCATATTCACCTCAATCGAATTGTATTGCTAAACGCAAAAACCAAACTTTAAAAGAGATGATGAATGTTATGTTGTTAAGTTCAGGCTTACCTCAAAACTTATGGGGGCAAGCTGTTCTCTCAGCTAACGTCATTTTGAATAGAATTCCATCTGAGGTGATGGATGAAACCCATACGAGCTTTGGAAAGGCCACACGCCTGGTTACAAATACTTGAGAGTGTGGGGGTTGTTGAGAAATATGTTTGGATAATTTTCAAAGTCATGATTTTAAGTGGTGAATGGATAAAAATGTCACACATGGTGTTATATGTGATTAAAAGTTGAAAAAGTTCAGAAAATGACATCGATCTCTCAGGTTGTTGCACTTCGATCGATCGATGTACTTCAATCCCTCACATCGATCGATCTATGTAACGCAGAGAAGGTTCAAGACCCTACTGTGAGACATCGATCTCTAAACCTGAGACATATTGATCGATCGATGTATACATTGAACCCTCACTTCAATCGATCGATGTAGGTCAGAGACAAATTCTGAAACTCACTGTGAGACATCGATCTCTGAAGCTAAGGTACTTTGATCGATCGATGTCTAGGGTTTTTAGAAATATTTTTCTAAAATTTGATAAAGTGGTTGTTTTCATTTGTACATGTTTTATGTGTGTTCATTATGTGATTATTATGTGATTTTGATAAATATAAATGTCTTGTGACAATATGCCCTCGAAGTTTCTACAACTTACCAAGAAGGGCAAAATTCGTATTTTGAGTTTTGTAGGTACAAGATATGGTGGAAATACTTCAAGGACTTATTCTCATCATATTTATCATGACAAAGATGTTATTGTATCTATTTCGGACCATCCGGGTCATTTTTGGAGTTTTCTCTCAGCAGGGGCATTTTGGTCATTTTACCCCTGAGGGTATTTTTGGCATTTTCACTCAAGTAATATCTTGAGGATATTCTTATCTTCATTCTGGAGTTGAGTTATGATTACCTTGAAGATTTTATAGTGGTTTTATATTATTTTTCTCAAATGATGATATTATTGACAATAGCAGGATATGTGACGGGTTGTGATGTCACATTCTATTTCTTTCTTGAAGATCTTCTTGTATATGTTATTGGAGTATATTTATCATCATTTTACAGAGAATTTAATGGTGTTAAAGGTGTGAAAATGATCGCAACATAAGAGAAGAAATAGTGGGAATTTTTGTGTTATATGTTGACATAATCTTGCCAACTATTGTTTGTTGATTTCTTCTTCAAAAATCTGAGTTGATATACATATGTACAGCCTAAAAACGTGATTATACAGTTGGAGATGATGTGTTATTCATTTTATGGCTTGGGGATAACTGGACCAACTAAAAAGAAGCTAGTAGGCAAAAATTGCCAACTAGGAAATTGCAAAGTTTGAACCCAACGGCTATGGCTGGTCTTGGCAGATTTTTTGAGTCAAAATTCAGCCCCACATGCCTATTATTTTGGAAGGAGTTGAGGGTATCTTTGTGGTATTATCCCTTAGTATTATCTTCATTTTTCAAGAAAATCCCAAGTCATTTTTGGTGATAAAAATTTTGCCATGCTGAAAGTTTAAGGTGGACCAATCATTCTTCTCTATGTTTTCAAGTGTACAAGATGATTATATGGCCAACCAATGATGTGAAGACAACTGACACATTGAAGTTCTTATTATTAACAGCCATTTCACACTATAAATTGGAGGCAACGATGTAGAAGAAGAACACACTTGAAAAGCAAAAGTTGATTTGTCTTGCTTTCTTCTTCTACTCTCCGTTCTCGTTTCATTCTTTATGGCCAAGGTGTTCTTGTTATATTTGTTGAAGAGCTACAAGACGCTTGTGTTTCATTTGTAAGATTGATTAGCTAAATCTATAAGGCTACACCAATAGGTGATAGAGGTGTTGTAACAAAGAGTTGCATAGAGGTGTTCATCCAAGTCTTGAATAGGATCGATGTTTAACCCAAGGATCAAAGTTGGCTCTTGTTGTAATTTGGTTCATACCATAGTGAAATCCAAGGAAAGGTATTCCTTGGGACTGGAGTAGGTCACATTGACCAAACCAGGATAAATTCTCAGTGTTCTTATTTTGTTTCTACATTTCTGCATTCTGTCTATTCTTCACGGCAGATTTCACACGACTTCACATGTGTTAAAAAATAACTAAACACTTTCAAAATGAGTGATTTTTGGTGGAGTTATCCTTCAGACTGTTAGCTTTCATTTGCAACAAGGATCACTTGATTTGAGCAAGGAAAAGTTTGTCTTGTCTTTGCAAAATAACTGCTCCAATCTGGCTGCTATCTGACCAGTTTTGAGAAAACTTTATTTTGTTTTAATCAAGAATTTTTTAAGGTCAGAGCCTTTTGGAAATATAAATTAGACATCCTAAGGAGTGTTTTGACATAAAGATCAACCTTTTTGGTTAAGTATTCAAATAGAAACACGTTTTTCAATTTCAGCAATATTCTATCCAATTCTGTTCAGATTCACCATCTGAATCTTTTTATTTGTTTGAAGGGACAAACAATGTTATTTTTGTCTAATGTTTGGACAGAATCTTTTCAACCCATTGAAGTTACATTCTGAAAATTGTCATAATTTTTGGAGTTGTGTACAAGGATTTTTTTAATTTTTCAAAAACGGGTTCTGAATCTGAGGTAGTCTCAGATTCTGTTTTCAAATGGGATTTTTATCAAGGGTAGTAGTATAATTTCCGGTAACCACTATTAATCCCCCTCTAGTGGTGTTTATTGCAGGTGCATGGTCTAACAATTAGTATCAGAGCAAGGTCGACAACACTCAAAGAAGCAAGATTCAACACCATACGAACATGAAAAGGCTAAGAAACAACATTTCAAAGTAGCCTGCTAATCTCAATTCAAAGGTACATACAATGGCCATAGTTTCTAACAAAGGTGAGTTGGAAGGTATGTCCACACAACTGTTGGACCGTGCACCTGCAATAAACACCACTAGAGGGGGGGGTGAATAGTGGTTAGCGGAAATTACACTACAACCCTTTGTTAAAATCCCCTTTGAAAACAGAATCTGAAACCACCTCAGATTCAGAACCCGTTTTTCAAAAATTCACAAATAATTGTACACAACTCCAAAAAATTATGAAAATTTCCAGAATTTAACTTCAATGAGTTAACAAGACTCTATCCAAAAATCAGACAAAAATAAGATCGTTTGACCCTTCAAATAAATAAAAAGATTCAGATGGTCAATCTGGACAGAATTGGACAGAATGTTGCTGATTTTGCAAAACGTGTTTCTCTTTGAATACTCAACCGAAAAGGTTGATCTTTATATCAAAACACTCCTTAGGATGTGTAGATGAAGTTTCCAAAAGGCTCTGACCTTAACCAACTCTTGAAAAATACAGAATTTAAGTTTTCTCAAAACTGGTCAGATTGCATCCAGCTTGGAGCAGTTATCTTGCAAAGACTGAAAGGCTAACTTTCCCTTGCTCAAATCAAGTGATTCTTGTTGCAAATGAAAGCTAACAGTCTGAAGTATAACTCCACCAAAAATCACGAATTTTGAAAGTGTTTAGATATTTTTTTTAAATTGTGAGAAGTTGTGTGAAAGCTGCAGTCAAAAACGGGCAGAAAACAGAAATAAAGAAACAAGAGAAGAACACCGAGAATTTATCCTGGTTCGGTCAATGTGACCTACTCCAGTCCTAAGGAACACCTTTCCTTGGATTTCACTATGGTATGAACCAAATTACAGCAAGAACCAAGCTTGATCCTTGGGTTAAACACCAACCCTATTCAAGACTTGGATGAACACCTTTATGCAACTCTTGGTTGCAACACCTCTATCACCTATTGATGTAGCCTTATAGATTTGGCTAATCAATCTTACAAATAAGACACAAGAAGGTGTGTATAGTGTATCTAGACAACAACTAGAAATGGAACACCTTAGCTACACAAAGTATGAACGAAAATATGAGAAGAGAATAGCAAGACAACAATCTTCAATTTTTGCTTTCAAGTGTGTGTCATCTCTTCTTCATCTTGCCTCCTATTTATAGTGTGAATAGATGGCATATTCTCTCCAACTTTTAGACCATGTGATGGTTGAGAATTTTGAATTAAAGCACCTCCATAATCATCTCCAACAACCTTGTCTCCATTAACTTCAAATTTGAAATTTCAAGTTGACAACTTTTGCCAACTAGTTTGCTTTTGGTTTGTCTTCTTGTCTCCAACTCATAAAATGAGAAAAACATCATCTCCACATGTATAATCACGTTTTGGAGGCTGTGTATATGTATACCAACTCAGGTTTTTGAGGAGAAATCAACAAATAATAGTTGACAAGGTTATGTCAACATACAATATCAAAATTCACATTTCTTCTTGACATATTGTGATGAATCTTGCACCAAGGACACCTTGTAATCTCTGAAAGATGATGATTAAGAACCTCCAATAACATATATATAAGATTTTTCAAGAGAAAATAGAACGTGACATCGAATACCGTCACATATCCCGCCACCGTCGATAAAATCATCAAATGAGAGAATAAAATAGAAAACCACCAAATAATCTTCAAGAATATATTAAATGAACTCCAGAATGAATATAATAAGATACTCAAGAGATTCCTTGAGTAAAAATACCGAAACTGTCTTTGGGGATAAAATGACCAAAATGCCCCTAGTGAGATAAAACTCCAGAAATGACCCCGATGGTCAGAACTAAATATAATAACACCTTCTTGATATTAAATAAGATGATAATATCTTCTTGAATCATATTCACCATGTCGAGTACCTACAAAACTCAAAATACCACTTTTGCCCTTTTTGGTAAGTTGTAGAAACTTCGAGGGCGTATTAGTCACAAGACAATAATAATCACCAAAAACACATAATAAGCACATAATGAGCATGTATACATCATGTACAAATGAAAACAACCATTTTATCACATTTTAGAAAATTATTTCTAAAAACTCTTAGACATCGATCGATCGAAGTGCCTCAGCTTCATAGATCGATGTCTCACATAAAGGTTCAGGTTTAGTCTCTGACCTACATCGATCGATCGAAGTGAGCGTTCGATATACATCAATCGATTGATGTGTCTTAGGTTTAGAGATCGATGTCTCACAAAAAGGTCTTAAACTTATCTGCCTTACATAGATCGATTAATGTGAACTTGTTCAATTTTTTATCACATATAACACCATGTGTGACATTTTTAAGTATTCATCACTTAAAATCATGACTTTGAAAATTATCCAAACATATTTCTCAACAACAACGTCCTCATCTTTTCGATGGAAACAATTTCGTTCATTGCAAACTTAGAATGAGGCTATTATTAATGGCTATAGACATCGATTTATGGTTTATAGTTAAAGATGGGCCGTACATTCCAATGAAAATTTTACAAGTTAGTGGAGTCACACAAGAAGTAGAAAAATATAAAAGTGAATGGTCTTCCAAAGGTCAAAAGAAAATGTCCACAAATGCTAAGGCTATGCAATTATTGTTAAACGGACTAACGACTTCTGAAGCAGGATATGTTTCAAATTGCACAATTGCACACGACATATGGAAGTCTTTAGAATTAAAAGCATGAAGGTACTAGCAGTGTAAAAGAGTTGAAAATAAACATGCTTATGTCTGAGCTTGAATCTTTCAAAATGTTGCCGAACGAATCCATAACATCTATGGATTTGAGGATTACTAACATTTTTAATGCCCTTGAAGCTTCAAGAAAATCATTTACCGACAACGAGAAGGTTCAAAAGGTGTTGCGAAGCCTTTCTGCTGAATGGGATCCTAAAGTCATGGCAATTGAAGAAATGAAATCAGTGACAAAAATGGACGAATTGATAGGCTGACTAAGAGTATACAAGGAAAAACTAAACCGACAGAAGTCCGAGTCATCTAAATCATCCGGTAAGTCTATAGCTTTCAAATCAACTGAGTCACATACAAATAATAATGATTGTAATAGTGATAATGAATTAGACGATGACTTAATATTAATAGCTAGAAAACTTAGAAAGTTTTTTAAACGGCCTAATAGGACTAGACAACGATTTTCTTCTTTTTCTTCTCAACCTAAGAAAAACAACTCTAATAACAACAAATGGTATAATAAAGAGTTAAAATGTTATGAATGTGGTCAAAAAGGACACATTTCTTATGATTGTCCGAGAAAAAAAATGCAAACAATAATAATAACAACAAACAAGACAAGGAGATGCAAAAATCAAAGGCAAAGGAGACCAAGTCAAGGAAAGGAAAATGAGCAATGAAGACAAGCATGTGGAGCGACTCGTCCGACTCAGAATCTAACACTAAGGAAGCTCAAGTCTGCTTTGTATCCAACGAGGTAAGTTCTTCATCTGATGAAGATTTTGGTAATGAAATTCATTCGATGAAATGTATGAAGAATTTTTAAGGATACATGCTCACTATAAATGGATCTCTAAATAAAAGAAGAAACTAATTGAAGAAAACGACGAGTTGAAGACGTCCAACTTGGAGTTTTCCGATCAATTAAAATCTTTTAAATAAGAGTACCAATACTCTTGATTCTTTAGAGATTAAAAGTGAATCATATAGGAAAAATGAACAAACATTCAAAACTGAAAATAGTATGTTGAAGTCTAAGTTAGAAAGTTGTGAAAATGAGATAGTACAACTTAAATCTACTAAATTAAACTTAGAGAAAATGTTAGAACAATTTAAATCTGGTACAAACATGTTAGATACACTTATATCATCTAAAAAATATGGAAACGATAAAATTGGGTTAGGATATAAAGAAGAAAATGTAAAGATAGATAAAAATACTATGTTTGTTTCGTCTAGTACAAAACTGCCATACAATACAATGAAATCAACTTTGCCTGTTACATCTTCTTCTACTACTTCTTCAGTTTATTCTAAGGCAAAAACACAACATACACCCACAAAACACACACACATATCAATGTGCAACTAGGCAAAATTTTGCATCTAGACAATCTAGAAATTATGCCTATATGTATACAAATGCAACTAGAAATAATAAAATGCATCAACCTTTTTATAATCCTAAGTATAAGCAACAAACATATAAGACATATAGAAATGCATATGAACAAACATACATAATGCCATTCGAGAAACAAAATCATATGTCTTTCACTCATTATCAAAATCGGCCAAGACATAGTACTTATCAACCAAGATATAACATGTGTTACAATACATCATCTTTTAAACGGAATGGTCAAAAACATGTTAATTCTTTATATTCAACTAATGTCAAATATGTGCCCAAAATGTATGTCCAAGTTTGGATACCTAAGGGATATCTAAACAAGGATGGTGCCCCTAATATTAAAGGACCCAAATAAAGGGAACCTAAAACGTTGTCTCCATTGTAGGAAAATCGCAAGGAATGCAAGAAGGAGGAAAAGTCAAAGAAGCTAAAAACCAAATGGTTTTTCGATAGTGGATGTTCAAGACATATGATGGGCAACCCCAAATTATTCACTGAGATGGAACATATCGAGAATGGAGAAAAGGTGACATGCGGGGACAACAACAAAGGAAAAGATGTTGGAAAAGGAACAATTGGGGACCCTAATGCATTTCAAATACGAAATCTGTTGTTAGTAAGTAATTATTCATATGATTTACTTAGTATTTTGCAACTTATAGATTCTGGTTATTTAGTTTCTTTTCTCCTTGATTTTTGTCATATAACAAATGCAAAAGGAGAAATTGTTTTAAAAGGAAATAGGGATGGTAACATTTATACTCTTACCTTGGATAATACATTAGATGTTAAGGTTAAGTGTTTAATATCACATGACTTAGATGTGAATTTATGGTATAGAAGACTAGGCCATATAAGAATTTCAACAATTGAAAAGTTATCTTGAAAAAATTTAATTAGAGGTATGCCTAAGTTAGAATTAGATAATTTTCAAATGTGTGAAACATGTATTAAAGGAAAACACATTAAAGAAACATTAAAGCCAAAATATGAAGTGAGTACTAGTCATGTACTAGAATCGCTTCACTTAGACTTATTTGGTCTAAGTAGGACAAGAAGTCTATGTGGACACTACTATGTGTGTGTCATAGTAGATGA
This sequence comes from Eustoma russellianum, assembly GCA_036186865.1. NCBI lineage: Eukaryota > Viridiplantae > Streptophyta > Magnoliopsida > Gentianales > Gentianaceae > Eustoma > Eustoma russellianum. The sequence continues at coordinate 23,578,228 of AP025075.1, read as the reverse complement.
TTAAACATGATACACATGAACACTGTTCTTAACACACAAAGATGATGCTCCATTGACAATCGAAACTCTTATAAAGCAACTCGAAAATTTTTACGAAGAAAATGTTAAGAGAATTAGAAGTGATAGAGATTGAGAATTTAAAAACAAAGATGTAGTCAAGTTTTGTGAATTGCATGGAATGAAACACGAATTCTTACAACCTACAACACCACAACTCAATGGAGTTGTTGACCGTAAAAATAGAACAATTCAAGAAATTATAGAACAATGTTGTGTGAAAACAATGTACCAAAATATTTATGGGCTGAAGCTGTCAGTTGTGCATGTTATATTATAAATAGGCTTTCTATTAGAAAGAAGTTAAATAAAACACCTTACGAATTATTAAACAATAGACAACCTAAGGTATATTATCTTAGAGTATTTGGATGTAAATGTTTTGTACTCAATACTAAAGATAATCTAGACAAGTTTGAACAAAAGTCTATTAAATGCATATTTCATGGTTATTCAACTAATTCAAGAGCATATAGTTGTTATAATCCTACATCTAGAATGATAATTTAATCTATACTTGTGAATTTCAATGAAAATGCATGCTTTGAAGTTAGTGATAAAACTCAACATAAAAAAGAAAATAATGTTGAAAATATGTTTGATGATGATGATTTATTACTTGAGCCTGTACTTGATCATCTAGAACCAACTTCTCCTGAACAAGACATGCATGAACCCTTAGATGAAATAAATGAAGAAATTTTGCAACTGGAAGATAATACAACTAATGATCCAATTACATATGATAATGTTCATACAAATGAAACATTTGAATAAGATGAGGTTGAACCTAGTCAATCTAGGAATTGGTGGCACCGTAAAGAATTAATCATTGGAGATCCAAGTGTTAGGGTTAGAACACGTAGAAATATAAGTCAACCTGAAGGACATAGCTTAATCTCACACTTAGAACCTAAGAATGTAATGGAAGCCTTAGGAGATATATCTTGGATAGATGCCATGCATGAGGAATCGAATCCATTTAGAAGGAACAACGTGTGGACTTAGTACCTAAACCCAAAAATAACTCTATAAGAGGAACTAAATGGGTCTTTAGGAATAAAATGGATGAACAAGGAAATATTACAAGAAATAAGGCTATGCTAGTCACATAAGGTTATAATCAACAAGAAGGAATAGGTTATGAAGAAACCTTTTCACCCGTTGCACGACTAGAACCAATCAGATTGTTACTTGCTATTGCAAGTCTAAGCAATATTAAACTCTTCCAAATGGATGTCAAGAGTGCATTCTTGAATGGATACATCCAAGAAGAGGTGTTTGTCTAACAACCCACTGGATTCGAATAACCAAAGAATCCTAACCATGTGTACAAGCTTAAGAAAGCTTTATATGGTTTGAAACAAGCTCCAAAAGCTTGGTATGATAGATTTGCAAACTTTCTTATTGCAAATAATTATTAGAAGGGGACCAAAGACAACAAGTTATTCCTAAGAAGAAAAGATAATGACTTATTAATAGTTTAAATATATGTAGATGATATAATATTTGGTTCAACCAACCCCACCTTAGTAAAAGACTTCGAAGAGTGTATGAAGTCAGAATTTGAAATGTCAATGGTAGGAGAGGTGAATTATTTCTTAGGACATCAAATCAAACAAACCCCTCAAGGAATTCACGTTAGCCAACTTAAGTATGTCAATGATATGATTAAGAAGTTTGTCTTTGAAGAGTTGAAACCAACACCTACACCCATTAGTGTTAGCACCAAACTGGATAAGGATGAAAATGGTAAACCTTTTGATGACACACTATATAGGTCTATGACTGGCTCATTGTTATATTTAACTGCATCAAGACCTGACATCATGTTTAGTGTGTGTATGTGTGCTAGGTTTCAATGTTGTCCTAAAGTCTCACATTGTAATGCGGTGAAAAAAGATCTTTAGATATCTTAAACACACACCTCATTTAGGACTTTGGTATGATAGAAATGCTAAGTTGGAATTATACGCATATCGTGATGCTGATTATGGTGGTTGCAAGTTAGATAGAAAATCTACTAGCGGTACATGTCAATTCATAGGAACCAACTTAATCTCTTGGTTTTCTAAAAAGCAAGCTAGTGTAGCAATCTCTACCACCGAAGCCGAGTATATAGTCTTAAGCTTATGCACTACCAAATACTTTGGCTTAAACAACAACTTAGTGATTTTGGCATTAAAATGAATAAGATTCTAATTTTCTGCGATAGCACAATTGTGATCAGTCTTTCTTAGAATCCGGCACTTCATTCTAAGGACAAACACATTGAGGTAAGATATTATTTCCTTCGAGATCGTATTCAAAATGGGGATATAACTATAGATCATGTAAGAACTGATCATAAAATAACTAATATCTTCATCAAACCCCTTAATCAAACCACTTTTAAAAACTTACGAGCTAAGTTAGGTATGATGACTTACGATACCAATGCATAGTTCTATCTTTTGCATGATTTGCAAAATAAAGGGGAAGATAGAGTAAGAACATGATTTTAGTTGGTAAGTCATGATTTGGTTTTGAGTTGAACAATATGCTAAGTTTCAATTGGTATAAGTTTTGGAGCATAGGTTAAGGGGAAGAGTATAATTTGAGAGGGAACATATGAACATAAATGTTAAAAACATGAGATTTGAGAGTTTGAAAACAATTGGTATAGAATTGGTGAAACAATTGGTAATTGGTGAGGTTTTAAAAAAATTCAATTGGTAAAAATGTGAAAAACATTTGGTTATAAGTTGTGATATTAAAATCATGTTAAGTTATTTTGAAAATCATCCAAAAGGAGAAGAATGTTGGGAAATATGTTTTGATAATTTTCACATGATTTTAAGTGGTGAATGCATAAAAATGTCACACATGGTGTTATATGTGATTAAAAGTTGAAAAAGTTGAGAAAAATGACATCGATCTCTCATGTTGTTGAACTTCGATCTATCGATGTACTTCGATCCCTCACATCGATCTATCTATGTAAGGCAGAGAAAGTTCAAGACCTTATCGTGAGACATTGATCTCTAAAGCTAAGACACAACGATCGATCTATGTATACATCGAACCCTCACTTCGATCGATCGATGTAGGTCAGAGACAAATTTTGAAACTCACTGTGAGACATCGATCTCTGAAGCTGAGGTACTTCAATCGATCGATGTCTAGGGTTTTTAGAAATATTTTTCTAAAATGTTACAAAGTGGTTGTTTTCATTTGTACATGTTTTATGTATGTTCATTATGTTATTATTATGTGATTTTGACAAATATAAATGTCTTGTAACTAATGTGCCTTGGAAGTTTCTACAACTTACCAAAAAGGGCAAAATTGGTATTTTGAGTTTTATAGGAACAAGATATGGTGGAAATACTTCAAGGACTTATTTTCATCATATTTATCATGACAAAGGTGTTATTATATCTATTTCTGACCATCTGGGTCATTTTTGGAGTTTTCTCTCACCAGGGGCATTTTTGTCATTTTAACCCTGAGGATATTTTTGGTATTTTTACTCAAGGAATCTATTGAATATATTCTTATCTTCATTTTGGAGTTGAGTTATGTTTATCTTGAAGATTATATGGTGGTTTTATATTATTTTTATCAAATGATGATATTATTGACAGTAGCGGGATATGCGACGGGTTGTGATGTCACATTCTGTTTCTTTCTTGAAGATCTTCTTCTATATGTTATTGGAGTATATTTATCATCACTTTACATAGAATCTAATGGTGTTAAAGGTCTGAAAATGATCACTGTAGGATCTGCAAGGCACCACTAGAAGGGGGGTTGAATAGTGGGTGCGGAAAATGTGGTTTTTAAAATAGTTTTAAACTAAAAACCCAACTTCTTAAAACAGTTTCTGTTTTCAGGAATAGTTTTAAAACGTTTTGAAAACTTGGTTGCAGGTCTTAAAAAATTCTGAAATTTGGAGAGAACTTAACCTCAGATGTTATGAGTGTGTCCTAAAAACTTCAGATTTAAATTCAACCTCTAACCCCTTGAAAATTTGTTCGTGATAAGACTGCGCAAATCTGCCAGAAACGGTAGACTGATTTGAAAAATTAATTCCTATTTGTACGTAACTCCAAATGCTCTGAAAATTTAATGACTAACCCCTTATAAGTTTTATTTAAACGAGTTGAAACATTTTTGAAAAATGCTTTTGTGAAGTTAGTCAAATACGATCAAAGTCTCAACCTTTGCAAGCCTGAAAATCAGACTGCACTAGTCTCAAAACTTTTGGACGTTTGGATGACTTAAGACGTGTGGCTATGATTCTGGAAAGTTTCATAATTTTTGAAATTCGTTTACTATTTTTACGAGCGTGATAAAAAACGATAAACAGTGCTGAAATTGAAAGTAAGTGCTGAAAGTAAATGACACCAAGAATTTTATACTGGTTTGGTTATAAACAACCTACTCCAGTCTTCGAGGACACCTTCCTCGGTTCAAACTAATCACACAACACAAAGAACACCTTACCATAGGGTTGATGGAGTTACACACAAACTCCAACCCTTTATAAACCTTGTATGAGAATACAATTCACATAAACACCACTACCTCGCAAGTGCAAGATTGATCACACCTTGATCAATCTTTTACAACAATGAAAAGAATCTGTGGTGGTCTAGATGAAGCCTATTCAAGTATATGAATGTAAGTACAATAGGCTTTTAGAGAGAAGAAAGAATGTAGCGCCCCACCCGAAACCAGGGTCTCGGCTTAGTGCACCCGCCGTACTCTACTCCATAAAGTACAAGGCGTCGATAAAATACATGTACATGTCGACATGAATAATGAATCGATCAGCGGAAGCATCATAACATAAACAAATCATAATCGACATGCAATGTACTAAATCATAATCTGTACAAGTCAACATATTCAGCATACTGAAATCTTCTGAGCTACATCATCAATCGAGGCCTAACGCCTTCAAAGAATATCTCGGTATGCTCTTCGTTATCAATGGTCTATCTACAATGTCTTCAACAAGTTTGTATAGTGACTCCTGTTATCAGGAAAGTGATAAATGAGGCAAGTATGAGCGATAGCCATCGACTTTTAATCGCTAAGCAAGTAGTCTTACTGGATACGACATGTGGATCATACATGGGGAGACGGGGTAACAAAACATAATAACCACATATATCAAATAGATAATCACGTCTCCATTTTTAACAAGTAACGTATCTTAGTATGAATGTAAAATGGAAGTAGGTAGTCAAGGAAACATAGTGTTTGTCTTTTCGTATATACTCAGTGTTAAACATCACTTCCATAGTTCATACATCATCAACAGATAGTGACAGACGAAGAATACTGCACATACCGTAAAATGACCTCCATACCTAACTAAAATCTCATGATCTCCTTAACTAATGTGTCCCTCTTAACCCTATCCTTCACAGCTTACTTCTAATACAGCATTGCAGGAGTCCCGGTAGACATAAATGTGTAGTGAGTCATGATTATAATGTAAAACATAGCTGCCTTTTTAAAATCATGTAATAACATGTCAAAACTTTCATTGTCATACTTTTCGTACTTATGTGATGGCCATTGAAATGCAAGAACAATATCTAGCGACGTCCGGAATGATTCTTCCGTAAAGTTATGTATACAGTAATCCGTACATCACTCGAATAGGTAACTTTACGCTGACGTGCCAGCCATGAACCCAAGCTCTTCACAAGGTGTTCAAGACGCAACACAAAACGAGTTCGGTAGCCATGTTCTTCACATGGTATTCACCCGACTCATCGTACATAAAAGGGTTCAGGAGCCAAGCTCTTCACAAGGTACAAACCCGATACCCAACATGTAATGTAAGGTTCAAGAGCCAGGTTCTTCACAAGGTATTCACATGAACCTTACATTTGTCGCATTAAGAAACCTCCGTCTCGTAGATACTATTCATTACATTTCTGTACTTTTCATACATGTGATAAAATCTTGTCGTAAATCATGTCATAAACATACTGTGGAACATTGTCTTTTCCTTGAAACATGCTTTTCATTCATATGCATATGAACATTTAAAACATGTAACGTAAAACATAATTTTTCAAACCTTGATTTCATGCAACGTGAGACTTGGTCGTATAAGGGTATCTTGGTCATGCTACATCCTTTCCTCATACGTCAAATGCTTAAATACGGTCTGCTTGTCATACTTAAGAAGTACATATCACTACGGTCTACTTGTCATAACTTAAAGAAATACCATATCTATCAAATCTCCACAGGTACTTCATAATTCATGTCTTCAGTACCTAGAACTTATATACTTCCTATTTCCTCCAACATACCTTCTAGGAGTTTCATAACTTACATCTTAGCTTGCACATAATCATCTACAACACATAAGAATACAATTAACGTGAAGTAAAATTGTTAAGATCCTAACATCGTATTTGAGCATGTATACATGTATATTAGTATGTATAATACATAAGAATACAATTAATATGAAGTAAAATTGTTAAGATCATAACATCGTATTTGAACATGTATATATGTATATTAGTATGTATAATACATACTTCCATATATGTGAATATTATTTAAATGAATATAGGTACACATAAAACATATATTATCATATCTCATAAATAAACACATAAATCATAAAAAGGTACATAAACACAATAAAGTCATTTTAGCCAAAAAGAACCCTAATGGCCGAATAAATAAGGTGTATGCATATCTATATTCATTTTGTGATATATAAATTATATAATATCCAAACTTTTTCATTTTCATGTCTTAACACATATTACACATATGTATATACATAAAACATATAAAATAATATTTTAACCTCAAAATGGCCTTAAGGACGAATTGTGTATATTGTATATACATATATATAATTACCGTATATATATATATCTATATATATGTACACAACATTACCATAAAGTCATTTTAACAAAGAAATGGCCGAATATGTAAAGTGTATATATATAATCATTTTAAGATATATATATATATATTACATAATATTCAAAACTTATTCATTTTCATATCTTAACAGTTATATTATACATATAAGAATATATATAAATGTATTAAAGTCAAATTCTTTAGCATTAAGGGCTTGTTGGCCGCATGTGTATATATGTATATATTTACAAACCTAATTTCTTTACAAAATATATAAAATCATCATTTTTCTTCGATAAGTCATATTATGTCTAAAACTTATTTTTTTCCTTCACATATGCCGAAATATTTGTATACTACATATATACAAAAAAAATAGTGAAACCCATCAAATAACTAAACTTTCTCTCAAAAGTATTCTTAGCCGTGTGTGTATATATGGTTAAATACATATTTATATTTTCTTCAACTTATGCATATCATGTGTATATATATATATTGACTTACGTGTGTATATATATATATACATATATACCTACTAAAACCATTTTATTTGTCATAAATAGAAGTAGGGCAGTGGTGTACATATTTATATATATATATATATATATATATATATTACATATACACCATCCTACAACTTATACCATTAGACCCGTATACATATATGTATATACAAATATACTCATACATATATACATGCACATATTACATACTCATATATATACACTTTTCCTTTATACGCACAAATTCATATATCTATTATTTGCATGCTTATATATATATACTCATTCACACATGTATACATACATATGTCATATACACGCATATATATATGTATACCATATGCACGCACATACTTATATATAAACATACATATGTACATCACATAGAAGTTAGACTTGTATATATTTTGAAGAAAATCTTGAACATACCAATGATGATCCAACATAGTATAAACATACATACTAAACATTTTTAAAACCATGTAGTATTTAGTAAGAATACTTGCCTTTGTCCTTGAATCTTACACTTAAAATGGAAAAGATTTCCCTTTTCCTCTTCTTAGTAACTTTCGGCCCTAAAGACAAGGAAGAGGAAAAATGAAGTCATTTTTTGAGATCTAATATTCAACATTTACCTAGAATTCCAATCTTAAGAAGCTAACCTTGTAGAGTTCTTGGAGTGGTCTCACTTATTCAACTCAAGAACCTTCTCTCCTCCCTTATAACCCATGGTTTCACTACCAAAAATAGGGGTTGGTGTACAACTTATGAAGCTAAGTAAATGAAAGAAAATATCACCTTAGATCTATGGTGTTCTTACCTTGCTATATCTTGGTTTTTCAACCTCAAATTTCGGTCTTGACACTTGAGAGCAAAGGAGAGTGTTGTGATTATGGTTCTAGATGTGTGTAGATGAAATGAAATGGAAAAGATGTCTCCTTTGCCTTGCATAAACCCACGGTTAGAAAAGGAGAATGTTTGGAGACTTGTTGTCTTGAAGGAGTAGTAGAGATATTTGTTTGGGATGAAAGTGTAGGAGTGTGAATGGAAAATAAATTCTTGCCATCTTGTCTTTGTTGTTCTCGGCCATGGTGAAGAGAGAACAAGTCTTTTGGAGGTTTAAGTTGTTGGGAAGAAAAGGAAGAGGGTTGTTGATGGAAGAAGATGAAGTTGTGTAGTGTATGGAATAGAGAAAGAGGGGTTTTTCCCCTTTGTTGCCCCAGCCGAAAAATGAAGATGGGAAGGGAGGGATTCGCCCGAAAGGAAGAGTAGAGATAAGGATGGTGAGAAGAGAATTGTAAAAGAAATTAATGAAAAGATGTGTAAAGTAAAATGTGGGGGAATGAAAAAGGAGAAAAGAAAAAGATTTTGTGTCTCCCCATTTGTGATGTTCTGCCGAGATTCACATGGGTAAGAGAATGGAATTCTTCAATTTTTTTTGTCTTGATAAAAGTGCTGTAAGAATGGATGGTGTAGAGTAAGTGTGAAGGAAAAGTTGAGTATAATTAAAGACAAAATGTGAAAGGAAAATGACGTTGGAGGGTTTGGGGTTGTGTGTAGGAATGAAAAATGAAAAAGACTAAAAATAAAAAGGTGATGATAATAGTGCATGGTGGAAGGAAAAGGTGGTATAAAGTTGAAGTGATGGATGAGTGAGGTGGTGTAAAAATATTGTCTTGGATGGGGTATTAGCCGTTGGAATTGAAGAAGAAAAAGACAATATCTTATCCTTTGTATTGGTTGGGAAGAGAAAAAGAGAGTTGTGTAAGAGAAGATAAAAGCGAATCTTTATCTTTTTGGGGGCAGAGGACGGTTGTAGGGAGGAGAGAGGGAGGAGTTTTGTCCCATTGGACATGTCAGGTATAGTGGAAGAAAATGTGATAAGTGGGATAAAAGTGCGTAGTGAAATTAGGGTATTTTTATTTGGTTTAATTTATATCTATCGACTTATGTTGCTACCGACTAATTTATTAAATGCATCGTATGTCCGTAACGTTCGTTATCTAGTCCCATCCAGTCACACTATATCAGTTATCTTACCTTTTGGTTATTTTTCCAAACGTTTCTAACCCCGATATTTGCTGTCGATGTCTTTATTAATCCTAAATAGAAATTTAAATTCCACTGAATTTTTATCGACATCGTATTTGCGTTCTATTTTCCATCATTTTATTTCATTTTCCACTGACCTGGTAACGTGGGTTGTAACATTCTTCTCTCCTTATAAAAAGTTTCGTCCTCGAAACTTAGGGTGTCGATTTTTACCCTTACTGATTTAAACACTTAATTTCTAACGTCATTTCTTAATTTCCTATGATTCAACTTAGCCTTTGCCGACTAATGATAAAATTTTCTTAATTTAGTATTACAGTATACTTCTATTAATCCGCTTATATATTTACAACATCATATTTTCTGCGTGTTATGCCAACTTCTATACTTACCAAATTCAACCGTCAATCTTAATCTGGTTCAATCATATCAATTCTAATTACTCAGATTCAACTTACGCACACTAATCCGACGTCCTTTAGAATTCATATTTTAACTCCCGATATAATATGACTCATTATATCCTTATTCCCATTTATATAATCGTACTCTTATCGCTATGAATTAATATCCCTAATGTGACTAACATCCTTGGCGTACTTCGAAATCTTCTAAATTCATCGTCTTAATTCAACATGTACCACTTGTGCGATGTATTTGCGAAACGCTAATTGTCATAATTCTTATTAATCACCGCTTATAGTTCTACCACATATCATATCTTAATCAGCCTACAACATTTATCACTATCTCCAAATATTATCCTAAATAGAGCTGAACCCGGAATTGGGGAATGTACAGTTCATGACTACTATGTTACTACCAGAAAAACAGAATTGAGGTATTCCAGCGACTTGACCTGTGTACATGTCAGAAAACTTAACAACCTACTTATACTCTCTAGCTTTTCGTATCTGCCTAATACCGTTTTATTTCTCTTATACTAAGGCTGCATCACTCAGTCTAAGATCATATACTTAGACTCTACAATATTTGCTTAAGTTCTACAATCATAACCTAGGTTCTACGATCTTAACCTATACAGTTTATTATTATATTATTTATTTTTTATACTAAGGTTGTCACTTTCATTTAAGATCATTTCTTACGTCTATGATCATTTCTTAAATTTCTAAGATCACTGCTTAAATTCATGTCGATGTTTACTTATGTGTCCGCAGTGGATCTAGAGCCTTTGCTCTGATACCACCTGTAGCGCCCCGCCCGAAACCAGGGTTTCGGCTCAGTGCACCCGCTGTACTCTACTCCATAAAGTACAAGGCGTCGATACCATACATGTACATGTCTACATGAATAATGAATCGATCAGCGGAAGCATCATAACATAAACAAATCATAATCGACATGCAATGTACTAAATCATAATCTGTACAAGTCAACATATTTAGCATACTGAAATCATCTGAGCTACATCATCAATCGAGGCCTAACGCCTTCAAAGAATATCTCGGTATGCTCTTCGTTATCAATGGTCTATCTACAATGTCTTCAACAAGTCTGTATAGTGACTCATGTTGTCTGGAAAGTGATAAATGAGGCAAGTATGAGCGACAGCCACCGACTTTTAATCGCTCAACAAGTAGTCTTACTGGATACGACATGTGGATCATACATGGGGAGACGGGGTGACAAAACATAATAACCACATATATCAAATAGATAATCACGTCTCCATTTTTAACAAGTAACGTATCTTAGTATGAATGTAAAATGGAATTAGGTAGTCAAGGAAACATAGTGTTTGTCTTTTCGTATGTACTCAGCGTTAAACATCACTTTCATAGTTCATACATCATCAACAGATAGTGACAGACGAGGAATACTGCACATACCGTAAAATGACCTCCATACCTAACTGAAATCCATAGATACTAGTCTCATGATCTCTTTAACTAATGTGTGACCCTCCTAACCCTATCCTTCACAGCTTACTTCTACTACAGCATTGCAGGAGTCCCGGTAGACATAAATATGTAGTGAGTCATGATTATAATGTGAAACATAGCTGCCTTTTTAAAATCATGTAATAACATGTCAAAACTTTCATTGTCATACTTTTCGTACTTATGTGATGGCCAGTGAAATGCAAGAACAATATCTAGCGACGTCCGGAATGATTCTTCTATAAAGTTACATATACAGTAATCCGTACATCACTCGAATAGGTAACCTTATGCTGACGCGCCGGCCATGAACCCAAGCTCTTCACAAGGTGTTCAAGACGCAACACAAAACGAGTTCGGTAGCCATATTCTTCACATGGTATTCACCCGACTCATCGTACATAAAAGGGTTCAGGAGCCAAGCTCTTCACAAGGTACAAACCCAATACCCAACATGTAATGTAAGGTTCAAGAGCCAGGCTCTTCACAAGGTATTCACATGAACCTTACATTTGTCGCATTAAGAAACCTCCGTCTCGTAGATACTATTCATTACATTTCCGTATTTTTCATACATGTCAAAAAATCTTGTCGTAAATCATGTCATAAACATACTGTGAAACATTGTCTTTTCCTTGAAACATCCTTTTCATTCATATGCATATGAACATTTAAAACATGTAACGTAAAACATAATTTTTCAAACCTTGATTTCATGCAACGTGAGACTTGGTCGTATAAGGGTATCTTGGTCATGCTACATCCTTTCCTCATACGTCAAATGCTTAAATACGGTCTGCTTGTCATACTTAAGAAGTGCATATCACTACGGTCTACTTGTCATAACTTAAAGAAATACCATATCTATCAAATCTCCACAGGTACTTCATAATTCATGTCTTCAGTACCTAGAACTTATATACTTCCTATTTCCTCCAACATACCTTCTAGGAGTTTCATAACTTACATCTTAGCTTGCACATAATCATCTACAACACATAAGAATACAATTAACGTGAAGTAAAATTGTTAAGATCCTAACATCGTATTTGAGCATGTATACATGTATATTAGTATGTATAATACATAAGAATACAATTAATATGAAGTAAAATTGTTAAGATCATAACATCGTATTTGAACATGTATATATGTATATTAGTATGTATAATACATACTTCCATATATGTGAATATTCTTTAAGTGAATATAGGTACACATAAAACATATATTATCATATCTCATAAATAAACACATAAATCATAAAAAGGTTACATAAACACAATAAAGTCATTTTAGCCAAAAAGAACCCTAATGGCCGAATAAATAAGGTGTATGCATATCTATATTCATTTTGTGATATATAAATTATATAATATCCAAACTTATTCATTTTCATGTCTTAACACATATTACACATATGTATATACATAAAACATATAAAATAATATTTTGACCTCAAAATGGCCTTAAGGCCGAATTGTGTATATTGTATATACATATATATAATTACCGTATATATATATATATATCTATATATATGTACACAACATTACCATAAAGTCATTTTAACAAAGAAATGGCCGAATATGTAAAGTGTATATATATAATCATTTTAAGTTATATATATATTACATAATATTCAAAACTTATTCATTTTCATATCTTAACATATATATTATACATATAAGGATATATATAAATGTATTAAAGTCAAATTCTTTAGCATTAAGGGCCTGTTGGCCGCATGTGTATATATGTATATATTTACAAACCTAATTTCTTTACAAAATATATAAAATCATCATTTTTCTTTGATAAGTCATATTATGTCTAAAACTTATTTTTTTTCCTTCGCATATGCCGAAATATTTGTATACTACATATATACAAAAAAAATAGTGAAATCCATCAAATAACTAAACTTTCTCTCAAAAGTATTCTTAGCCGTGTGTGTATATATGGTTAAATACATATTTATATTTTCTTCAACTTATGCATATCATGTGTATATATATATATATATTGACTTACGTGTGTATGTATATACATATATACCTACTAAAACCATTTTATTTGTCATAAATAGAAGTAGGGCAGTGGTGTACATATTTATATATATATATTTTACATATACACCATCCTACAACTTATACCATTAGACCCGTATACATATATGTATATACAAATATACTCATACATATATACATGCACATATTACATACTCATATATATACACTTTTCCTTTATACGCACAAATTCATATATCTATTATTTGCATGCTTATATATATATACTCATTCACACATGTATACATACATATGTCATATACACGCATATATATATGTATACCATATGCACGCACATACTTATATATAAACATACATATGTACATCACATAGAAGTTAGACTTGTATATATTTTGAAGAAAATCTTGAACATACCAATGATGATCCAACATAGTATAAACATACATACTAAACATTTTTAAAACCATGTTGTATTTAGTAAGAATACTTGCCTTTGTCCTTGAATCTTACACTCAAAATGGAAAAGATTTCCCTTTTCCTCTTCTTGGTAACTTTCGGCCCTAAAGACAAGGAGGAGGAAAAATGAAGTCATTTTTTGAGATCTAATATTCAACATTTACCTAGAATTCCAATCTTAAGAAGCTAACCTTGTAGAGTTCTTGGAGTGGTCTCACTTATTCAACTCAAGAACCTTCTCTCCTCCCTTATAACCCACGGTTTCACTACAAAAAATAGGGGTTGGTGTACAACTTATGAAGCTAAGTAAATGAAAGAAAATATCACCTTAGATCTATGGTGTTCTTACCTTGCTATATCTTGGTTTTTCAAACACAAATTTTGGTCTTGACACTTGAGAGCAAAGGAGAGTGTTGTGATTATGGTTCTAGATGTGTGTAGATGAAATGAAATGGAAAAGATGTCTCCTTTGCCTTGCATAAACCCACGGTTAGAAAAGGAGAATGTTTGGAGACTTGTTGTCTTGAAGGAGTAGTAGAGATATTTGTTTGGGATGAAAGTGTAGGAGTGTGAATGGAAAATAAATTCTTGCCATCTTGTCTTTGTTGTTCTCGGCCATGGTGAAGAGAGAACAAGTCTTTTGGAGGTTTAAGTTGTTTGGAAGAAAAGGAAGAGGGTTGTTGATGGAAGAAGATGAAGTTGTGTAGTGTATGGAATAGAGAAAGAGGGGTTTTTCCCCTTTGTTGCCCCAGCCGAAAAATGAAGATGGGAAGGGAGGGATTCACCCGAAAGGAAGAGTAGAGATAAGGATGGTGAGAAGAGAATTGTATAAGAAATTAATGAAAAGATGTGTAAAGTAAAATGTGGGGGAATGAAAAAGGAGAAAAGAAAAAGATTTTGTGTCTCCCCATTTGTGATGTTCTGCCGAGATTCACATGGGTAAGTGAATGGAATTCTTCAATTTTTTTTGTCTTGATAAAAGTGCTGTAAGAATGGATGGTGTAGAGTAAGTGTGAAGGAAAAGTTGAGTATAATTAAAGACAAAATGTGAAAGGAAAATGACGTTGGAGGGTTTGGGGTTGTGTGTAGGAATGAAAAATGAAAAAGACTAAAAATAAAAAGGTGATGAGAATAGTGCATGGTGGAAGGAAAAGGTGGTATAAAGTTGAAGTGATGGATGAGTGAGGTGGTGTAAAAATATTGTCTTGGATGGGGTATTAGCGGTTGGAATTGAAGAAGAAAAAGACAATATCTTATCCTTTGTATTGGTTGGGAAGAGAGAAAGAGAGTTGTGTAAGAGAAGATAAAAGGGAATCTTTATCTTTTTGGGGGCAGAGGACGGTTGTAGGGAGGAGAGAGGGAGGAGTTTTGTCCCATTGGACATGTAAGGTATAGTGGAAGAAAATGTGATAAGTGGGGTAAAAGTGCGTAGTGAAATTAGGGTATTTTTATTTGGTTTAATTTATATCTATCGACTTATGTTGCTACCGACTAATTTATTAAATGCATCGTATGTCCGAAACGTTCGTTATCTAGTCCCATCCGGTCTCACTATATCAGTTATCTTACCTTTTGGTTATTTTTCCAAACGTTTCTAACCCCGATATTTGCTGCCGATGTCTTTATTAATCCTAAATTGAAATTTAAATTGCACTGAATTTTTATCGACATCGTATTTGCGTTCTATTTTCCATCATTTTTATTTCATTTTCCACTGACCTGGTAATGTGGGTTGTAACATTCTTCTCCCCTTATAAAAAGCTTCATCCTCGAAACTTGGGGTGTCGATTTTTACCCTTACTGATTTAAACACTTAATTTCTAACGTCATTTCTTAATCGCCTATGATTCAGCTTAGCCTTTGCCGACTAATGATAAAATTTTCTTAATTTAGTATTACCGTATACTTCTATTAATCAGCTTAAATATTTACAACCTCATATTTTCTGCGTGTTATGCCAACTTTTATACTTACCAAATTCAACCGCTAATCGTAATCTGGTTCAATCATATCAATTCTAATTACTCAGATTCAACTTACGCACACTAATCCGACGTCCTTTAGAATTCATATTTTAACTCCAGATATAATATGACTCATTATATCCTTATTCCCATTTATATAATCGTACTCTTATCGCTATGAATAAATATCCCTAATGTGACTAACATCCTTGGCGTACTTCGAAACCTTCTAAATTCATCGTCTTAATTCAACATGTACCACTTGTGCAATGTATTTGTGAAACTCTAATTGTCATAATTCTTATTAATCACGGCTTATAGTTCTACCACATATCATATCTTAATCAGCCTACAACATTTATCACTATCTCCAAATATTATCCTAAATAGAGCTGAACCCGGAATTGGGGAATGTACAGTTCATGACTACTATGTTACTACCAGAAAAACAGAATTGAGGTATTCCAGTGACTTGACCTGTGTACATGTTAGAAAACTTAACAACCTACTTAACATGGGTTGTAACAAAGAAAGAGAGTGTAGAAGAGAAGGCTAGAACACGTTTTGATCTTTGAATTTGCAAGACTTGTTCTTGTTTTTGTTTTGCTCTTCTTCCTTCCTTTTTATCATTATGGCCACCCCCTTGGATTGCTCTTCCCTTCTTGAAAATTATCTTCTAAGTCCTTGGAAGAGTATATGGCATCATTGTGACATGTCTTTGCTTACTTGGCATGTTATCATTGGATGATCATTAAGCTCTTGCTTACTTGGCACTCATTGATTGGTTGGATGTTGTCATCACTTGATGACTAGACAAAACTGAGAATAACACTTAAAACATGTGCCAAAATCATCATAAAATGGTTACCATAATTCACAAGATCATCACACAAAATTAGCTAGGCAAATAACTCCAAAATTCCATGTAAATTTTGGCCATAAACACATCTTGCACATGGTTAAATTTCAGCATGTGTAACATTCTCATTTCATTAAAAATATTGCCAAGTTTACTTTGATTTAATCCAAGAAATCAATCACCATTTAGTGCAAGACATTCTTATCATTTTTGGAATAAAAATTTATCATCAACAAGGCCAAAAATTCGGCCACTATGCATCACACACATGCTGAAAATTTTAGCATGTGTGATATTCAAAGATATCACCATTTTAATTTTATAATGTATTCAAAATACTTCCAAATTATCTCCCAATTATCCACATGATTCAAAACAATAAAATATGGCTCATAATGGGGATAAATTCGGCCAGCCTATTAGCACACATGCTGAATTTTCAGCATGTGTCACAATTGTGACAAGCTTTGAAATGTTACCCTTTGTAGTTCCTTTCTTTAAGTCACCAACATTGCATGCTTTATTCTTGACCAATCAAGATGCCAAAAAAGCTCCACATATGCTCCAACTCAGCTATTATAGGCGTGTGAAATGACTTTGCACATGTGCTGAAATTTATTTTTGCAAACTTTGTAAAAAAATGCACATTTAATTATATACACATGATGTATTCCAACCAGCCCTTAATTAAATTTCCTAGAACAATTTGAGATGTATGAAATATATAAAAAGTGTCTAGATACATGTTATATGATATGCCAAAAACGTTCCATGTGTCGTGTACGTAGAAAACCGAATTTTCAACGTTTATCGATTACCTGATTTTTCTCTAATTAAATTCCAACTTTTTGCACCTGTTATATATATTATGTTACACATAATATACATAAATTAAAATTTAATATTCAGCACTTAGGCTGATCTTAAAGTGGCGCCTAAACCATGTGACAAAATTGAAATTGGATTCTCCACAATTTGGCCTTAATGTGGGGTGATTTGTGTGTGCCAACATGGAATGATTTTATGGCTGCACATACCATGTAAGCCACGAAATTTGTGGCCATTTTTGAAGTGTAGGGGCTTGCCATCTATATTTGGCAAGTACGTGACACGTTGGCAAAGTTTCGGTATTCGCCCGATACGACAATTTTTGGTTTAGAACCTTTTAACGTGTCGTAATAAATTTGTCATCACCATGACTTATATCATATGATATAAGACCTGAATATACTTTGAGTTAAGTATAGTGGTGTGACATTAACGTACGTACGTAAAATATATAACGTGTCGGTAGTACGTTGGAATATATGTGTATGTGCCTTTTTAAAAAAATATGAATATATATATATATATATATGTGTGTGTGTGTGTGTGTTAAAAACGTGTGGAATGGGGGGAGTGGAGAACTTTCCTTTCTTAAGCTTGTTGCCTTTTGCCTTTTCCAAATATGGCTTCCTTGAACTACTTAGTTTAATTAACTAAGTACTTCACTTAATGAACTAGTTTAGTTCATTAATGGTGGCACCTGAAAATAGTTCAAATACAACAAATGTTTGCCATTTGATGTAAGCTTTAAAGCTTCATGGCTTGTTAGTACGACAACATTATATATGGACTATATAAGGCAACTTTCATGCGAAAACCTGTCATGTCATAAATCAAGTCATGCATTTCTTTAATTCACGTTATTTAAATCATGCATTTTGAAATCACTCAAACCCTTTTTTCTCAACAATCTCCCCCTTTTGATGATTTACAAAATAACCTACATACATGATTTAAATCTTGTCGCTCCCCCTCCAATTGTGCACAAATTCAAATTCAAATTTTGAATTCTCTCCCCCTTGATTTGTGCAATTTATCTTTCTCTCTCCCCCTTAAATCATGCATTCTCTCCCTCTTTATTTTGGAAAGACAATCAAAAGCGCATGTAAAGATGAAAAAAATCCTGCATTTTAAATAGTATCAAATGCACGTTCGTAAGGGTTATTTATTCAACCCTTTGAAAATGTTCCTTTTGGTACCCAAATTTGGGAGACCTTTCTAGGTCTTCCAAAAGGTGAGAAAGATGATGAAAACGCAACATAATATACGTTAGGGGCATATGCGTTTGGCCTTTGTCCAAGAATCCCATCATGCGTATAGTGTGGTTTTCGTTTTTGATATGCATTTCGGTTTACATGCACGGGGCGTGATCTAGACGCATTTGTATGATATGAATGTCGCACATGCATCAGTGGCTTTCTATATGGCACATGATTACTCTTTGTATGATATGAAGAATAAGAAGCACGATGAGATGAGATGAGTCAGTACTAGTCATCTTCTTATATTTATACGGCACATAGTTATCTTCGCATGATATGAAGAAGAAGTATGACGGGATGAGGGGAGAAGGGGTCTTTGTGTCACTTTAGGCGCTACGTATGCCGTTGATGTGTCTACTTTCTTAGACAAAACAAACTTGGATGGTTTAGATGATGCTTCGTTTGTCTCCATGTATCCTAATCCGGTTTTATCACTATCATACTTTTGTGAAGAAATGATGCGATCTAGCATGTTTGTTCCCGTATCAAATTTCTTCACCATTTCCTCTAAGTCTGTATTCCTTGATTTCAAACTTGAAATCTCGGATTTCATTTCATTATTTTGCGTGGTCAATGATGAGATCTCTGTCTTTAATACAGTAATGATGCATGACGACTCTTCTTTTGAATCGTTTAATTGAGCGACAAGATTCTCGTTAGAAGATTCTAACAATTTCTTGTCTTCAATTAACAGTTTCTTTTTTTTGCAAGAGTTCTAGCAAACTTATGTAATTCAAGATATTCAACATATAAATCATCATAAGATAGTTCAGAATCCGAATCAGAATCAGAATTTACCTCATTTTCAAATAGTGGAGGCATTTGGCTTGACCTATCTTTTTCCTCAGTTTCGTGGCTAGTGGTTGCCATCTTATACGGATTGTTGGATCTTCTTGTTGTGAGTGTTCCTGCTCTCTGATACCACTTGTAGGATCTACAAGGAACCACTAGAAGGGGGAGGGGGTTGAATAGTGGGTGCAGAAAATATTGTTTTTAAAATAGTTTTAAACAAAAAACCCAACTTCTGAAAACAGTTTCTGTTTTTAGGACCAGTTTAAAACGTTTTGAAAACTTTGTTAAAGGACTTCAAAAATTCTGAAATTTGGAGAAAACTTAACCTCAGATGTTATGAGTGTCTTCTAAAACTTTCAGATTTAAATTCAACCTCTAACCCCTTGAAAATTTGTTGGTGGTCAGATTGCGCAAATCTGCCAGAAACGGTAGACTGATTTGAAAAATTAGTTCCTATTTGTACATAACTCCAAATGCTCTGAAAATTTAAAGATTAACCCCTTATAAGTTTTATTTAAATGGGTTGAAATAGTTTTGAAAAATTCTTTTGGAAAGTTAGCCAAGTACGATCAAAGTCTCAACCTTTGCAAGCCTAAGAATCAGACTGCACTAATCTCAGAACTTTTGGACGTTTGGATGACTTATACTTACCCAAAAGGATTGAAACTTATGCCAAATTAACCTTAAGATGTATGGCTATGATTCTGGAAAGTTTCGTAATTTTTGAAATTCGTTTACTATTTTTACGAGCGTGATAAAAAACGATAAACAGTGCTAAAACTGAAAGTAAGTGCTGAAAGTAAATGACACCAAGAATTTTATACTGGTTCGGTTATAAACAACCTACTCCAGTCTTCGAGCACACCTTCCTTGGTTCACACTAATCATACAACACAAAGAACACCTTACCACAGGGTTGATGGAGTTACACACCAACTCCAACCCTTTACAAACCTTGTATGAGAATACAATTCACACGAACACCACCACCTCGCAAGTGCAAGATTGATTACACCTTGATCAATCTTTTGTTGGACCGTGCACCTGCAATAAACACCACTAGAGGGGGGTGAATAGTGGTTAGCGGAAATTACACTACAACCCTTTGTTAAAATCCCCTTTGAAAACAGAATCTGAGACCACCTCAGATTCAGAACCCATTTTTAAAAATTCACAAATAATTGTACATAACTCCAAAAATTATGAAACTTTCCATAATTGAGCTTCAATGAGTTAACAAGACTCCATCCAAAAATCAGACAAAAATAATATCGTTTGTCCATTCAAACAAATAAAAAGATTCAGATGGTCAATCTGGACAGAATTTGACAGAATGTGGCTGATTTTGCAAAATGTGTTTCTCTTTGAATACTCAACCAAAAATGTTGATCTTTATATCAAAACACTCCTTAGGATGTGTAGATGAAGTTTCCAAAAGGCCCTAACCTTAAACAATTCTTGAAAAATACAGAATTTAAGTTTTCTCAAAACTGGTCAGATTGCGACCAAATTGGAGCAGTTATCATGCAAAGACTGAAAGACTAATATTTCCTTGCTCAAATCAAGTGATTCTTCTTGAAAATGAAAGCTAACAGTCTGAAGTATAACTCCACCAAAAATCACAGATTTTGAAAATGTTTAGCTATTTTTTCAAATTGAGTGAATTTGTGTGAAATCTGCAGTCAAAACGAGCAGAAAACAGAAATAAGGAAACAAGAGAAGAACACCAAGGATTTATCCTGGTTCGGTCAATGTGACCTACTCCTGTCCCAAGGAACACTTTCCTTGGATTTTACTATGAAATGAGCACCTTACAACAAGTGCCAAGCTTGATCCTTGGGTTATACACCAACCCTACTCAAGACTTGAATAATCACCTTCTAAGCAACGTTTAGTTGCAACTCCTCTAACACCTATTGATGTAGCCTTATAAAGATGGATAATCAATCTTACAAATGAAGCTCAAGTGGCTTGTAGCTCACCATAATACAATAAGAACACCTTTGCTACAATGAATAAAACAATAACAACAAGAAGATGAAGATGAAAGCTAGACAATTCAACAAATGCTTGTGAGCTTCAAGTGTGTTTCATCTTCTTCACCATTGCCTCTATTTATATTGTGATTTGAGCCTTGAAGATAAGAATGCACATGTGTCACCATCTTCATCATCAATTCCAAATGTCTTCTCATCATTGGTTGCCCTTGTACACTTGGCAAAATAAAACAACATGATTGGTACACCTTGGATGTCACCTTGGCCGAAACTTTAACACCTTGGAATTTCTTGAAATTATCTTGAAAATGTGAAGATGATATCACCACAACAACTCCATCATCTTCTCAACTTTTTTGGCACAAGAATAGGCATGTGGGCATTGAAATTTTCAAATTAAAAAAAAATCTGCCCAATTCAACATAGTAACCGTTGGCTACCATCCACATTTTCCAAAAGAATATTTCGATTTTTCTTAATAAAATAAGAAAGGATAATACCACCAAATTATCCTCAACTTCAAGCAACATAATAGGACATGTGAGAGCTACATTTGACTTCAAAAAATCTGCTGAAAATACCCAAGAAAGGTCTATAGCCGTTGGGTATATTTTTGAAATTTCCGAGTTGGCAATTTTGCCAACTAGCACCTTTTTGGTTGGTCCACTTGTTTCCAACTCATAAAATGTGTACAACATCATATCCACCTGATAATACACGTTTTTGGACTTACCAATATGTGTAGCAACTCAAATTTTTGATGAATAAATAAATAGATAACAATTGACAAGATTATGTCAACGTGTAATACCGAAATTCCCCAATATTTCTTCTTATATGTCAAGAACATTTCCATACCTTTGACACCTTTAATATCTCTGAATAATGATGGTAAATGTTTTCTTATAATATATATAAGAGGGTCTTCAAGAAAAACTAGAATGTGACATCCCAAATCATCACATATCCAGCTATAGTCAATAATATCATCGGTTGAGAGAATAAGATATAAGATCACCATATTATCTTCAAATTAATAATAACACAGCTCCAGACTGAAGATAATAATATGCTCAAGAGATTCCTTGAGTGAAAATACCAAAAATATCCTTGGGGGTGAAATGACCAAAATACCCCTGGTGTGAGAAAACTCCAGAAATGACCCCGATGGTCAGGTATAATCACAATAACGCCTTTGTCATGATAACCAAGATAATAATACACCATTGAAATATTTTTCACCATATGATGTTTCTACAAAAATTAAAATACCAATTTTGCCCTTTTTGGTAAGTTGTAGAAACTTCCAAGGCACGTTAGTCACAAGACAATAATCATCACCAAAAACACATAATAATCACATAATGAACATGTATAATTTATATACAAATGAAAACAATCATTTTAACATATTTTAGAAAATTATTTCTAAAAACCTTAGACATGGATCGATCGAAGTGTCTCAGCTCCAGAGATCGATGTCTCACAGAAAGTTTCAGAGTTTGCCTCTAACCCACATCGATCGATCGAAGTGAGGGTTCGATGTACATCGATCGATCGATTTGTCTCAGGTTTAGAGATCGATGTCTCACAGAAAGGTCTTAAACTTTTCTGCCCTACATAGATCGATCGATGTGAGAGATCTATATACATAGATCGATCGATGTCAACTTTTTCAATTTTTTCAACTTTTAATCACATATAACACCATGTGTGACATTGTTAAGCATTCACCACTTAAAATCATGACTTTGAAGATTATCCAAACATATTTCTCAACATTCTCCCCCTTTTGGAAAATTTTCAAAATAACCTAACATGATTTTAATGTCACAACTTATAACCAAAAATTTAACCAAATGTTTTCAACTTTTAAATAGTATGTTGCTCCCCCTCAACTCATATTCTCCCCCTTAACCTATGCTCCAAAATTTATACCAACTAAAACTTAGCATATGATTCATCATGACTTACATACTAAAATCATGTTCTTATTCTATCTCCCACTTTATTTTGCAAACCATGCAAAAGATAGAACTACGCAATGGTATCGTAAGTCATCATACCTAACTTGGCTCGTAAGTTTTCAAAAGTGGCTTGATTAAGGGGTTTGGTGAAGATGTCAGCAATTTGGTGATCAGTTCTTATATGGTTTATCACTATATCCTCATTTTGAACATGATCGCGAAGAAAGTGGTATCGCACCTCAATGTGTTTGGTCTTAGAATGAAGCACCGGATTCCGAGAAAGATTGTTTGAACTTGTGCTATCGTAGAAAATTGGAATCTTTTTCATTTTAATGCCAAAATCACGAAGTTGTTGTTTAAGCCAAAGTATTTGGGTAGTACATAAACTCAAAGCGATATACTCGGCTTCAGTGGTAGAAAGAGCTACACTAGCTTGCTTTTTAGAAAACCCAGAGATCAGGTTGGTTCCTATGTATTGACATGTACCGCTAGTGGATTTTCTATCTAACTTGCAACCACCATGATCAGCATCACTATATGCGTGTAATTCCAACTTAGCGTTTCTATCATACCACAATCCTAAGTGAGGTGTATGCTTAAGATATCTAAAGATCTTTTTCACTGCATTGTAATGTGATACCTTAGGACAAGATTGAAACCTAGCACACATAGACACACTAAACATAATATCAGGTCTTGATGTAGTTAAGTATAGCAATGAGCCAATCATAGACCTATAGAGTGAGTCATCAAAAGGTTTACCATTTTCATCCTTATCAAGTTTGGTACTAACACTCATGGGGGTAGTTGTAGGTTTCAACTCTTCAAAGCCAAACTTCTTAATCATATCATTACCATACTTAAGTTGGCTAATATGAATTTCTTGAGGGGTTTGTTTGATTTGAAGGTCTAAGAAGTAGTTCAATTCTCTTACTATTGACATTTCAAATTCTTACTTCATACACTCTTCTAAGTCTTTTACTAAGGCAGGGTTGGTTGAACCAAAGATAATATCGTCTGCATATATTTGAACTATTAACAAATCATTATCTTTTCTTCTTAGGAGTAATGTGTTGTCTATTGTTCCCCTTTGATAATTATTTGCAATAAGAAAGTTTTCAAATCTATCATACAAAGCTCTTGGAGCTTGTTTCAAACCATATAGAGCTTTCTTAAGCTTGTAAACATGGTTAGGATTCTTTGGATCTTCGAATCCAGGGGGTTGCTTGACAAACACCTGTTCTTGGATGTATCCATTCAAGAATGCACTCTTGACATCCATTTGGAAGAGTTTAATGTTACTTAGACTTGCAATCGCAAGTAACAATCTAATTGCTTCTAGTCGTGCAACGGGTGCAAAGGTTTCTTCATAATCTATTCCTTCTTGTTGATTATAACCTTGTGCAACTAGTCTAGTCTTATTTCTTGTAATGTTTCCTTGTTCGTCCATCTTATTCTTAAACACCCATTTCGTTCCTATTATTGACTTGTTTTTGGGTTTGGGTACTAAGTCCCACACATTGTTCCTTGTGAATTGATTTAATTCTTCATGCATAACATCTATCCAAGATGTATCACCTAAGGCTTCCTTTATGTTCTTAGGTTCTAATTGTGAGATTAAGCTATGTCCTTCAAGTTGACTTATATTCTACGTGTTCTAACCACAACACTTAGATCCCCAATGATTAATTATCTAGGATGCCACCAATTCCTAGATTGACTAGGTTCACCCTCATCTTGTTCAAATGTTTCATTAGTGTGAACATTATCATATGTAATT
This sequence comes from Eustoma russellianum, assembly GCA_036186865.1. Lineage (NCBI taxonomy): Eukaryota > Viridiplantae > Streptophyta > Magnoliopsida > Gentianales > Gentianaceae > Eustoma > Eustoma russellianum. The sequence goes on along the minus strand of AP025075.1, from coordinate 23,552,880 downwards.
GGATCATTAGTTGTATTATCTTCTAAATGCAAAGTTTCTTCATTTATTTCATCTAAGGGTTTATGCATGTCTTGTTCAGGGGGAGTTGGTTCTAGATGATCAAGTACAGGCTCAAGTAATACATCATCATCAAACATATTTTCAACATTTGTTTCTTGTTTATGTTGATGTTTATCACTAGTTTCAAAGCATGCATTTTCATTGAATTTCACATGTATGGATTCAATTATCTTTCTAGATGTAGGATTATAACACCTATATGCTCTTGAGTTAGTAGAATAACCAACAAATATGCATTTAATAGATTTTTGTTCAAACTTATCTAGATTATCCTTAGTGTTTAGCACAAAACATTTACATCCAAATACTTTAAGATAACCTATTTTAGGTTGTCTATTGTTTAGCAATTCATAAGGCGTTTTATTTAATTTCTTTCTAATAGTAAGCCTATTTATAATATAACATGCACAACTAACAGCTTCAGCCCATAAATATTTAGGCAATTTATTTTCACAAAGCATTGTCCTAGCAACTTTTGGAATCGTTCTATTTTTACGTTCAACAACTCCATTGAGTTGTGGTGTTCTAGGTGGTGAGAATTCATGTTTGATTCCATATAGTTCGCAAAATTTGATTACGTCTTTGTTTTTAAATTCTCCACCTCTATCATTTCTAATCCTTTTAACATTTTCTTCATAAATGTTTTCAAGTTGCTTAATAAGGGTTTTGATTGCCAATGGAGCATCGTCTTTGTGTGTTAAGAACAATGTCCATGTATAGCGTGAGTAATCATCTACTATGACACACACATAGTAGTGTCCACCTAGAATTCTTGTCCTACTTGGACCAAATAAGTTTAAGTGAAGCAATTCTAGTACATGACTAGTACTCACTTCATGTTTCGGTTTTAATGTTTCTTTAATGTGTTTTCCTTTAATACACATTTCACACATTTGAAAATTATCTAAGTCTAACTTAGGCATTCCTCTAACTAAATTCTTCTTAGATAATTTCTTAATGGTTGAAATTCCTATATGGCCTAATCTTCTATGCCATAAATTCACATCTAAGTCATGTGATATTAGACACTTAACCTTAGCATCTAATATGTTATCTAAGGTAAGAGTATAAATATTACCATCTCTATTTCCTTTTAAAACCGTTTCTCCTTTTTCATTTATTATATCACAAGAATTCGGGAAGAAAAGAGACATTATAACCACAATCTATAAGTTGAGAAATACTAAGTAAATTATAAGAGAGATTGCTTACTAACAACACATTTCGTATTTGAAATGTGTTAGGGTTCCCAATTGTTCCTTTTCAACAACTTGTCCTTTGTTGTTGTCACCGAGTGTTACTTTTCCTCCATTCTTGATATGTTCCAATTTGATGAATAGTTTGGGGTTCCCCATCATATGCCTCGAACACCCACTATCTAAAAACCATTTGGTCCTTAGATTCTTTGACTTTGCCTCCTTCTTGCATTCCTTGCGTTGTTCCTACAATGGAGACAAAGTTTTAGGTACCCTTTATTTGGGTCCTTGAATGTTAGGGGCATTATTCTTGTTTAGATAACCCTTAGGTATCCAAACTTGAACATACCTTTTAGGCACATTTTTAGCATGGTTAATATAAGAAGGATAAGCATATATATGATCATTCCACATAAGTGAAGATGCATTGTTATACATGTTGCGCCATGGTTGATCACTACCATGTCTTGGCCGATTTTGGTAGTGTGTATAAGACATGTAATTTTGTTTCTTGAATGGCGCTATGTATGTATGTTCATATGCATTTGTATAAGATTTATATGAGTGTTGTCTATACTTAGGTTCATAATAAGTTGAACGCATTTTATTTAGTCTAGCTGCATTTGTATACATGTAGGCATAATTTCTAGGTTGTCTACATGCGAATTTTGGCCTAGATGTATGTTTATGCGTGTGTATATTGGTGGGTGTGTGTTGTATTTTTGCCTTGATATAAGTAGAAGAAGGTGTAGAAGAGATGTAGCAGGCAAAGTTGATTTTGTTGTATTATATGACAACTTTGTACTAGATGAAACAAACTTAGTCTTTTTATTCACTTTTTCATTTTCTTCTTTATAGCCTAAGACGGTTTTATCATTACCGTACTTTTGTGATGAGATGAGTGTGTCTAACATGTTAGCACCCGACTTAAATTGTTCTAACATTTTTTCTAAGTTAAGTTTAGAAGACTTAAGTTGTATTATTTCTTGTTCACAACTTTCCAATTTGGACTTTAATATATTATTTTCTGTTTTTATCTTTTGATCATCTTTCCTATATGATTCAATTTTATTCTCTAAAGAATCAAGAGTATTAGTAGACTCTTGTTTAAGAGATTCTAGTTGATCGGAAAATTCCAAGTTGGACGTCTTCAACTTGTCATTTTCTTAAACTAGTTTCTTCTTTTCTTTAGGGAGCCTCTTACAGTGAGCATGCATTCTTAAGAATTCTTCATACATTTCATCAAATGTCATGTCACTATAAGAATCACTATCAGAAGAAGAACATACCTCGTTGGATACGAAGCAGACTTGAGCTTCCTCAGTTTCGGATTCTGAGTCGGATGAGTCGCTCCATGTGCTCACCTTCATTGCTCGTTTCCCTTTCCTTGCCTTAGACTCCTTTGGCTTTGTCATTTGTGCCTCCTTGTCCTTGGCTTGTTTATTATTGTTGTCGTTATTATTATTTTTCTTTGTTGGACAATCGTATGAAATATGTCCTTTTTGACTGCATTCATAACACTTTAATTCTTTATTATACCATTTGTTTGTGTTATTTTTCTTAAATTGAGAAAAAGAAGAAGAAGAAGAATTACGTTGTCTATTCCTATTTGGACGTTTGAAAAACTTTCTAAGTTTTCTAGCTATCAATACCAAGTCATCGTCTAATTCAGTATCACTATTACTATCATCGTTACTAGCATGTGTTTCGGTTGTTTTGAAAGCTATTGACTTACCGGATGACTTAGACGATTCAGACTTTCGTTGGTTTAATTTAACCTCGTAAACTTTAAGAGACCCGATCAATTCATCAATCTTAGTGATTGACTTTGTCTCCTCGATTGCAGTCACCTTTGGATCCCATTTAGCAGGAAGGCTTCGTAGCATCTTTTGAACCTTTTCACTGTTCAAAAATGACTTTCCTAAAGATTCAAGGGCATTGAAAATATTAGTAATCCTCAAATCCATAGTTGTTATGGATTCGTTTGGCAACATTTCGAAAGTCTCTAATTCAGTCATAAGCATATTTATTTTTGACTCTTTAACACCACTAGTACCTTCATGCTTTAATACAAGTGATTTCCACATGTCGTGTGCGCTTGTGCAATTTGACACATATCCTGCTTTAGAAGTTGTAAGTCCATTCAAAAGTAATTGCATAGCTTTAGCATTCATGGATATTTTCTTTTTATCATCCAATGACCATTCACTTTTATACTTTTCAACCTCCTGTGTGACTCCACTAACTTGTACAACTTTCATTGGAATGTACGGCCCATCTTCAACTATAGACCATAAATCGACGCCTATAGCCATTAAGAATAGCCTCATTCTTAGTTTCCAATGAACAAAATTATTGCTATCAACAAGAGGAGGACGTTGTGCAGGCATACCTTCCAACTCACCTTTGTGAGAAACAATAGCCATTGAATATATCTTGGATTTGAGACAAGCAGTATCTAATGAATTGTTGTTTCTTGGCCTTGTATTGTTCGTACGGTGTTGAATCTTGCTTCTTTTGAGTGGTGTTGGTCTGGCTTTCATACCAAATGTTGGACCATGCACATGCAATAAACACCACTAGAGGGGGAGGTGAATAGTGGTTAGCAGAAATTACACTACAACCCTTTGTTAAAATCCCCTTTGAAAACAGAATCTGAGACTACCTCAGATTCAGAACCCATTTTTAAAAAATTCACAAATAATTGTACACAACTCTACAAATTATGAAACTTTCAAGAATTGAACTTCAATGAGTTAACAAGACTCTATCCAAAAATCAGACAAACATAAGATCGTTTGACCCTTCAAACAAATAACACGATTCAGATGGTCAATCTGGACAGAATTGGACAGAATGTTGCTGATTTTGCAAAACGTGTTTCTATTTGAATACTCAACCAAAAAGGTTGATCTTTATATCAAAACAATCCTTAAAATGTGTAGATGAAGTTTCCAAAAGTCCCTGACCTTAAAACATTCTTGAAAAATACAGAATCTAAGTTTTCTCAAAACTGGTCAGATTGCGACCAGATTGGAGCAGTTATCTTGCAAAGACTGAAAGACTAACGTTCCCTTGCTCAAATCAAGTGATTCTTATTGAAAATGAAAGCTAACAGTCTGAAGTATATCTCCACCAAAAATCACGAATTTTGAAAATTTTTAGCTATTTTTTAAAAGTGTGTGAAGTTGTGTGAAATCTGCAGTCAAAACGGGCAGAAAACAGAAATAAAGAAACAAGAGAAGAACACCAAGGATTTTTCCTGATTCGGTCAATGTGACCTACTCCAGTCCCAAGGAACACCTTTCCTTGGATTTTACTATGAAATGAACACCTTACAACAAGAGCCAAGCTTGATCTTTGGGTTATACACCAACCCTACTCAAGACTTGGATAATCACATTCTAAGCAACACTTAGTTACAACTCCTCTAACACCTATTGATGTAGCCTCAATATTACAAATGAAGCTCAAGAGGCTTGTAGCTCACCACAATACAACAAGAACACCTTTGCTATAATGAATAAAAAAATAACAACAAGAAGATGAAGATGAAAGCTAGACAATTCAACAAATGCTTGTGAGCTTCAAGTGTGTTTCATCTTCTTCACCATCGTCTCTATTTATAGTGTGATTTGAGCCTTGAAGATAAGAATGCACATGTGTCACCATCTTTATCATCAATTCCAAATGTCTTCTCATCATTGGTTGCCCTTGTACACTTGGCAAAATAGAATAACATGATTGGTCCACCTTAGATGTCACCTTGGCCGAAAATTTAACACCTTGGAATGTCTTGGAATTATCTTGAAAATGTGAAGATAATATCACCGAAACAACTCCATCATCTTCTCAACTTTTTGGCACAATAATAGGCATGTGGGCATTGAAATTTTCAAATTAAAAAAAATCTGCCCAATTCAACATAGTAGCCATTGGCTACCATCCACATTTTCCAAAAGAATATTTTGATTTTTCAATAAGAAATGATAATACCACCAAATTATCCTCAACTTCAAGCAACATAATAGGACATGTGAGAGCTCCATTTGACTTCAAAAAATCTGCTGAAAATACCCAAGAAAGGTCTACAGCCGTTGGGTATATTTTTGAAATTTCCAAGTTGGCAATTTTATCAACTAGCTTCTTTTTGGTTGGTCCACTTGTCTCCAACTCATAAAATGTGTACAACATCATATCCACCTGATAATACACGTTTTTGGACATACCAATATGTGTAGCAACTCAAATTTTTGAAGAATAAATAAATAGATAACAATTGACAAGATTATGTCAACGTGTAACACCGAAATTCCCTAATATTTTTTCTGATATGTCAAGAACATTTCCACACCTTTGAAACCTTTAATATCTCTGAATAATGATGATAAATGTTTTCTTATAACATGATGGGGATCAAGGGTCCGATGAGGATCAAGGGCCCCATCAAGAGGTCAAGGGTCCTATGACAAGAAGGAGGGCAAGAGAACTTTGTCATCAAGTTGCCACCTTCTTGTATAAGCATGTTCAAGATGAACCTAAGGTTCCATGGGTTCACTTCATTGAACCCACTCTTTGAACGTTGAGGCATATGCGTGTGTGTTTTATTATCTTGGTCCTTGTGATCTTTGTTTTATGTCTTTTCTTTGTAGGCAAATTAGGTACATGAAAGTCCAAAATAAAATGGAGGCCCAAAATAAGCAACATAGGCGTGTGTGGCAAAAAAAGGAAGACAAAAGAGAATGTTGTCTTGAAGAGAATGTTTGTCTCTAAAAAGACAAATTCAAACGTGTCCAAGATGGATTCCTCTTTTCAAAATTGAACTTAAAATCATCTCCAAAAATCAGAAGGGTGGCCAGCCAAAGTTGAAGACAAGGTGATTATCAAATTGAATTTAAATTCAAAGTCAAACTTGAATTTAAATTCAACCATGATGTCAATTCAAACTTCAACCAATTGGAGAGTTAAAATTCAAGATGCTTTCAGCCTATATATCCAGCCATGAACACGCCAACTTGGAGGATAATGAAGATGATATTACAATTCAAAGTTGAATCCAAGTTTGAATTCAAATTCAAACTTCAACCATCTTTTGAATTCAAGTCCAACCATCTTATCATCATCAAAATCAGATTTTCTACACTTCATTATCCATGTGAACACGCAATCTTGGAGAGATAGAGCCTAATTCAAATTGAATCCAGTTTGAATCCAAATTCAAACTCAATTTGAATTCAAACTTCAGCCATCTTTTGAACTCAAATTCAAGCACATCCTACTCATCAAACCAACTCATCCAAGGCGCCATTGGTAATCATAAGTTGTTGAATACATTGAAGATAATAGCTTACAAGCATTTCAAGTTTTAGCTAGACATATCTTAGTTTTGAATTTCAAGCAAATTTCAGATTTAAACAATTGTTAGTTAGTTTCATTTGAATCAATTTCTGGCCATTTTGAAGGCTGATAGGACATTCATTAAGGCCTATAAATAGACCCCTTTGGCTGATTGTAAACACACCTTTTGATGAATAACAATTCTTGATATTTCATTCACTTTGTGTGATACTTTGTTTTCTTGGTTTTGTATTAAAAATCTAGGTTAAGATCCTTCAAAGTTGAGCATTTTGAAGGTGTTGGCATTGCTTAAAGGTGCCGTCCAGGAGGGCCGTATTGGTTTGCCTGATCAACGACCATGTTGAAGTGTTGGTCTTGCTCATTCTTAATCCACACGTTTTTAATCACTAAGGAAGCAAGGGGAAGTCTTCTTCCTTGTGCCTAACCCTTTGTGAAGGACGTTTGGAAGGTGGAATCATTGGAGCCCACGAGTTGCACGCATCAAATTGGTATCCGAGCCCAGGTTACTCTATTCCACCATCTATCATTTTCTTTTCGTTTGAGTCTAGTCATTCTAAGTTCAGTTGTGTCTTTCTTCTACTCCTCACTCTACACGCCTTGTCTTGCATTCAAAAAAAACGTCCACATTGCCTTGAGTCTTTGCATATTGCTGCATTTTGCTTTTCATCATTCAAGTATCATCTTTTTTATTCCCTTTTCGCATCACAATCTGATTTTGAGTCGTTCAAACTTGAACAAATTAGGGTTCGTTGCATTTTAGGTTACATGCAGCCTTCTTTTAAATATTCCAACCATCAGCTTATAAAGCTACCTCGGCTTCAAATCATCCTGTTGCTACCGAAGCTTTTAGTTGGTGATGATTGTATGCATCTTGTGATTCGCATTGTGATTGATTTCATGCTTTAAGTCAAGTAGTCATACGTGTGTTTTCCTTCACGAACCATCTTCAACAACAAAACCCTAATTCTAACCCCACACCCCACGGCCCAACCCCCCCCCCCCCACCCCAACCCAACCCTAAAAACTCACCAACCTGATCCCAAACAACCTTATTTACACCCCCAACAAAAAGCCCCAACCCAATTTTACCAAACACAATCAGAATCTAAGGATCCTAATTCATTCAAATAAACCCTAACCCTAGAATTTGAATTTTGTTCAAATTCTGTCCTAAACCAACCAATATCCAAATTGACCACACCAATCATCAATTACCAACCCAAATAGTCCATTTACCACGCCCATTCCGTTCCCAAAACCTCATTCCGCAAATTCCCAAAACGTTCAAAAAAACCTTAAATAAAAAACCCTAACCCTAACCCGTTCGGCCTTACCCCAACTTCCCTCACTTTCCAAGGTTATTTTTGTTGCAAGTCCAAGTTACAAATTGCATTTTAAATACATTGCACTATTCTGTCCAAAAACGCAAGTGCTAAGTGCAAAACGTGTGAAATTTCAATTCTGCCCTTAGTAAAAAAACAAGAATCTGAACCTTGCTCAATTGAAATAGCAAGGAAGAAAAAGAAAACAAAAGAACAAGAGCAAAGAAAAAGGGGCAAAACGTTTGTGCATTGCGTGAAAAATTTTTGGTACGATTTGCAAACCTTGGATACCATATTTCCTTTTACCCCACATTGTCGTCCCCTATATACCCTGTTCTCCATCTCCTGATCTTCTTGAACCAATCACACATTTGGTTGCTCGATTGTTTCATGACTTGAACCATTTTGTGGATAGTAAGTGCATAGAATCAAAATTAACTAAAGATTGCCCATGGCAACCCTTAGTTTATCTTTGGTTTAGCCTTATACATCAACTTTGGTTGCTTATTTTCTTTGAATCTTGGTATAAAGTTCAAGTTTGTGTTCATTTCAATTGATTCTACTTTGATACTAATTGGTGCAACTTGAACGCAAAAAGGAAGAAACAAGTGGAGAACATTGTGATTTGAAGAAGCCTTGGCAATACACTTCCTTTTTGATCACTTTGAGCCTTCTTAACTTCAGGTTATCCAAGAACCAAAGTGGTAAGAGAGTGGAAAGAATAGAAAGCGGAGTGTTCATAGCTTATTTTTTACTAATCCCTTAACGTTTGTTTGTCTTTGTGTTACTTTGCTTCTTTTCTTCTCTTTTCGCTTTTAATTGATCACTTTAGGTAAAACATGGATAGCAGCACCCACTCCGCATCTACCAAGTCAAAAGAGTCTGAAACTGTTGACATCACGCAACAACAAATGCTGGAGATGCTTAAGAAACTCATGCATGACAATGAGGTAATTAAGCATCGCTTGGAAGACATGGAGCGAAGCTACAAAACGAGTGATGGCCAAGGTACAAGCAGGGCCGTTCCCCTACCACAACCTAGGCGCCATCCACCAGAGGAAGTTGAAGATGACAACCTTAGACCACCAAACATCGAGGCACGAAGGTTTGTTCCTCCTACACAACCAAGAAGGTACGTCCCACGAAGGTACAACGATGATTACATTCCATATGAGCATGATGATTATGACTTTGATGACCACCCTCCCCGTGGTTACCAAAGACGCCAAAATCCCCTTTTTCCGTATGATGACGATTTTCTCAAAACCAAAATAAATATTCCCATGTTTTATGGTAAAAGTAATACGGAGGAATATTTAGAATGGGAAACCAAAGTGGATTTAATCTTTTCTTGTACCAATTATAGTGAATTACAAAAAGTGAGGTACGCTTCTATTGAGTTTTCTGATTATGCACTTAATTGGTGGACATATTTGTGTCGAAATAGAACTAAGACAAGGCAACCTCCAATTGCCACTTGGGAAGAAATGAATTTTGAAATGAGACAACGTTTTATCCCAAACAATTATGAGAGTTCTATTTTCACGAGTTTGCAAAACTTACGTCAAGGTTCCAAAAGCTTAGACGAGTATTATAAAGAGTTAGAAATTTTGTTGGAAAGGTCTAACTTGCAGGAACCTGAAGAAGCCACCAAGGCTCGTTTCTTACATGGTTTAAACAGGGAGATCGCGCAAAGGGTTGACCTTCAACTTTATCTCGACCTCATAACCATGGTCCATATGGCGGAAAAGATTGAGCACCAATTAAAGGTACGTAGTTCCTCCAATTTCAATTCCACTTATCGTACTAATCACTCTTCATCAAGATTTCCCAGCAAACCTTCAGGAACGGGAAGTTCACGGCCTATAGGAGCCCAATCACGTGACCAAGGTGCATCACAACGAATGGACAATCGTGTGCAATCCACACAAAGGAGAGATGACCGCAACAAACAAAAAGCTCCTACCGGAAATACTTCTGATCCCTCAAACAGGTTTAGAGACATTAAATGTTATAAATGTCTAGGACATGGTCACATAGGAAAAGAGTGTCCTAATGCAAAACGAATCATGTTAATTGAGGAGACAAACGAATATGTGTCTGAGTCCGAGCATGAAAATGAGTCTGAGCATGATAATGAAATTGAACCTGAAGAGGATCTAGGCGCATTAGATGATTTTGACACTAAGGAGTTTCTTGTTGTGCGTCACGCTTTAAATGCATATCCGAAATCAGACGATCACGAACAACATCGAGAAAACATTTTCCATATTCATTGTATGATAAATGGTAAAGTGTGCACCATGATCATTGATTCCAGTTCTTGTGCGAATGTGGCTAGTATCGAATTGGTAAGAAAACTGAATTTGTCTATGACTAATCATCCGCATCCTTACAAACTTGCATGGCTAAATGATTGCGGTGAAGTTAGCGTAAGTAAACAAGTTTTGATTTCTCTTAGCATTGGTAGTTACAAAGATGATGTTTTATGCGATGTTGCACTAATGCATGCTAGTCATATCTTACTTGGTAGGCCATGACAATTTGATCGACATGTTACATATGATGGTTATTTGAATCGTTACTCTTTCAAATTGAATGGCAAGTTGTACAAACTGCATGCACTTCCACCACACAAAGTCCACGAGGATCACCAACGCATGTCCAAGTCTAGAGCCGATCCTAAGGAAAAAGAAGCCGAGAGAAAATTCGTGGAGTGTATGAAAAATGAAAACAAAAAACACGAGAGCAAGAGAAAAGAAGTAGTGCCCCTAAGTGTAAACGAGTCCAAAAAGATGTGTGGGTATTTCGCAAAGAAAAGAGAGGTCACACGCGCACTTTATAACAACCAAACTGTCCTCATCATCATACCAAAGTCGTGTCACCTTGCCCTTGAAGAACTCCCACCAAACTTACCTACCTCAGTTGCGTCCCTTATCCAAGAATATGAAGTTCTATTTCTCTCCGAATCACCATCTGGATTACCACCCATTAGAGGAACAGAACACCAAATCGACTTTGTCCCAGGAGTCGTCTTACCCAATCGCCTAGCCTATCGAGCCAACCTCGAAGAAACCAAAGAAATCCAAAGGCAAGTAGAGGAGTTTTTAGCAGAGTGGACAAGTCCGAGAGAGCCTAAGCCCATCTGCCGTCCCTGTCATTTTAGTACCCAAAAATGATGGAACGTGGAGAATGTGTACAGATTGCCGAGCCATAACCAAAATTACCGTCAAGTATAGGTACCCCATGCCTAGGCTAGACGATATGTTAGACATGTTGCACGGATCTAAATTCTTCACCAAAATCGACTTTAAACAAGGGTACTTCCAGGTACGCATTAGAGAAGGGGACGAATGGAAGACTGCATTCAAAACCAAATTTGGGCTCTATGAGTGGTTAGTGATGCCCTTCGGGCTCACCAACGCCCCTAGCACCTTTATGAGGCTAATGAATGAAGTCTTACGAGCGTTCATAGGCCGATTTGTTGTTGTTTATTTCGATGATATCCTAATCTATTCCCAAACCATAGAAGATCATCTTGACCATATTAGAGCGGTTTTTGAAAAGCTTAAGCAAGAACAACTTTACGCCAACTTTAAGAAGTGCTCCTTTTGTTTAGAACGCGTAGTTTTTCTAGGCTTTGTCATTTCGGCTGAGGGAGTAGAAATGGATGAGGAAAAGGTTAGGTCAATTGTGGAGTGGACTATACCTAAGAATGTAGGGGAAGTTCATAGTTTTCATGGACTAGCAAGTTTTTATAGACGATTTGTCAAAGATTTTTCTTCCATAGCTGCACCCCTAAACGAAATTGTGAAAAAAGATGTGCCTTTTAGGTGGGAAGAGCCACAACAACAGGCATTTGATGAACTTAAACGTAGGCTGACTACTGCACCCATACTTAGGTTACCAAATTTTGACGAGACCTTTGAAATCGAGTGTGATGCAAGTGGAGTGGGTATAGGCGCAGTTTTGACCCAAGGTAAGAAACCCATAGCCTATTTTAGTGAGAAGTTGAAAGGCGCTGCATTGAATTACTCTACGTATGATAAGGAACTTTATGCCCTTGTGAGATCCCTACAAACTTGGCAATACTATCTTCAACCTAAAGAGTTTGTGATCCATACTGACCACGAAAGCCTTAAGTATCTTAAAGGGAAAGGAAAGTTGAACAAGAGACATGCCAAATGGGTAGAGTACATAGAACAATTCCCTTACGTGATTAAGTACAAGCAAGGAAAGGACAATATAGTTGTTGATGCCCTCTCTAGGAGATACACGTTAGTCACTACATTATCCTCATGTTTCTTAGGATTTGAATCACTTAAGGAATTGTACCCCAATGACCATGACTTTGGCACCATTTTCGAGTCATGTAAAGAAGCTCCATTTGGGAAATTTTACATACATGAGGGCTATCTTTTCAAAGAACAAAAATTGTGTGTTCCCCAATCATCCCTACGAGAAGCATTGACTAGAGAAGCCCATGGGGGAGGTTTAATGGGTCATTTCGGAGTATTCAAAACCCTTGAGACTCTTAAGGAACATTTCTATTGGCCCCACATGAGAGTAGACGTCGAGAGGTTGTGTGGTAGTTGCATCACTTGCAAACAAGCGAAATGCAAGTCCCAACCACATGGCCTTTACACGCCTTTACTCGTCCCTGATGCCCCTTGGATTGACATTTCCATGGACTTTGTTTTTGGACTTCCTAGGTCTCGGGGAGGACGCGATAGCATTTATGTTATGGTTGATCGATTTTCAAAAATGGCACATTTCATTGCATGTAGGAAAGTTGATGATGACACACATGTTGCTGATTTGTTCTTCAAAGAAATTGTTAGATTACATGGCATGCCACGTACAATTGTAAGTGATAGAGATACGAAATTTTTGAGTCATTTTTGGCGTGTTTTGTGGGCTAAACTTGGTACACAATTGTTGTTTTCCACCACCGCACACCCACAAACTGATGGACAAACTGAAGTCGTTAATCGTACTCTTTCTCAACTTTTGCGTGCCATTTTGCAAAAACACATTAAACATTGGGAAGATTGTTTACCATATATCGAATTTGCATACAATAGGAGTGTCCATCACGCTACTTTGCATAGTCCATTTGAAATCATGTATGGCTTTAATCCCTTGTCTCCCCTTAATTTGATTCCTATTTCCGTGCATGAACGTTCTAGTCTTGATGGTAAACAAAAAGCGGAAAAGATAAAGAAACTGCATGAACAAGTTAAAACACAACTTGAAAAGAAAAACAAAGCTTATGAAAGACGAGCTAACAAACATCGGAAACGAGTTGTGTTTAAACCTAGAGATTTATTGTGGTTACATTTACGCAAAGAAAGATTTCCCAATGAAAGAAAGTCAAAACTGCTACCTCAAGGAGATGGACCTTTCCAAGTTCTGAAACGCATAGGGGACAATGCATACATCCTTGATCTTCCCGAAAGGTATGGTTCAATTTTGTCTACTTTTAATGTTGCTGACCTCACCCCTTTCACCGATGACCTTTTTGATTCGAGGACGAATCCTCTTGAGGAGGGGGGATTGATGAGGATCAAGGGTCCGATGAGGATCAAGGCCCCATCAAGAGGTCAAGGGTCCTATGACAAGAAGGAGGGCAAGAGAACTTTGTCATCAAGTTGTCACCTTCTTGTATAAGCATGTTCAAGATGAACCTAAGGTTCCATGGGTTCACTTCATTGAACCCACTCTTTGAACGTTGAGGCATATGCGTGTGTGTTTTATTATCTTGTTCCTTGTGATCTTTGTTTTATGTCTTTTCTTTGTAGGCAAATTAGGTACATGAAAGTCCAAAATAAAATGGAGGCCCAAAATAAGCAACATAGTCGTGTGTGGCAAAAAAAGGAAGACAAAAGAGAATGTTGTCTTGAAGAGAATGTTTGTCTCTACAAAGACAAATTCAAATGTGTCCAAGATGGATTCCTCTTTTCAAAATTGAACTTAAAATCATCTCCAAAAATCAGAAGGGTGGCCAGCCAAAGTTGAAGACAAGGTGATGATCAAATTGAATTTAAATTCAAAGTCAAACTTAAAATTAAATTCAACCATGATGTGAATTCAAACTTCAACCAATTGGAGAGTTAAAATTCAAGATGCTTTTAGCCTATATATCCAGCCATGAACACGCCAACTTGGAGGACAATGAAGATGAGATTACAATTCAAAGTTGAATCCAAGTTTGAATTCAAATTCAAACTCAATTTGAATTAAAACTTCAACCATCTTTTGAATTCAAGTCCAACCATCTTATCATCATCAAAATCAGATTTTCTACACTTCATCATCCATGGGAACACGCCATCTTGGAGAGATAGAGCCTAATTCAAATTGAATCCAAGTTTGAATCCAAATTCAAACTCAATTTGAATTCAAACTTCAGCCATCTTTTGAACGCAAATTCAAGCACATCCTACTCATCAAACCAACTCATCCAAGGCGCCATTGATCATCATAAGCTGCTGAATACATTGAAGATAACATCTTCCAAGCATTTCAAGTTTTAGCTAGACTTATCTTAGTTTTGAATTTCAAGCAAATTTCAGATTTAAACAATTGTTAGTTAGTTTCATTTGAATTAATTTCTTGCCATTTTGAAGGCTGATAGGACGTTCATTAAGGCCTATAAATAGACCTCTGTGGCTGATTGAAAACCCACCTTTTGATGAATAACAATTCTTGATATTTCATTCACTTTGTGTGATACTTTGTTTTCTTGGTTTTGCATTAAAAACCTAGGTTAAGATCCTTCAAAGTTGAGCATTTTGAAGGTGTTGGCATTACTTAAAGGTGCCGTCCAGGAGGGCCGTATTGGTTTTCCTGATCAACGACCATCTTGAAGTGTTGGTCTTGCTCATTCTTAATCCACACGTTTTTAATCACTAAGGAAGCAAGGGGAAGTCTTCTTCCTTGTGCCAAACCCTTTGTGAAGGACATTTGGAAGGTGGAATCGTTGGATCCCACGAGTTGCATGCATCATAACATATATAAGAGGGTCTTCAAGAAAAACTAGAATGTGACATCCCAAATCGTCACATATCTAGCTACTGTCAATAATATCATCGGTTGAGAGAATAAGATATAAGATCACCATATTATCTTCAAAATAATAATAACACAGCTCCAAAATGAAGATAATAATATACTCAAGAGATTCCTTGAGTGAAAATACCAAAAATACCCTTGGAGGTGAAATGACCAAAATACCCCTGGTGTGAGAAAACTCCAGAAATGACCCCGATGGTCAAGAATAATCACAATAACACCTTTGTCATGATAACCAAGATAATAATACAACCTTGAAATATTTTTCACCATATGATGTTCCTACAAAACTTAAAATACCAATTTTGCCCTTTTAGGTAAGTTGTATAAACTTCCAAGGCACGTTAGTCACAAGACAATAATCATCACCAAAAACACATAATAATCACATAATGAACATGTATAATTCATATACAAATGAAAACAATCATTTTAACACATTTTAGAAATTTATTTCTAAAAACCCTAGACATCGATCGAAGTGTCTCAGCTCCAGAGATCGATGTCTCACATAAAGTTTCAGAGTTTTCCTCTGACCTACATCGATCGATCGAAGTGAGGGTTCGATGTACATCGATCGATCGATGTGTCTCAGGTTTAGAGATCGATGTCTCACAGAAAGGTCTTAAACTTTTCTGCCCTACATAGATCGATCGATGTGAGAGATCTATGTACATAGATCGATCGATATGCAACAACCTGAGAGATCGATGTCAACGTTTTCAACTTTTTCAACTTTTAATCACATATAACACCATGTGTGACATTTTTAAGTATTCACCGCTTAAAATCATGACTTTGAAAATTATCCAAACATATTTCTCAACATCTTTTACAACAATGAAAAGAATATGTGGTGGTCTAGATGAAGCATATTCAAGTATATGAATGTAAGTACAATAGGCTTTTAGAGAGAAGAAAGAAAGAGAGTGTAGAAGAGAAGGCTAGAACATGTTTTGATCTTTGAATTTGCAAGACTTGTTCTTGTTTTTGTTTTGCTCTTCTTCCTTCCTTTTTATCATTATAGCCGCCCCCTTGGATTGCTCTTCCCTTCTTGAAAATTATCTTCTAAGTCCTTGGAAGAGTCTATGGCATCATTGTGACATGTCTTTACTTACTTGGCATGTTCTCATTGGATGATCATTAAGCTCTTGCTTACTCGGCACTCATTGATTGGTTGGATGTTGTCATCACTTGATTACTAGACAAATCTGAGAATAACACTTAAAACATTTGCCAAAATCATCATAAAATGGTTATCATAATTCACAAGATCATCACACAGAATTAGCTAGGCAAATAACTCCAAAATTCCATGTAAATTTTGGCCATAAACACATCTTGCACATGCTAAAATTTCAGCATGTGTAACATTCTCATTTCACTCAAAATATTGCCAAGTTTACATTGATTTAATCCAAGAAATCAATCACCATTTAGTGCAAGACATTCTTATCATTTTTGGAATAAAAATTTATCATCAACAAGACAAAAAATTTGGCCACTATGCATTACACACATGCTGAAAATTTCAGCATGTGTTATATTCAAAAATATCACCATTTTAATTTTATAATATATTCAAAATACTTCCAAATTATCTCCCAATTATCCACATGATTCAAGACAGCAAAATATGGCTCATAATGGGGATAAATTTGACCAGCCTATTAGCACACATGCTGAATTTTCAGCATGTGTCATAATTGTGACAAGATTTGAAATGTTACCTTTTGTAGTTCCTTTCTTTAAGTCACCAACATTGCATGCTTTATTCTTGAACAATCAAGATGCCAACAAAGCTCCACATATGCTCCAACTCAGCTATTATAGGCGTGTGAAATGACTTTGCACATGTGCTGAATTTTATTTTTGAAAACTTTGTAAAATAGTCCACATTTATTTATATACACATGGTATATTCCAAACAGCCCATAATTAAATTTCCTAGAACACTTTGAGATGTATGAAATATGTAAAAAGTGTCTAGATACATGTTATATGATATGCCAAAAACGTTCCATGTGTCGTATACGTAGAAAACTGAATTTTCGACGTTTGTCGATTACCCGATTTTTCTCTAATTAAATTACAACTTTTTGCACGTGTTATAAATATTATGTTACACATAATATACATAAATTAAACTTTAATATTCAGCACTTAGGCTGATCTTAAAGTGGCGCCTAAACCATGTGACAAAATTGAAATTGGAATCTCCACAATTTGGCCTTAATGTGAGGTGATTTGTGTGTGCCAACATGGAATGATTTTATGGCTGCACATACCATGTAAGCCACGAAATTGTGGCCATTTTTGATGTTTAGGGGCTGGCCATCTATATATGGCAAGTACGTGACACGTTGGCGAAGTTTCGGTATTCGCCCGATACGACAATTTTTGGTTTAGAACCTTTTAACGTGTCGTAATAAATTTGTCATGACCATGACTTATATCATATGATATAAGACCTGAATATACTCATAAATATGAGTTAAGTGTAGTGGTGTGACGTTAACGTATGTACGTAAAATATATAACGTATCGGTAGTACGTTGGAATATATGTGTATGTGCCTTTTTAAAAAAATATGAACATATATATATATATATGTGTGTGTGTGTGTGTGTGTGTATTAAAAACGTGTGGCATGGGGGGAGTGGAGAACTTTCCTTTCTTCAACTTGTTGTCTTTGTGCCTTTTCCAAATATGACTTCCTTTAATGAACTACTTAGTTTAATTAACTAAGTACTTCACTTAATGAACTAGTTTAGTTCATTAATGGTGGCACCTGAAAATAGTTCAAATACAACAAATGTTTGCCGTTTAATGTAAGCTTTAAAGCTTCATGGCTCGTTAGTACGACAACATTATATATGAACTATATAAGGCAACTTTCATGCAAAAACGTGTCATGTCATAAATTAAGTCATGCATTTCTTTAGTTCACGTTATTTAAATCATGTATTTTGAAATCATTCAAACCCTTTTTTCTCAACAATCACAACATACAATAAGAAATAGTGGGAATTTTGATGTTATATGTTGACATAATCTTGTCAACTATTATTTGTTGATTTCTTCTTCATAAATCTGAGTTGATATACATATGTACAGCCTCAAAAACGTGATTTTACTGTTGGAGATGATGTGTTATTCATTTTATGTCTTGGGGACAAGTGGACCAACCAAAAAGAAGCCAAAAAGAATCTAGTTGGCAATTAGGAAATTTCAAAGTTTGAACCCAATGACTATGGCTGGTCTTGGTAGCTTTTTTGAGTCAAAATGCAGCTCCCACATGCCTATTCTTTTGCAAGGAGTTGAGGGTATCTTGGTGGTATTATCCCTTAGTATTATCTTCATTTTTAAAGCAAATTCCAAGTCAATTTTGGTGATAAAAATTTGGTCATGCTGAAAGTTTAAGGTGGACCAATCATTTTTCTCTATGTGGCCAAGTGTACAAGATGATTGTATGGCCAATCAATGATGTGAAGACAACTAGGACTTGATGATGAAGATGTTGACACATTGGAGTTCTTATCTTCAAGAGCCATTTCACACTATAAATAGGAGGCAAAGGTGAATAAGAAGAACACACTTGAAAAGCAAAAGTTGATTTGTCTTGCTATCTTGTTCTACTCTCCATTCTTGTTTCATTCTTTGTAGCCAAAGTGTTCTTTTTGTATTTATTGAAGAGCTACAAGTCTCTTGTGTTTAATTTGTAAGATTGATTAGCCAAATCTATAAGGCTACATCAATAGGTGATAGAGGTGTCGCAACCAAGAGTTGCATAGAGGTGTTCATCTAAGTCCTGAATAGGGTTGGTGTTTATCCCAAGGATCAAGCTTAGCTCTAGTTGTAATTTCGTTCATACCATAGCGAAATCCAAGGAAAGGTTTTCCTTGGAACTGGAGTAGGTCACATTGACCGAACCAGGATAAATTCTCGGTGTTCTTATCTTGTTTCTACATTTCTACATTCTGCCCGTTTTTCACAGCTGATTTCACACGATTTCACACGTTTTGAAAAAATAGCTAAGAACTTTCAAAATTCATGATTTTGTGTGGAGTTATACTTCAGACTGTTATGTTTCATTTGCAACAAGAATCACTTGATTTGAGCAAGGGGAAGTTAGTCTTTTAGTCTTTTCAAGATAACTGCTCCAATCTGGCTGCAATCGGACCCGTTTTGAGAAAACTTGAATTACATTGTAATTAAGAATTGTTTAAGGTGAGGGCCTTTTGGAAATATAAACTAGACATCCTAAGGATTATTTTGATATAAAGGTCAACCCTGTTGGTTAAGTATTTAAAGAGAAACACGTTTTTCAATTTCAGCAACATTATGTCCAATTCTGTCCAGATTGACCAACGGAATCTTTTTATTTGTTTGAAGAGCCAAACGATCTTATTTTTGTCTAATATTTGGACACAGTCTTTTCAACACATTGAAGTTAAGTTATGGAAATTTTGCATAATTTTTGGAGTTGCGTATAAGGATTTTTGAATTTTTCAAAAACAAGTTCTGAATCTGAAGTAGTCTCAGATTCTGGTTTCAAAGGGGACTTTTATCAAGGGTAGTAGTGTAATTTCTGCTAAAAACTATTCATCCCCCCTCTAGAGGTGTTTATTGCTGGTGCATGGTCCAACAGGGGTGTCTCGCAAAGGTGGTTGTACCTAGACCGAGACAAGTTAAAATTGGGTCTAAAATGATTGACTGCATATTAATAGGATATGCAATAAATCAGATATTCCTGACATATATGAAATTTTGTCATAGAGTCAAGGAATGCGGTGTTCTTTGAAGGTGTCTTTCCGAAGAAAGAAAAAACAAAGAAAAAACGAGTACTGGTAAGCGAATGCATGAGGCAACTCCTCAAAGAAATGAGGAACTTCGTCAAAGCAAACGAGCCAGAATACCAACTTTATTTGGACTAGATTTTCTAACCTACATGGTAGAAAACGAGCCAGGGAACTTTTCCGAGGCGATGTCAACTAAAGAAGCTCCTTTCTCGAAAGAGGCAATTAATAGTGATATAGACGTGATTCTTCAAAATCACACTTGAGAGTTGGTTGACCTTCCACCAGAAAGTAAACCACTCAGGTGCAAGTGTATTTTCAAGAAGAAGATGAAAGAGGATGGGTTTATCGAAAAGTATAATCTCAGGTTGGTAACTAAAGGCTATCGACAAAAGGAAGGCTTTGACTTTTTTGACACTTACTCACCAGCAACTAGGATCACTTTTATAAGGCTGCTAGTTGTTATTTCTGCAGTCTATAACCTGGAAATCTATCAAATGGATGTAAAGACTGCCATTCTGAATGGTGAGTTGGAGGAAATATTGGTTCCAGGAAAGAGTCAAAAGTCTATAGACTTGTTAAGTCGATGTACGGACTTAAGCAAGCGCCTAAACTGTGGCACTTAAAATTTGATCAAGCTATACTAGTTAATGGTTTTAAGATCAATGAGTGTGACAAGTGTGTCTACATTAAGAACACACAGAATGCATATGTGATAGTATGTTTTTATGTAAACGACATGCTAATCATGGACAGTACTCGTGATATCATCTTAAATACAAAGAAGATGTTGACGAGAAACTTCGATACGAAGGATATGAGAGTTGTCAATGTTATTCTAGGAATTAAAATTTCTAGGATAGCCGAGGGACTCGTGTTGCCACAAACTCGCTATATTTAATCTGTTCTAAAATGATTAAATATGATTTATGTGAAACCAGTAAAAACTCCACTGGACTTAAGTATACACTTAAGGAATAACCAAGGCGAGCCTGTAGGTCAATTGTGGTACTCATAAGTAATCGGAAGTCTGATGTACATAACAAGCTGTACAAGGCTAGACAAAACATGCTCAGTAAACAAATTGAGCAGGTTTAATAGCAATCAAAATGATGATCATTGGAAAGCTCTGAATAGAGTGATGAGATACTTGAAGGTCACAATAAATCTTTGGAAGGCTATTGTGATGCCAACTGAATATCTAATGGTAACACTTCTAAGTCCACCAATATATATTTATTCATGGTTGGTGGAGGTGTTGTGCCGTGGAAATCCAAGAAGCAAACGTGCATAGCTCGTTCCACTATGAAAGCGGAGTTTATAGCACTAGATAAAATCAAGGAAGAAGCTGAATGGCTTCAGAATTTCCTTGAAGATATGCCTTGCTGGCCTAAACCAATTGCTCCTATCAGCATACACTATGATAGTCAGTCAGCTATAGGACGAGCTCAAAAAAGCATATATAATGGTAAGTCTTGACATATGCATCAGAGGCACAATAGCATTAAGCAGTTGATCTTTAATGGCGCGATTTCCATTGATTACATAAAATCAAAGGAGAATCTTACAGATTCGCTTACAAAAGTCTTGACTAGAATCGGATGTCAATTTTGACAAACAGAATGGTACTAAAGCCTACAAAGCCTGAATCTTCGTAACAGAAACCCAACCTTGTCGACTGGAGATCCTAGAATCTTGGTTCAATGGGACAACTAAGTTATGGAGTTTCAGTGAGCACTTACTCATTCTGTTAAATAAAAGTGTTGTTTGCAGAAAAGTGAGGGTAAGCTGATGCTTTTAATGGTTCATATATTTTGATATATCAAGTGGGGTATGGCAGAATACTCTTGATAAGAAATACCTATGTAAGTGTTAAGTGAGGCCGCTTCTATGAGAATTTGTGAGACAAGAATTCTCTAAAACACTTTCTGAAACTAGGTAGTTCATGGCCAAAACGAATACAATCATGAGAACCAAAAATATGTTAAAGAAAATGTTGTGTGAGTACTGTTGTCTAGGTTCACAATGAAGACCAGTTACTTCAAGACATCAAGTCACTAATTAGCCGAGTGGACCCGATAGTATGTCACTAAGAAAGATTCAAAGCTAGAAGCTGCCTCTTCTGATGGCCCATTTTCTTGTCTAAATTTTTGATAGAGTTTGCATATGCATTTGCATTAATTACTATTCATGTGGAAGATTTTTGGAGAAAATTTGAAGAAACGGGCGAAGTTGCAAACTTTGATTAGCAACGTACTTCGAACTGAGTTATGATTAGTTTAATAATGATGAGTAGAAACTACTGAGTCTTTAATTATCTACGTGACGAGTAGATAATTTTAGGCTTTAAAACACTCAATTCTGATATCGGGTGAATGAAAAATTAATGCTCAGAGTAAAGGGAAAAAGCAGCTCAGCTCAGCCCGTGCTTGGGCATGGGCTTAGGTTGTGGGCTGAGCTACAGGCTGGATGGGCTCAGGTTGCAAATTGAGCTGCAGACATGATAGGCTGAGGCTACAGGTCGGGTGGTAGGCGGCAGACTACAAGCCATGTATTACAGCAAGCGGGTCAGATCTTATTAGCTGGGTTAAATTTTGTTTGAGTTTAAACTTCTCCAGGTTATTGGGATTGGCTAAGGTTAAGTTTGAAAAGTTGTTGAGCTTTAACCATGCTGAGCTGACCTTAAGTTTTTATAATTTGATGGCTCAAATTGAACAGTTATTAAATCTGACAGCTATGGACAGACCTGACGATATTATCTGATCCAAGGGTTCAGGCCGAGTAAGCATCTGATCCTATGGTTGTGGTTGAATTAACTGTAGCAAACTGACCTCAGAATTCTCCTACAAATAGACGTCGAGCTGACTCTGTGGTCACTCAAAAAAAATACAGAAGCCTCATCTTTTTCCTCTCACTCTACGATCTCTCTCTCTCTATATATATATAATAATTCTCCAACATACACAAAACTTCTTTTTCATTTCAAGTAATCCGAGAAGTCAGGACAGCTTACAGGTTCATTTAATTCATATACTGCAGTGCTGCTCGTCTGAACTGACTCTGTTGTATCCCGTGAAATGATTGGTCTCTCTTGTTGGACACAGTATACCGGAGCAATACATCTTCAGGACAAAGTCCTGGACTCACCTCGGATTCTATACTCAGCTGAGCTGCTGAAGTTGTTGCCGAGCTAAGCTCTACAGTGTGCTGAGTTTGCTGTTTGGCTGAGAGGACTCGTTGTTCTACAACACTACCATGCTGAGCTTCACTAAAGCGGCTGATAGCACAACACTGTTATCCTAATGTGCTAAGGTACTGAGGCCGGCAGGTCGGCCATCTGTCCAGAATGCAAATTCGATTGCAGTGTCTGGACTGATTTGACCTAGCTCATCTGATGTGCTCAGGTGCTAAGGTCGGCAAGTCGCCCATCTATCCAGAACTCAAATTCAATTGCGCTGCCTGGACTAATCTAACTTGACTAATCAGTCTGATCTGAGCTGAGCTCGGCAGGTCGGTTGTTGCTTTATCTCACAAATACGCACTGTACAAAATTTACTTTGATTGTCTCCAGCAGATCATGCTATGTCCCATAAGACCCCTCGGATTATCCGAAACAGATGATCATCACGCCAAGTTCTCGACTGATTTCACTTTGATATTTTCAAGTAATTTGGTTACAAATTAGGTTTTAATAGTTGATAACTAGCCTAGCCAATGCGGTAATATGCTACTCCTATTTATGTACAATTGAATGCTCAAACGGTGAATCAATTTTCGATTCACGTTAATGGCAAAGTCAGATTTTCACTTTGATTAAAGATGATCTAAATGTATAGAATATGTTGTCAAAGCCTTCTACTACGTAATTTGTTGTCTGGACTAATGTTCCCACAAATCTACACAAATTAAATAACGTTAGAGGTCCTGGAGTTGTGATTTCAGTGAAAACCCTCCGATGTTCAAGTCTGCTATGAGCTTTACCATATTTGTGTGTTGTAACATTAGAGAAACATGTCTCATTTGTGTGTTTTGGCTAGAATATTTGCTTATTCGATTGATCATTCATGTATGTTTGACGTCATTTGCTTCTTTTGTTTGCTTGGACAGCCAATGCATGTTGAAGAGCCATGGAGAGAGTGTCAAATGTTCTGCCTTACTTGTGCATGACTGCCAGATCGCCACACATGTCGCACTGCATAATTAAGTGGCTCGCTGTCAGGGGTCTACCTAGAAAGTGTCTCTTTGACCGAACAAAGGTAGAAGATTTTGGCCTAAGAGTTGATGGCCGACCCGTACGCTATGGCCACGTTTGTCATTATGGACGAGTTGAGCATTGTGGCTGATGTGTGGTTAGCATCTGAGGTGCCTAACTCCACATTAACCTGAGGTTCTCTACGACACCGAAGGGACATCCTACGACCGGTGGGCCATGCCTACGTATCTGTAATATTAGACCGGAGTAGCATATGCGCATTTTGGGCAACTTGTGCGCTTATGAGGGTCAAATGACGTTGGCTAAAATATGCCAGGTTGATTATACTGGCATAGTTTTGTCATCATTAATGACTAAGTTGTATTTTTGCTTTTCTCTTGCTTCTGCACAAGAATCTGTATGGGTTTAATTGATGAAAAATTTGGGTGATGACTTATATGACAGTTATGGAGCATATAGCTGATGTCATGTAGATGGTATAAGGTTTAAGTAAAAATTTTTAGGTACTTAGGTCGGAATCACAGTTGAGATGATAAGATAGGATTGAAAAAGACGTATTCTAAAGACACATTATGATTAGGTATTATGAGACACACAAGTAGAGAGGGATTTACTCTACGACTAATAACAAATAAAGCAAAATAAACTAAACAAATAAATGAATAGAACGCAAAAGAAATATTGATCATGTAGCCGAAATTACATAGTGAAAAAGGTTGGATTGTTGTCATTGTTGATAGTTAAGAATGGATAGTAGGGGCGTAATTTTGTTTTTATCCTATTGATTAACCATGGCTTCCCTTTAACAAATTGTAAAACCTAATTTGTATTATAGTTATATCTTTTCCTTTTGTATTAGATGTACTTCTTGTCGTATTCATATTGGACAGAGAATCTAAACCGAATTCAAATTTGCTGTCTTAACTCCATGTCCCGTTCACATGACCTATGTGGAAAAATTGTCGTTTTAACTTTTTTTTAGCCGCCTCTTCTTTTTACACATTGCAAATGGAAGAAAAACATAGGGTTGAGACAATAAATTTGCCATTTAATTACAATTTATGTCGTCTTCATAAATTTTCAGTGAACCGAGTATATAAGAAAGTTGGTTGAAACGGTCTAAAATTTTACGCGAGTCCATGATGAATGTGTTTCCCTGTTCATTTGATTAAACCCTTAAACTAACCATATATTTTTACATACAGGAGCCTGCAAGTTCACTATTTGTTCGTCACTTTTGGTGCATTCTGGCCACACCTCGAAAAGCATCTTAAGAGACCTACAAGGTCTTTGAGTTACAAGATAGGCCTATGTTCATGTCCCTCCTATGAAATTGTCACTATGTGCCAAGGTCCAACCCGGTGAATATCGGGCAGGCCCATCACATACATATATGTGTTTATATATATATATATATATATATATATATATATATATATATATATATATATATATATATAGATATATATATTGTTTGAATTCAAAAAAAAATATTGTTTGAAATATGAAATTTTATTGAAACCTCACTTGTGTCGGAGGAAAACCATATTACAAACATGAGTTACAAACATCATCATATGAGAATAAGTAAACTAGCAAACGTATAATGGCGTATCTCCAGCCGTATATGATATGTCGCATTAAAACCTTGCCAAGAAAAGCCACCCTTGTGGATAAAACCTTGGCGAAGGAAAAAGCGTACATATTTATACGACTGTCATAGATACTAAAGCACTGATTTGTCGACGCGGTTGCAGCAGAGTAGATGTTGCTTATGTCCCATTGGAGCCGGCGATCCCCTGGTGTTATCGACGCAACATGACTTGTGCGTGGTGGATCCATTTTGTTGTGTACCTCATGAAAGAACAAGAGAGCGATTATCACAAGAGCCATGAAACATGAAAATATAGGGTCTGTAGTATCCAAAGGCATATTCATGCCGCCCTAGCTCATTTCAAGCCAAGGCGACGACAGCTTCTGTAATCCTTTTATTTATTTATTTATTTTTTTCATATATATATATATATATATATATATATATATATATATATGTATGTATGTATGTATGTATGTATGTATGTACGTACGTATATGTATATATGTATGTATGTATGTATATACATAGACACGCACACATGCATTATATCTACACGCAAACATAAATGCGTACATGCATAATATATGTGTGTGTATACACACACATATGAGTGATCCATATATGGGTATGTCTCGCTTATGCAGTGCAGATGGAGGAGTCTACCGTAGATCTCTGAATTAAGCTGGAGAAGTAGTCCACCAATTTTTTAATTTTTTTTTTGTTTTAAAAAGTATGTCTTGCTTTTGCAAGCAAACAGATCTACACTATGACACAAAAATTTGCTTTGTTCTACTGAAATTTTTTGACTAATTAGTTTTAAGACAAGATGATATGTTGTTTGATTTCAAGGAATATAATGTAATTATTATTAAGTGATCAACCTCATCGAACCAGCCAGCCGCCAGATTTTGTGACAGATTCGCGTACCTTCACAACAGCAGGTGAAACAAATATATCACCCAGTCTCTAATTGTCGTTTTTTATTTTTTTTTTCCATTGGAAATGCAATCATGGAAATGTTCATCAACAAGGATGTGATGAAAAAAAATTAAGGAATAGACTAATGAGAATTTCGTAAGTCCCGCTTGAAGAACTTCTACAGTATCCACCTGACTAAACCCTTGGCAATAAGAAGTTAATACAAAAAATCTTACATGTCAGTTGGCACAGTCACACACCTGCATGGTACGTCAAATATACTGACACCAAACACATTGAACGAACAGACCAAGAAAAACGCTGATGAAACATTTGAAGTATTATATAGAAATGCTAAGAAGATGTTTAAGACCAGAAAGAGGAAGACAAATGTTTGAAAGGCTGAAATTTCAGTCTTATTGATCCTTGGCACGAAGTGTTCTATACATGATTGGAAGATAACCGTTGCAACCTATCCTTTTACCTAACGAATACTTACATGATCATGACATATCTGAAGCTTCCATCCGATACGCTCTATAGCTGACATGTTAAGCTATCTAATTACACCATTTACAGATAGTTAAACATAATTAACTGTAAGAAATTAATGGATAATAAAGGTGTTCGATGCATTAAACAAAGTGTTCGACAAAATGCCATGGTTTGTGTTGCTGCTCTGTTTGCCAGATGTCTTGAACAGTAACCATACACGTAACTTCAAATTCAGCATGATCATCCTCTTGTTGCCTTGAATTGTTGCATTTGTGCTGAATATTTCCACATCTCCCCCTCAAGCTTAGGTGTATAAATGTTGATACAGCTAAGATTGGAGATCAAGTCTTTGAATACTTTGAGGGAGACTGGTTGAGTAAGTAGGTCTGGTAGGGATGTACTGCAATTGTACAATACCAGATTCAATCTTTTTCCATATGAAGTATTTATCAATCTCTACATACTTAGACCTGTCATAATGAACAGGACTTTCAGCTATACTGATAGCTGATTGCTTATCATAGAAAATTTTAATACGTAGAGAGAAATATTGAGAGATGTCAGTCAGAACTCTTCTCATCCACAATCCTTCACATAACCCCAGAGCTAATGCCCTTACCTCAGCTTCTGCACTACTTCTTGATACAGTCTGTTGCTTCTTTACTTCTCCATCTTACCAAATTACCACACAAAAAAGTAGCATAACCAATAGTAGACCTCATGTCCCCTTTAGAACCATCCCAGTCTGAATCAGTATACACAATGATGGACCTGTTAGCAGATTTCTTTAATTGTAATCCTTGACTTGGAGTCCCTTTGAGGTACTTGCAAATTCTTAATACAGCTTATATATTTTAATTAGTAGGACTGTGCATGTACTGGCTTACAATACTAACAACAAAACTAATGTCAGGTCTAGTATGAGACAAATAAATTAATCTCCCAACAAGCCTTTGATATTTGCCTTTATCAACGTGAGCCATATCCCACTCAGCCTTAAGTTTATGTCCAGGCTCAACAGGAGAAACAACAGGTTTACAACATAACAAGCCAACTTCAGTCAAAAGATATAATACATACTTTCTCTGATTTACACATACACCATACTCACTTCTAGCAATTTTCATACCATGAAAATTCTTAAGTCTGCCTAAATCTTTCATCTCAGATTAAGAAGCAACTAGATTCTTAATCTGAAGTATACCAAGAACATCATTGCCAGTAATAATAATATCATTAACATATATAATAAGAACAATAACTAAATCAGACTTAATACATCTAATAAACATAATATGATCACTATGGCATTGTTTAAACCAGTACTACTTGATTGTAGTAGAAAATTTAGTAAACCAGACTCTAGGTGACTGTTTGAGACCATACAAGGATTTGTTTAACTTACACACCATGTCAGGCTGATGTAGAGAGTAACCAGGAGGAATATCCATGTATATAGTTTCTTGGAGATCACCATTTAAGAAAGCATTTCTTACATCCAATTGATACAACTTCCATCCAAGGTTCAGAGCCATAGAAAGCAGATTCCCTATAGTATTAATTTTAGCTATAGGAGCAAAGGTTTCCAAATAATCAATTTCATAAGATTGAGTATGGCCCTTTGCCAATAATCTTAACTTATGTCTGCTGATAAAACCATCAGAGTTGTATTTTGTTGTAAACATCCGCCTACAGCCAACAGTTTTTAAATCTGATTTTTAGAACAATTTCCAAAGTTCTATTTTGAATTAATGCCATCATTACATCATTCACAACATTTATCTAGGAAGATATAGATAAAGCCTCCTTGATACTCTTTAGTATGTGATTTTTGTCTATATCACAAGTGAATGCTTTAAACATAAGGGATAGTTTGTGATATGATAAAATTTTTCGCAGTGGATGATGAGTTACAACCCTGGTACCAAGGAAGTCATGTAAAAGTCGTTTTCTGCACTCCCCCGTTTTTTTCTCTCAAAGTAATGGGTCTGTCATCGAGACTAATCCTTTCATCACACTGATCATTCCTATTATCAAGAACTTCATTGATACCAGACGGAATAACAACATTCTTTCTGGTATAAACTTGAGTAATATGAGGTCTTTCAATAAGATTTGTTTCTACAACATTAGGCTCATTCTCTGTCAAGTTATTCTGAGATGGAAGTAATGTGTTATTTTCTACATGTGTTGATGATTCAAAACCTGGTCTAACAATATCAATGATAGTCCAGGCTTCCTAAACTCCTTCTTCTGGTGTATGGACAATACCAGTATAAAATTGTTGATTCTCTTAAAAAGTCACATCAAGAGTCATATATACTTTTCTGGTTTGGGGACAAAACACTTGCAACATTTTTGAGTTCCAGAATATCTTAGGAAAATACATTTAATAGCTCTATGATCAAGCTCACTTCTCAAGTGAGATTGAACATGAACATCAGCCACATATACAAATATTTTCAAGGGTAGATCAGACAATAACCTTGTTAAAGAAAAGGTATCACACAGCATAGATTTGAGAGCTTTGTATGATAGAACTCTTAAGGGCAATCTATTGATTAAATAGGTTGCAGTCAAGACAGATTCTCTCCAGTATTGCTTAGGCACTTGCATGGTAAACATGAGTGTCCTTGCAACTCTAAAAAATTCCGGTTTTTCCTCTCTGCAACTCCATTCTGTTTAGAAGTGTTGGTGCAGGAGGTTTGATGATGAATACCATTTCTAGCTATATATTCTTTAACAGAAGTATCAACGTATTCAGCTCCATTGTCAGTCCTAAATGTCATGACACCAGTATTAAACTGATTTTGGATTAAAGTAAAGAAGTGCATAATTACAGTATTTATTTTAGTTTTATGTTTCATAAGGTAAATCTATATGACACGAGTGTGATCATTAATGAATGTTATAAAACATTTGCCTCCATTAATGTTAGCAACTCTTGATGGACCCTAAATATCAGAATATACTAAATTAAAAGGTTGTGATTCAAGATAAGATTTAGCAGAATAAGAGGATTTCACATGTTTTGCTAGTTGACAGTGATCACAAAGAGATTTTTAATTTCATTCTTGCCAAAGAGCTGTGGCGTCAATTTTTTTAAATACAAAAAGTTGGAATGTCCTGATCTTCTATGCCACATCAAAATATCCTGCCCAGGTCTGTTAACTATTCTTCTACTTGAATCTTCAAGCCTTGAATGCAATCCTTTGCTTTCCCCAGCTTGATTCTCAAGTAGATATAGCCCCTTCACATAGTTAGCATTGTCAATCATTCCCTTCTGAGAAGGGTCCTGAAACCAACATTGAGTGGGTGAGAAACAGACCAGGCAGTTATTTTCTCTAACTAATTTTCCAACAAATACTAGATTAAAGATTAGATCAGGAACATAAAAGACATTTTTTTAAAGTTATTTGTTCATTTAACTTTACATATCCATTACCAACTACTTTTAGTGGTACATTATTAGCCATATGAACTTGTAAGGGATTTAAGAAGGACTGATAGGAAGAGAGAATTGTACCATTACAAGTCATATGATCTGTGGCTCCAAAATCCACAACCTTGGACAAAATTTGAGGAATTTCCTTATTCGCCATAAATGCTTGAATTGAAGAATGAGAAGGGCCCTGATTTTATCGTTTATTCCGGGCCTCCAAGAATTTTTCAAGCTGTTCCTTGGTTGGTATTGAAGAAGCACTTTGAAAGGAGGTGAGCTGCTGTTGTTGATCATAATTAGCCACCATATTTCTTGTCCTAAAGAATTTTGGAAGTTTTTTGTTTCTCCAGTTATTTTTTTGTCTCTACAATTGTCATATGGGGGTCTTTTGTTATCAAAACTTCTACACCTATTAACTTCAGATAGATTTTTCTTTTCATGAGGAAAACCTTTAAGAAAGAAACAATACTCTACATTTTGACCTTTTGTTTTACAAAAGGTACATTGTCCCTTTGATTTGTCAAACTTAACAGCACAGACTTTTGATTCATCTTCAGTATAAGCTTTTCCAGATACCAATGCAGACATTTCAATGTTAGGATTAGAACTAATAGCCTCCATCATCACCTTTTTTCTATTTTCCTTATGTTTGATCTCTACAAATGCAGCTTTGAAAATAGGAAGAGGCTTGGTAGCAATGATTCTGAGAAGGTGAAAAGCCTTCTTTGTTCAACAATGTTCTTGTACGTTTTTGCATCTGCAATTGATGTCCAGACATGAGTGTCATAAACATCAATCTGCTGCCAAGCTTTTGAAAGCAAAGTAAAGTATCTGTTCACAGTAAGGTTTCCATGATTAATATCTTGTAATTGAGCCTCAATGTCATACAGTTCAGAAATATTATCCTTTTTTGTGTACATTTCTTTAACAGCTTCGCTGATTTCAGCCGTAGTTTCATACATAATAAAAGCATCACTTATTTCAAGAACTATAGACCTTGTTAGCCATGACATAATCATGTTATTTTGAGACTTCCATGTTAACTGTACTTAGGATCTGAGACATCTGGTATGGCAATGGTTCCATATAGATAATCCTCTTTCCCTTTGCCAGCAACATATATTTCAACTCTTATTGACAAGGACATAAAATTATCACCACTTAGTCTTGGGTGCAGCAATTGTCCCGTGGCACGTAGGCCTGTGGGCCAAGTCACAGTCGAATGTCATGGGCGTTTGTGTGTGCTGAATGCACTATAAGGCTAGGGTATGCGCATCTCCTATCACCAATTAGTTTTGGGAGAGTTGGTAGCGCCTGAAGTCCTACACGTGGTATCAGAGCCAAGGTCACTGGTTCGTTTCAAGTGGGAGCAATTGCTGAGGAGGAGATTGTTGGGTGCATCAATTGTCCCGTGGCCCATAGGCTGTGTGGCCCAAGTCACATTCGAATGTCATGGGCGCTTGTGTGTGTAGAATGCACTAGAAGGCTATAGTATGCACATCTCCTATCACCAATTGGTTTTGTGAGAGTTGGTAGCGTCTGAGGTCCTACAAGTGCTATCAGAGCCAAGGTCACTGGTTTGTTTCAAGTGGGAGCAATTGCTAAGGGGTAGATTGTTGGGTGCATCAATTGTCCTGTGGACCGTAGGCTGTGTTGGCCAAGTCACATTCGAATGTCATGGACGCTTGTGTGTGTTGAATTCACTATAAGGCTAGGGTATGCACATCTCCTATCACCAATTGGTCTTGTGAGAGTTAGTAGCGTCTGAGGTCCACAAGAAATTGGTATCAGAGCAAGGCCAATGCCACTCTAAGAAGCAAGACTCAACACCATACGAACAAGACAAGGCCAAGAAGCAATAATTCAAAGTAGCCTACTAATCTCAAATCAAAGGTACATACAATGGCTATTGTTTCTCATAAAGGTGAGTTGGAAGGTATGTCTACACAACGTCCTCTTCTTTTGATGGTAATAATTTTGTTCATTGAAAACTTAGAGTGAGGCTATTCTTAATGGATATAGACATCGAATTATAGTCTATAGTTGAAGATGAGCCGTACATTCGAATGAAAATGGTACAAGTTAGTGGAGTCAGATAAGAAGTAGAAAAATATAAAAGTGAATGGTCTTCCGAAGATAAAAAGAAAATGTCAATGAATGCTAAGGCTATGCAATTAATGTTAAACGGACTAACGAATTCTGAAATAGGATATGTGTCAAATTGCACAAGTGCACATGACATGTGGAAATCATTAGAATTAAAGCATGAAGTTACTAGTGGGGTAAAAGAGCCAAAAGTAAACATGCTTACGTCTGAGCTTGAATCTTTCAAAATGTTACCGAACGAATCCATAACATCTATTGATTTGAAGATTACTAACATTTTCAATGCCCTTGAAGCTTTAGGAAAATCATTTACCAGCAACGTGAAGGTTCAAAAGGTGCTGCAAAGTCTTCCTGCTGAATGTGATCCTAAAGTCACGGCATTTGAAGAAACGAAATCGATCACTAAAATGGATGAATTGATCGGTTCACTTAGAGTTTACGAGGCAAAACTTAACCAACGAAAGTCTCAATCATCTAAATCATCCATTAAGTCTACTGCTTTCAAATCAACAGAGTCACATAAAAATAATAATGATAGTAATAGTGATAATGAATTAGACGATGATTTAATATTAATAGCTAGAAAACTTAGAAAGTTTTTCAAACGACCAAATAGAAATGGAAAACAATCTTCTTCTGCTTCTTCTCAACCTAAGAAAAACTCTAATAACAAGTGGTACAATAAAGAGTTAAAATGCTACGAATGCTATCAAATAGGACATATCTCATATGATTGCCAAACAAAAAAAATAAAAATAATAACAACAATAATAATAATAAACAAGTTCAGGACAAGGAGACGCAAAAGTCTAAGACAAAGGAGTCTAAGTTAAGAAGAGGCAAACGAGAAATGAAGGCGAGCACGTGGAGCGACTCGTCCGACTCAGAATCTGACATTGAGGAAGCTCAAGTCTAATTCTTATCCAATGAGGTAAGTTCTTCATCTGATGAAGATTCTGATAATGAAATGTCATTTGATGAAATTTATGAAGAATTTCTAAGGATGCATGCTCACTGTGAAAGGCTGTCTAAAGAAAAGAAGAAACTAATTGATGAAAATGCCAAGTTGAAGCCGTCCAACTTGGAATTTTCCGATCAATTAGAATCTTTTAAACAAGAGTCTACTAATACTCTTTATTCTTTAGATATTAAAATTGAATCATATAGGAAAAATGAACAAACATTACAAACTGAAAATAGTATGCTGAAATCTAAGTTAGAAAGTTGTGAAAATGAGATAGTACAACTTAAATCTTCTAAACTAAACTTAGGAAAAATGTTAGAGCAATTTAAATCTGGCACGAACATGCTTGACCCACTTATATCATCACAAAAATATGGAAATGATAAAAAGGGCATAGGATATATTGAAGAGAATGATAATTTAGACAAAAACACTAACTTTATATCATATAAGTCTAAGTTGTCGTATAATACAATATAATCAACTTTGCCTGCTACACCTTCTTCTGCATATTCCAAGGTAAAAATGCAACATGCACCCACAAAATCACACACATAAAACATGCAACTAGGCGAAACTTTGCATCTAGAAACCTAGAAATTATGCCTATATGTATACAAATGTATCTAGACAAAATCAAATGCATTCAACTTATTATGCACCTAAATATAGGCAGCATTCATATGAAGACACATACATAGCACCATATAAGAAACAAAATCATATGCCTTACTTTAGCTATCAAAATCGGCCACATATTACATATAAATCAAGGCACAACATGCATAACAATGCATCATTTCGTAAATGGAATGGTCAAGTACATGAAAATCCTTTGTATTATTCAACTTATAAATGTCAAATATGTGCCTAGGAGGTAAATCTAAGTTTGGATACCTAAGGGATATTTAAACAAGGGTGGTGCCCCTAACATTCAAGGACCCAAGTAAAGGGTACCTAAACTTTGTCTCTATTGTATGAAAATCGCAAAGAATGCAAGAAGGAGGCAAAATCAAAGAATCTAAAAACTAAATGGTTTTTAGATAGCGGATGTTCGCGGCATATGACGGGCAACCCCAAACTATTCACCGAGTTGGAACATATTAAGAATGGAGGAAAGGTGACATTCGGTGACAACAAAAAAGGAAAAGTTGTTGAAAAGGAACAATCATAGACCCTAACACATTTCAAATACAAAATGTGTTGTTAGTAAGAAATCTTTCTTATAATTTATTAAGCATTTCGCAACTTATAGGTTCCGGTTATTATATTTGTTTTCTCTCTGATTCTTGTGGTATAACCAATTAAAAAGGAGAAATTGTATTAAAAGGAAATATGGGAACATTTACACACTATCACTAAATAACATGGTATATGCTAAGGTTAAGTGTTTGATATCACATGGCTTAGATGTAAATTTATGGCATAGACGACTAGGCCATGTAGGAATTTCAACTATTGAAAAGTTATCTAAGAAGAACTTAATTAGAGACGCACCTAAGTTAGACTTAGATAATTTTCAAATGTGTGAAACATGTATTAAAGGAAAATGTATTAAAGAAACATTAAAACCAAAACATGAAGTGAGTACTAGCCATGTACTAGAATTGCTTCACTTAGACTTATTTGGTCCAAGTAGGACAAGAAGTCTAGGTGGATACTACTATGTGTGTGTCATAGTAGATGATTACTCACGATACACATGGACATTGTTCTTAACACACAAAGACGATGCTCCATTGGCAATCAAAACTCTTATCAAGCAATTCGAAAATCTTTATGAAGAAAATGTTAAAAGAATTAGGAGTGATAGAGGTGGAGAATTTTAAAAAAAGATGTAGTCAAGTTTTGTGAATTACATGGAATAAAACATGGAATCCAAAAGGGGGAGAATGTTGAAAACTATGTTTGGATAATTTTCAAGGTCATGATTTTAAGTGATGAATATTTAAAAATGTCATATATAGTGTTATAAATGATTAAAAGTTGAAAAAGTGAAGAAAAATGCTCATGTATATCAAAGGCACAGTTGGGTAGAGGCTGATTTTCCAAGAACTGGTGAATTGAAATTGAAAGCATTTATGGATGCTGACTGGGGGGTATCATGAAACCAGGAGATCAATTACAAGGTATTGTGTTTTTCTTAGAGATGCCTTAGTCTCGTGGACGGCTCAGGAACAAACAATAGTATCCAGATCGTCAGCAGAAGCGGAGTATAGGGCAATGGCTATGGTTACTTGTGAAGTTCAGTGGCTCTTGTATTTGATGAATGATTTTGGGTCTATGAGAACAAAAACCTGTAGAGTTTTTCTGTGGTTTCAAGAGTGCAATACACATTACGAAAAATCCTGTGTTTCATGAAAGAACGAAACAC
Source organism: Eustoma russellianum (assembly GCA_036186865.1). NCBI lineage: Eukaryota > Viridiplantae > Streptophyta > Magnoliopsida > Gentianales > Gentianaceae > Eustoma > Eustoma russellianum. The sequence continues at coordinate 23,516,962 of AP025075.1, read as the reverse complement.
ATAGGATTGATTGCCGTGTGATAAAAGACAAGGTGCAAGATGACACGCTAAAGATGATGCCTGTACAGACTGAGATGCAACTTGCAGATTTGTTTACTAAGGCATTGGACTATAGAAGATCTGCTCAATTGGTTAATGCATTTGGAGTTTATAATTTGTACACAAGGCTGATCTTGAGGGGGATGTCAAAGCATATGGAGCTAGACGTCAGCAGTAAGTTGACGAATGAACTGATGAAATCAAAGATCCAATCGATGATTGACAACATTAGGTGTCACATGGCTATGCTGTTGGAGGATGTTGGCAGTTACCGTATGAACGCATGGATTCTGGAAGGAGTAAGCCAGCAGCATGAAGGAGAGCTGAGGAAGAAGAAAGAGTACGCGCGCGTAATGGGTTTAAATGAGTGAAATGACTATTTTAGCTTTATGTAATTAGACGTAGGGAGAAGTAACTGAGGGGTAATTTTGACATTTCACTTATTCTTTTCTTCTTCTTCTTAAACAGTTGCAGTAACCATTTTGTATTGCAGATTGCAATTTCCCTCACAATTGTTTCGTTCAAATTGCCTTCCAGTTCCTTGTTCTTTCTTTCGTCACATTTTCTATTCAATTGAGTTTCTTCATCTCTTGGTTGATCATTGTGGTTGATTGAATGATTACTATTGATATTGCTAGAAATTTCATGCGTCTTGTAGTCCTCTTTCCCTTCCTGTTGAAAAACGTTGTAATATGTGGAAATATTCAGGATAAATGCAACCATTCAAGTCAACCAGAGGATGATCATACTGATTTTGAAGATGCGTGTATGGTTTCTATTTAAGAAATCAGGCAAACAGAGGAGTTTTTAAGACCATGGCGTTTTTGCCAAACACTTTGCATAATACATCGAACACCTTTATTATCCACTAATTTCTTACTGTTAATTATGTTTAATTGTCTGTAAATGATGTAGTTAGATAGCTTAATATGTGAGTTGTGGAGTGTATAGGTTGGAAGCTTCAGATATGTCATGATCATGTAAATATTCGTTGTGTAAAAGGATGGGTAAACTAGCTCGACTATCTTCCAATCGTGCATATATATGCACACTTTGTGCCAAGGATGAATAAGACTGAAATTTCATCCTTTCAAACATTTATCTTCCTCTTTTCTTGTCTTAAACATCTTCTTAACATTTCTATGTAGTATCAGAGCCATCATACCTCAAGATTAAATCGTACAAAAGTTGAAAATTAATTGAAAATTTGAAAATTCAAAAAGCATGTCTCAAACTGGTGAGTCTGCAACGTCAGTTCCTGGAGCTATGCAAACGACTACTGAAGGAGGGACTACTATGCCCCATGCTATTGATGATTCCTCATCTATTATCACTAATCATAAGCTAATTGTTGGACTGTTCACCTGCAGTAAACACCACTAGAGGGGGGGGTGAATAGTGGTTAGCGGAAATTTCACTACTACCCTTTAACAAAATCCGCTTTGGAAACACAATCTGAGACCACCTCAGATTAAGAACGTGTTTTTGAAAAATTCAAAAATCACTGTGCACAACTCCAAACTTTATGAAAATTTCCTGAACTTAAATTTAATGTCTTAACAAAACTCTGGCCAAACATTAGATAAAAATAAGATTGTTTGACCCTTCAAACAAATAAAAAGATTTAGATGGCCAATCTGGACAGAATTGGACAGAATGTTGCCGAACTTTGAGAATGCGTTTCTCTTTGAATACTTAACCAAAAAGGTTGATCTTTATATGAAAACACTCTTAGGATGTCTAGTTTATGGTTTCAATAGGCCTTGACCTTAAACAATTCTTGGTTAAAACAGAATTCAAGTTTTCTCAAAATGGTCAGATGGCAGCTAGATTGGAGCGGTTATCTTGAACGACTAAAATACTAACTTTCCCTTGCTCAAATCAAGTGATTCTTGTTGCAAATGAAAGCTTACAGTATTAAGTATAACGCCACCAAAAATCAAGAATTTTGAAAGCGTTTTGCTATTTTTTCAAAACGTGAGAAATTGTGTGAAATCTGCAACGAAAAACGGGCAGAAAACAGAAAATGTAAAGAAGACAAGAACACCAAAGATTTATCCTGGTTCGGTCAATGTGACCTACTCCAGCCCCATGGAACATCTTTCCTTGGATTTCACTATGGTATGAACCAAATTACAACAAGAACCAAGCTTGATCATTGGGTTAAACACCAACCCTATTCAAGACTTAGATGAACACCTCTATGCAACTCTTGGTTGTAATACCTCTATGACTTATTGGTGTAGTCTTATACATTTGGCTAATCAATCTTACAAATGATAACCCAAGAAGCCGTGTATATGTAGCTCAACAAAAACAAAAAATGAAACACCTTAGATACACAAAGAAAGAATCAAGAAGAAGAGAATAGCAAGAATGATCTTCAAGTTTGCTTGAAAGTTGTGTGTTCTTCTTCTTCACCTTTGCCTTCTATTTATAGGGCGAAATGAACCTTGAGGATAAGAACTCCAATGTGTCACTATCTTCATCATTAATGCTTAAGTGTCTTCAAACCATTGGTTGGCCACAAAATCACTTTGTCCACTTGGCAAAATGAAACAACATAATTGGTCCACCTTGGACACTCATTTGGCCGAAAATTCCACCTTGGAATGTCTTGAAAATAATGAAGATAATATAGTAGGATAAGATGGCATAACTTCTCCACTATCCCCGCAACTTCTTGCCTTGAACATAGGACATGTGAGGATGCATTTTTGACTTCAAAAACAGCTCCAAAATCAGCTCCAACAACCCATACTGGCCGTTTGTTTTTCCAAGTTTGCAAAATTCCATGTTGGCATTTTGTCAATTAGCTTCTTTTTTGTAGCTACACTTGTCACCAAGTCATAAAATGAGTACACCATTATTTCCACCTGTATATACATGTTTTGGAGGCTGCATGTATGTATATCAACTCAGATTTTTGAAGAAGAAATCAACAAATAATTGTGACAAGATTATGTTAACATATAACACCAAAATTCTCACTTTTCTCCTTGTATGTTGTGATCAAATTCACACCTTTAACACCTTTAAATTCTCTGAAAAATGATGATTAATATCCTCCAATAACATATAGAAGAAAGTCTCCATGGAAAAAATAGAATGTGACATCACAACTCGTCACATATCCTGCTACTGTCGATAATATCATCAATTGAGAAAAACAATAGAAAACCACCAAATAATCTTCAAGATAATTATAAATCAACTCCAGAATAAAGAAAATAATATAATCAAGAGATACCTTGAGTAAAAATACCAAAACTGCCCTCAGGGGTAAATGACGAAAATGCCCCTGGTGAGAGAACACTCTAGAAATGACCCGGATGGTCAGAAATAGATATAATAACATATTTGTCATGATAAATAAGATGAGAATAAGTCATTGAAATGTTTTCACCATTTCTTGTTCCTAAAAAACTCAAAATACCAATTTTGCCCTTTTTTGTAAGTTGTAGAAACTTCCAAGACACATTAGTCACAAGTCATTTATAATCATCAAAAACACATAATATAAACATATATAAATCATGTACAAATGAAAGAAACCATTTTATCACATTTTAGAAAAATATTTCTAAAAACCCTAGACATTGATTGATCGAAGTGCCTCTGCTTCAGAGATCGATGTCTCATAATGAGTTTTGTTTTTGATTCTGTGAGACGTGGATCGATCCATGAGAAGGGATGACATATGTCGATCAATCCACGTAAGGGGCTGACGTACATCGATCGATCCACGTGAGAGATCGACGTCTCACAGTAAGTTTTTTGTTCTATTCTGTCCAACATCGATCGATCCATGTTAGGGAATGATGTACATCGATCGATCCATGTGTTTCTGCCTAAGAGATAGATGTCTGCTTTCATATGATTTTCAGTGGGACAATCAATAAATTGACTAAGCTGTTGAATTGAAAAAGCAATGTCTGGCCTGGAAATGGTGAGATAAATCAGCTTACCTATCAGCTTCCTATATTGAGTAATGTCATGCAGTGGAGGTGAATCATTATATGTTAGACTTAAATGGCTCTCCATTGGAGTTTTGGCAGTCTTAGCTTCTATAAATCCAGCTTGTTCCAATAGCTCCAGTGTATACTTCCTTTGATTGATGTGAATGCCTTCCTTTGCCTGAGGTACTTCAATACCCAAGAAAAACTTCAACTACCCCAAGTCCTTAATCTTAAACTCATCCTTTAGAGCTTGTTTAATCTCTGTAATGGACTTCTCATTGTCACAAGTGACAATGATATCATCTATATATACCAGGAGAATAAGTAGAGATTGATCAGCATGCTTAGTGAACATAGTGTAGTCACACTTGGACTGCTGAAATCCTTTGCCAATCAAGAACTTAGTTAAGGTGGCATTCCACTCCCTACTAGCCTATTTAAGTCCATACAAAGATTTGTGTAACTTGCACACCATATTGGACTCAGACATGTCCAGCCCTGGAGGAGGCAACATGTATATATCTTCATGTAGATCACCATGTAAGAACACATTGTTCACATCCAGTTGGTGAATGGGCCACTGAAACCTTACTGCCGTAGCCAAAATCACCCTGACTGTGGTCATTTTGGCCACTGGTGAAAACGTATCCTGGTAGTCTGGACCATATTGTTGAGTATAGCCTCTGGCCACTAGCCGTGCCTTATGTCTTTCTACCATGCCATCAGCCCTTAGCTTTACTTTACACACCCACCTGCACACAATAAGATATTTTCCCTTGGGCAAATGCACTAAGCTCCACTACATGACTTCTAACGCTGCCAACTCAGTTGCCATGGTTGCCTGCCAGACAGCTAAACCAACAGCTTCTGCGTAGGTGTTAGGTTATGTATGTACATTCAAACTACAAATATATGTCTTGCATTTTGGAGCTAATGATGCATAAGATATGTACTTGTGAGTTGGGTTAGGTGAAGTGTGTTTAGAAACAATGTCAGCATGAGAAGAAATTAATGAATTACAATGGTAATCCTTAAGGTATGTAGGTGGATGTTTGGCACGTTGGGGTCTAGCAGCAGGAATATTATCATTGTGAACTATGGGCAGGAAAATGACAATAGTGCCAGGTTGTAAAGGTGTAGTTTTTGGTGACTGCACATGAATGGGTTCATTCAGGTCATTGAGATGACAAGAATCTGATGGTGACTGAGGAGATTGAGAACTAGGAGAGTCTGAGAAATAATCGGTTAGACTAAGAGTGTTTTTGGATGATTCAAGTGTTTCTATGTGGTTAGGAGGTTGAAATATAGGTTGGATGTCACTGTTAGAGAAGGCATGGGAATTCGAGTTAGTGGAACAATAAGTCATGAGATTGTCAGAATTGGTATGAACTTTCAGAATGAAAGGGGAATACTGAGTCAAAGAATGAAACATCCCTTGAGATGTATATGTCTTTAGTGTTCAGGTTTTGTAGAATATATCCCTTTGTAGTATGTGACAATCAAGGAAATACACTCTTCTGAGCTCTAGCTTCAAACTTCTCCTTGTGCTTCTGAGTGTTGGTCCCCAAAGGCCAGACATCCAAAGGTTCTTATGTTACTGTATGTTGGTAGTGATTTGTAAAGAAGTTCATATGGAGTTTTCAGGTGGAGAATAGATGTAGAGGTAATATTAATGAGGTATACTGAGTGTTGAATGCAAAAACCCCAATAGAGAGGGTAGATGGGAATGAAATTTGAGTGCCCCTTGCAACATTGAGAATATGTTGATGCTTTCTCTCAACAATCCCATTTGGCTGTGTTGTATTGACACAACTAGTTTGATGTAATATTTTATGAGAGCATAAAATGGACTCATTTTAAACTCCTGTCCTTTGTCAGTACAAATTGTCTTAATCTTGGCATGAAAGTGAACAAACACAAAATGATAGAAGCTTTCAACAATGGACCTGGTTTGACCTTTATTTTTCATCAAACATACCCAGCAATATCTACTATAGTCATCAATCATAGTAAGAAAGTAACACTGTTTGTATAGTGTAGGGTATTTATATGGACCCCAAATATCCATATGTACAAGAGAAAAAGGACTAACACAAACTGAGGTTGAGAATGGAAATGGCGTTCTTTTCTGTTTGGCAACAAGACATATTGTACATAAATGTAGAGAATCAGGGACAGTCACCATTGGCTCAATCTTCTGGATTTCTTTTAACCTTTTTGTAGACGTGTGTCGAAGTCTTGAATGCCACAACATACCATCTGAAGAACTGGCAGTATATATCAGGGAGGAGATATGAGAAGAAACTGGTTTTGGGGTGCCATGGAGATGGAATAGGCCTTGATCTACCTCAGCTAAACAAATCATCCTCTTGGTTCTGAGGTCCTGAATCAGGCAAATATTGGAACAAAAAGCAATGGCAAACAGATTTGATTGAGTAAGTTTACTTTATGGTAATAGATTGAAAGCAAATGCTGGCACATAGAAGACATTGGTGAGAGTTAGATTATGATTTACACTGACTGTCCCAACATGTGTCACTTTGGCTAGGGACTTATCTGGTAGTGTGACAGATATGGTTTCAACAGGATGATAGGAATCAAACAAATGAATACAAGAACATATATGATCAATACCTCCAGAATCCAAAATCCATACATTTAAATTTGAATGTAATATATTACCTAACACCTTACCAGATGTTGTGGTTCGCTGAGCTAACATAACAGCATGGTGAACGTTGTTGACACCAGTAGAATCAACCTCACTCCTACTTGGTCCTTCCTGACGCTCTTGCACCAAATTCACCAACTGAGCATACTGTTCATATGTTAAAGCAGGAGCCATTTGAGACACAGAACTCTGTGAGCCATACATTCCGGGATTCACACATTCAAAAACACCATACTCCTCATGTTCTGCAACGTTCATATTGTCTCCTATCATTGCACCATGTCCCTCATTACTCACCATGTTAATCTGACTCTTTGGTTTAAATCTTGGAGGATATCCATGCTTCTTATAGCATTTGTCAACTGCATGACCAGTCATATTGCAGTGACTGCAAACAGGAATCCTAGTATTGTTCTGATGAGATCTTGGTGTGTCACGTCCAAATCCCCTACCATGCTGCAAAGTATTACTTATAGAGCCATCACCATATGCTTTAGACTTATACATATTCCCTCTTTCTACACCATTAACACTCATTACCATTGAATGATTATTGCTAAATTAACCTTGACTCACTGAGTAATTCATTTTCCTTTCTAACTTCACTGCCATGACAAAGGCAGTTTTCAAATCTTGCAGGGGAGTATACAACAATACTTGGGATTTTACTGCCTCAAATTGATCATTCAGGCCTTTCAAGAATTTAATCACACAAACATTTTCCACAAATTTATTGATCTCAACTGTGAGATTGCAAGTACATCTATGTCACGTACAAGTAGGTACAGACCTTAATACCATCAACTCCTCCCACACACTCTTCAACTTTGTATAATACTCAGTTACAGCACTACTATCCCGCTTAATAGAGTAAAATTCTTCTTGCAAATCTAAAATACTAAAATAAATCAGCATTATCATACCTAAATTTCAAATCATTCCAAATGTCAGTTGCATAATCCAGCCAAATCACACTTTGGCCAATCCTGGGGTTTAATGAATTAACCAACCAAGAAGCTACCATATTATTAGCTTTCATCCAAGAATTGTATCGTCTTGCTCTCTCCGTTGGCTTTTCAATCATATCATCCACAAAATCTATCTTGTTCTTGGATTCTAACGTTCTTCTTACGGACCTACTCCACCCATGGTAGTTATTTCCATCAAGCAACGGTTGTACCAATACGATAGATGGATTATCACTTGGATGAATGTAAAACAGACCATCAGCAGGATCCACTGGAGTCAAAGGAGAAACAGAAGAGGATGACATTGGATTATTGTTTGATGCCATAAAAGTACCAAAATTCACCAAAGTGCTCTGATACCATGTGAAATTTCTAGCAATATCAATAGTAATAGTTCAATCAACCACAACGATCAACCAAGAGATGAAAAAACTGAATTGAATAGAAAAAGTGACCAAAGAAAAAACAAGAAACTGGAAGGCAATTTGGACGTATCAATTATGAGGGAAATTGCAATCTGCAATACAAAGCGGTTACTACAACTGTTTAAGAAGAAGAAGAAAAGAATAAGGAAAATGTCAAAATTGCCCCTCAGTTATTTCTCCCTATGTCTAATTACATAAGACTAAAATAGTCATTTCACTCATTTAAACCCCTTACGCGTTCGTACTCCTTCTTCTTCCTCAGCTCTCCTTCATACTGCTGGCTTACTCCTTCCAGAATCCACGCGTTCACACTGTAACTGCCGGCATCCTCTAACAACAGCATAGCCACGTGACACCTAATACTGTCAAAAATTGATTGGCTCTTTGATTTCATCAATTCATTCGTCACCTTGCCGCTGACGTCTTTTCTAACTAGCTCCATATGCTTTGACAGGACGGAAGAAAAAACTATTACCCCCGGGGTTTTGGGCAAACTAAGGATGCTGCTAAAAACGACTGGCACTTGTCGCCACAGAAGCTGATGTATCAGCTTCCTAGCTTATTTTATAAATGCTGGATTCTTTTTAGGCCTTTTGGCTCCTAACCTTTTTCTATAAATTAAGTGCAAAACTAAGCAGACACTCACCTCAAGATTCAAAGCTTTCTCATTGTGAAAAAGAAATGACCATCATCACTTTCATGTGCGTCTTTTGCGTCATCAGCTGTGGTTAGTTTTCTTATCTAGACTACGGATTGCAAGAATTCTCTTGAATCCAATATTGGCAAACTATTCCGTTGCTATCCAATTTTTCATCTTCTTAACTTTATTTCAAGTATATTCTTAACGTAATTTTCACTTGAGATATTGTAGCTATCGGCATGGATGCAGCTCCGACTTTACGCACACAGGAGGCTGATCAAATAACTTCAACAGGCAAAGCTGTTGAGGATACTGCGGCGAAAATAGTGCCCATGGCCATCAAAGCAGGTACTTTAACCGATTTTTAGCAGCTTGCACAGAAATGTTTAACGTTCATAATTTCATATTTACACTGCATAGAGAAGAGGGTTAGCCCATTTTCTTCCTCCTTCCGTCATGTGCTTGTTTATTATTTTTGTCTCGTTGGTAGTAAACTCTCTCAATTACCTTTGTCTCAATTATTTTTGTTTCGTTGTTTATTGTTTGCCTGTCAATTACCCTTCTCACCTTAACGATAACTGGATAATGATGACGATGATGAGTATGACGACTTGTTTATATTCAAACTGTCTGTATTACTTAATGATGAAGAATCTGTTAGTCTCTGTACTTTTGTTGATAATTATTATTTTATGAGCTCTCGTTTTTCATTTTGCACTTTGTTCTGTAGCTGTAACTGAGGCGAAGAAAGGTCGGATTAACGAGGTTGGGAAGCCAAGAAAACTGCTTGGAACCCTAAGTCCTTCAACCAAATTGAAGCTGCTTGATGATCTTCCACATCCATGTGCCGACGATATATGTTTCAATTTAGATAACGATTGCAACTCACCTTGCATATGC